>VXBZ01011478.1:438982-449915 GCA_013399135.1 Heliornis fulica | reverse complement strand
ATCCCGCGCTCCGCGGCGGGGGCGGGTGTGTGTGTGTGTGTATGGGAGGAGAGGGGTGGGGATGGAGGTGGGGGTGGCGGAATGCTCGGTGCTGCCGAGCCCGCGGATGGGGAGTGGGGGCGAGGGAGGGTGAACGGCGCCCCCGTCGGCCCCGCCGGCCTCCGGGAGGCAGCGTCCCGCCGAGCCGCGGCGTCTACCCGGGGCCGGGTGACACGCCGGGGCTGCCGGCCGAGGAGAGGGAAGGAGTGGGGTGGATCTGACGGAAAAACCGGTTGGGGGGGGGTGGCGGTGAGGTGGGCAGAATTGCGGTCTCCATTCCGGCGGCGGTAAATGGGGAGAGGCAGGCTTTAAGAAAGTACCTCGCTTCTCCCGGCTCGTCCCATCCTCCCGGTGCCGGGCAGGTGTGCTTGATGTGTGTAGGGCTCGCAGCGCCGGGCGCTGAGCTCCTTTGCACTCACCCACGGTTCGGGCGGGGAGCGTGTTACTATGGCGAATCCCTTCTCTGCCGCGATCAAAACTGTAAGCCTTTGGCAGAGGATCGCTCTTCCCCGGATCGACAGGCGGTTCTGGGGCACCTGACAAGTTGGGGGTTATTCGGCAGGCGCTCCCGACGTACCGGGCTGTGCCGAGGAGTAGGTAGCGTTTCTTTGGCTCCGAGCGCTCGGCAGGGGATCAATAGGCTCTTGCACCTGGTCAAGTATTTCCGTAGCTGCGGACTTTGGACAGATCCTGGGAGTGAGATGCTGGTGCGCTGTTCTGTAAACCATCTCTCTGCTAAACTGAGCATCCTTCAGGGGTGGGCTTTTTTGTGTGTTCTCAAAATTTTCAGTTTCATTGCTATAGTAACAGCTGCTATGCTCATATGTTCTCTTGTGTGGCATAAATAGATTTGAAGATAAATAGGATACATAAAGAGGTCTGGCTGTGTTGATCGGGCAGGTACACAAGTTTCTTACAGGAGTTAAAACCTCCTCTCTTCTCATCCCTCTTTCTCTTCTTGCCCATCTCCCCTTCCCTGCTCCACCAGTTGTTCACATCCTGTATAATTCCACTGTCTAAACATGCAGATTAAATTAATAATGGAATAAACTAATGTATCCCTGAAAGAGCTATTTGATGGCTTTTTCCCATCCAAAGGGTGAGGACTTTAAAGCTTTTGGGTTTTTTTTGCTGAGGTCCAGAATGTGGACCCCTAAATGATAGGAAGACTGAGGTCTCAGGGCACTTACATCAGTCCCGTTCTCAAATACTCAGCTTCAAATTACACAGTGGTTTATTTAGCAATTGTATTAATACAGTATTTTTTACATGTGACCAGTAGTGTGTTGGACTGTGGTGGTGAGAAAGCATTAAACTGCCTTTATAATGAAGAAATGTAGAATTGCCACAGAATTTGTATTTTAGGGAGTTTTGCAACTTTATCCTGTAGCAAGAGTCCAAATAGGCATGGAAAGAACTGTCAGCATCAAAGGAACATAGGATAATTCAGTTTAAAGCTTATCTACCTGTGGGTATGAAGAACCAGTATTTCCCTGATCTTTTTCCTTTACTTTGTTCTAGGACAGAAGTCTTTCCTTCATGAAGTTTCTAACAGGCACGGTCCTTATTTCTCCTTATGCACTTTTAGCATTTTCCTGGGGGGTTGTTTTTTGAAGGCATCTTTCGCGGCATTGCAGCATTAAAGCTGTAATGGTAGCTTAGTCAAAACAGGTTGTGTAGGGATTCAGGCCCTGAAGTGCTACAGTGAACAGAAGCAGCTGCTGCTTCTTTGAGAAGCTGTCTAGACCGAGGTTGGAAAGTAGATTTGGACTTTTGGGGGCTTTTTGGATGATACTGTTTGTACGGGCATTCCGAATGGGGATTTCTACTTTGATTGGAATACAAGGTAAACTGGCATTCATTTTGTCAGATTACTTTTAAGTAAAAGTTTTTGGGAAGGTGACTTCTATGTCTTTGGTAGCATAGCTACTTCCCTCTCTGCCTCTTTTTGGGACCCACTGTGAAGAGTTGTCACTAATTTATGGCTCAGCTCATGTGAAAGAAAACCTTATGCATATGTGTACTTAAGAAATGGCTGGTTTATGATGAGTGGACTAGAGTACTGACGAGGAATAGTGATTGATCATTTGAACTTGCTTTTAAGTTTGTAAATATTGGTAAAGCAACACTAACATCTCCAACTGTTGTGCCATTCAGAACAAACACAACAATCATCTGAGATACTGTATCTCATAGGGATTTTCTTTTAAGATGTGCAAAATAACCTCAGTGTTTGATTTTGTAACAAATGGAAAACCCTGTAACTAGAATAACTATTAGGTGACAGACATGCAGAGATGGTATTGCTGATTAAAAATAAAAAAGTGGAATCAACAGCATGTTAGTAAATACTTTTTTTTTTTTCCCCCAGGGTGGTGACAAGCCTTTCAAGTAGTCCTTGAAAGGAGCTCTATCACATGACTTTTGCAAAAGTTTCCTATTGTGTGCTTCCCCCTTATTTTCCATTACGGTTCTGTAGCCTGTTCCTCAAGGCCTCCAGCCATCCGGGAGTTACACATTTGCTAGCAGTATTAAGTGCCTGGCCACTGTTCCAGACTTTCACTGGATTCACTCAAGTCAATGGACTACACAGAAGCTTAAAATTAATGTATTCTTTAGCTGTAATGGATACTACTAAGGCAACCTTGTCTTTTTTCTTTTTTCTCTTTTTTCTTTTATTCTTTTTTTTTTTTTACCCCGCAGACATTATTTTTGCTCAGAACAGTTTTGGTATTTTAGCTGTAAATATGTTATATTATATTATTGCAGTAATTCTACACTCACTGCGTTAGAAGTCAGACCCATTGAGAGGGAGGGCGAGCGATTGTGTGTTGAAAAGCTAGTGTTCAATAAATGAGATTTTGCTTCTTATTCATAACACGCAAAGATGGGTTGCTTCATTTTGTGGTTTGGTTTTTTTTCTTCAAGAGAGGAGGAGGAGGAGGAGTGGAGAATAGTTGTAACATTGCACTGATTGATGGTTTACCTACCATGATTAATGTGAAGTTGCATTGGTATGTATGTGTCATCCCAGGGATGATGTTACTCAAAGCAATCTTTTTTTATCTCCAGAAGAGATTTTTCTTTTTTTTAATTACCGGGGACACAAATAATGCTTTTTTTTTTCTTTTTTGATTGATATTAGAAATGTGTACTGGAGCTATCTAGTTCATGTATACTATTGTGTCTCCATGTGCTGAGCAAACCAAGTGACACCAGTACCAGAGTAAGATGTTTAAAAGAGAAGACCTTCAGTTAGAAGCCTTTTTTAAAAAAAATTGTAATTAAAAGTGTGCAATGCAAACACTGATTGCCCAAAACTGAATCTGTGTAAGACTTAATTGCATAGACAGCATTATTTATGATAATTTCCTACAAACTGAGTTATGAAACAACTCGAAGTTATAAAACTAGCAATTCTTAGACTGCATCCTGAATTTAAAATAAGGCATGCAACAGCATGTAATGACTCAGTTTTAACCGAGTAACCTTAGAAACGTCTTCAGAAGCAGATTTTAGTCTAGTTGTACTGGTTCTTGTATGCATACACTTGCAGTGTTTATTCTTGGTCTAGCTCCTTCATGGCTATGGTCTGCAATTACAGTTTTGGAAGTAGTTTTTCTAGTCCACACTGCTCCAAAGCATACCTGACTGCCTGTTCAAACATCAGTCTGAATCCAGAAAGCACTGTTTCACCACAGTGAAGGACTGTTACTGAGTGGGTTTGTGCCTCAGGTTATGTGACGGGGACCAGCCCTGGGTATTGCAGAGCCACTCCTGCCTCTTCACTCAGGCTTAGGGAGGACTAAGGACATATAAGATGCAGGCAGGTAATTTTTTGCATTGCTTTTTTTAAAAAAAGAAGAAAATGTCTGAAGACTGCATCATACTCCCATTGGCTGTACGTAAAAGGTTTAAGAAATTAGTGTTGGTCTGAATCACTTTGGATAATGTTAGGTGGAAAGAACATTATGAGGCTGTTCTTCATGTGGTGGTGACATGTTCCACCATAACAGGAGCTGCAGCATCCCTCAGACAGCTCTGGTGTCACTGCTGAAAAGTTCAGTGCTCAACCTTGTGTTTGCAAAAAGTCAAAAAGAAAAGGAATTTATACTTTCTGAGGTACAACCGTTTGTATGCATGTGGAACATAACAACTAAAACACTACTGTTTTTTTAAAAAAATAGGTATGAATTATTATGTAAAGTATGGTTTCCACTCTTTATTGAGCACAGAGTTCTTTATCAGATTCTTAACTAGTTCCTTCTGCTCCTTCGCCTGTGTTGTCTCACTCTTCTACCTTTTTAATGGCGGGTTTCCTTTCATAGATAATGAAGGTACAAGCAAAGTGTAAACCCATAGCCAAAGTGGATCTAAATCACCCCAGAATTAAAACTTCTCTTCATATCCCCACCTGAGACACAGGACTGAGCTAATGAAACAGTCTAGATGTGGTGTGTAGATGTACTTCTTTGGATGGGTAATAGTAAGTCTTCGCATATTTTGGCTTTAAGATGAGCTGTGGGATTTGGACTATCAATATGATCGATCAGAACTAAGAGGACATTCAGTTGTTTCCCTTAACTGTTTTTCTTGTATTTTTACAGAACCCTGTATTTCTTTTATAGGAAGAACAAAATTGCTTCATTAATTTTAACCAAAAGAGTTTTCTGTTGATTTTTCTAAGGTTTTGTTTTTGAGTTTTATTAACTAGATATTCCTTTATCTGCTGTCATAGCCTTTACACATGAGAACACTGTTAATGCCCTTTTGTTCTGGAACAGACAGTGTAGTCCCAGGATTATTTTTTTTTTCATCTATTTATTTATTTTGAGACTCCTTCTGAAAAAAAGAAGACAAACCAAAATACTTTGAGGCATCCAGTAGTATTTCACATATTAATCGGAGAGTTATAAATTGCTGTCCTTCTTATCCAGTTATTTCTTTCTGCATTGTAACCTGGAGATTAGTAGTTTTGGTGTTGGTCTTGGAGCTGATACAAATACACATGATGTGTACTTTGCTTTTTTTTTTGCTGCTAATTCTACTTTCACCTATTCCTTCAGCAATGATTGTGTTACTTTTAAAAGTGAAATTTACAATAGTGCTCAATTACAACTTTGACAAGGTATCAAAAATGGACAGTCTACAGCAATAAAAGTAGGAGGGCTAAGACAGACATCTTTGGAATATCTAACTATTGCTGTGATTTTTCCTCTTGCATCTTTCAAATCTAGACTACATGGAATTAATTTACTTGTAGAGAGGGGGATAATTGACAAGAGCCAAATAGGGAGGCCTCTTGATCATATGTCTTTGAACTAATGAGCTTTGACTTCTTGCATAAGCAAATGCTACAAATATCAGAGAATCACAGACTGGTTTAGGTTGGAAGGGTCGCTGAAGTTCATGCTGTTCTAGCCTCCCTGCTATGGGCAGGAACACCCTCCACTAGCCCAGGTTGCCCAAAGCCCCATCCAACCTGGCCTTGAACACTGCCAGGGAGGGGGCAGCCACAGCTTCTCTGGGCAGCCTGTGCCAGGGCCTCACCACCCTCACAGGAAAGAATTTCTTCCCAATGTCTAATCTAAATCTGCCCTCCTTCAGCTTAAGGCCATTACCCCTCGTTCTGTCACTCCCAGCGCTTGTAACCAACTCCTCTCCATATTTCTTGTAGGCCCCTCCAGGTAGTAGAAGGCTGCTGTAAGGTCTCCCTGGAGCCTTCACTTCTCCAGGCTGAGTAAGCCCAACTCTCACAGCCTGTTCATAGGACTGGTGCCCCAGCCCTCTGATCATCTCTTTGGCCGTCCTCTGGATTTGTGTATGTAGTTCCATGTCCTTGTATTGTTGAAACCTTGTTGAGGTTCATATGGTTAACATAGGCCCACTTCTCAAGCCTGTCAAGGTCCCTCTGGATGGCATCCCTTCCCTCAAGTGAGTTGACCCCATCACACAGTTTGGTGGTGTGGGCAAACTTGCAGGGGGTGCACTTGATCCCACTGTCCGTGTTGCTGGCAAAGATGTTAGCATCCATTCCATTGCCAACTGCTGAGGAACACCAGATATCACAGTCTCCACTTGGACACTGAGATGCTGACTGCAACTCTGAGTTCAACTATACAGCCAATTCCTAATCCAGCGTGTCTTAAGTTTGAGCCCTGTTCTCATACTGACCATAACATTTCCCTTTGCTTCCTGTTCTTGACACAGGACATCATTTGACTCATCCTCCTGATTATCTTTCAGAGGAGTGTGAAATCAAATAATTTTGTAAAATAGCAAGGTCTTAGGCAAAGCAAACCCTGAAAACAGATTCAACTGAAGCTGCAACTGTTTTAAGTGAATGTGAGGAACTGAACAGCAGTGGCTGTTCCTGGGCTTTTAGGCGACTACAATATTTAACACGCTTCTGGTCAGTACTGAAGCCCATGGTGTTGCTTGTAACTACACAACTTAGGGTACAATGATGTCTTCACAGACCTGTTGTCCTCTTCAGTGGCCAGGAGCGTAATTCTGGGTCCTCCTGAACATCTTTGTCCTTGAACTCACTTATTCCGAGCAGAAGGGAGTGGTGTTGTATGGGATAGGGAATATTAGGTAAGGGAAAGTACCTTCAACTCAAATTTCTGATATTCAGGCTTTTGTGGCATCAATGAAAATATTTGCTTGCGCTTCATTATCTAAATTGGGATGACTGTGTTTGTCCTGCTTGTGCTCTGGGCAGAGACTGCACATGTGGAAACTGCAGCTTCCTCAGGATCTGAAATTCCATTGCAAGGCCTAATTCAATAGCCTGGAAATGTTTATCACAGAAGTCTCAATAGTGACAAATCTGTCACTGCCTCATGGCCTTTGGATATCTAGGAGAAGGGAGAACATGACCTAAATCTTTATTGTGGTGGAAAACTTCATGCTTCTGTTTTACCATGGAACTCAAACTGTTTGCAGTAGATGGGGTAGCTGAGAACCAGGAAGTCTGTTCTCTGCTTATCAATTATGCAAGCATTAATTTGTTGGGATGTCTAATAGCTTTTTGGTGGTTGTATATATACACCAGCTTTAAAGCAGCATGGCTACCTCTGCCCAAGTGTAAAGTGACCAACTATGTCAGGAAGAAGATTGCAGCCTGGGTAGTTGAGGAAAGTTTTTTGCGGTTTTTTTTAAGGCAAAAACTCAGGAGAGGGGGTGCCCGTGGCTGCCCCTGCTGACAGGCAAGGTGCTCACTGGTAAAATACATGAGCCCTCGTTGGTGGCTGCCAGGAACTGCACTGCACCTAACGTGCTCTGTGTGCAATCGTGGGAGCTAAAGGAGTCAATTTTTCTTAGTTGTCGGGTCAGACGTGAAGATCACCTAGTCATGGACCCAGAACAGACAGAATACTTCTTGTTTTTTGTCAAAGTGGTATTATGGAGGGCAGGGAGATATTGTGTAATGATAATGAATTCATGGAACTGTGTATTATCATAAGTGGGTAGAAGCAAAAGTCAGAATTTAATATACTGAAATGAGAAGAACCAAGCTATGACTAATCTTACAATTATAAGGCATGGCAGATGAAGCTGCCAGTTGGAAGACATAGATTTTTAATAAGTACATCAAGCTGCAACTGGTAGTGTGTAAGGGAAGAAAGGTGCTGTCTAAATTTGACTACAAGTGGTCTTAAATCTTTGGTACCTTTCTGAGGAGTGTTTTACATATGCTTTTATAGATTTACCTCTTCCCTAGGGTATCTTGCCTTGCATGCCCACGCCCTGCCCCTCCCCCTCCCAGCCAGGTGTGAAACATCCCTTTTATGGGCTAGCCAGCTGCGCTGCTCCCGCAGTGAAAGCTTTTGATCAAGGGACTAAAGCTTTCCCTGGGTTTAAAGAGTGTTGTCTGAGAGGGAAGTAGGGGTGAGTGAAGTGGTGTGGTTTTGTGATATTGAAGTAGGTTTCCTACAACTGGAGAGTAAAAGGACTTCTCTCTGTGGTGTTCTTCTCTGTGCCATCCCAGTTCTGCAGGGATACATGTTTGATCAGCAAAAGGTGCTATAAGCCCTTCAAAAGGCTTTGTGTAAAAGTCCTGGGAGGTCATCTGCAAAGGAAGGTGAGTTGGGACTCAAATCTTCAGCGGAGACAGAGAAGGTAGAGGGCGAAGAGGTGCATGTTTGGGTCTAATATACCGTGAAGAAAGGGAGGGCTGAGTAAAAGAAAAATTGCAGACCAGCTAATCACAGGGCTTTTTTGGACATTACCCTTTGTATCAGATTTTGTTGTAATGCAAGACATGAAGGTGGAAAATGGTTAATGGGATAATTTGCCACATACATTCACCAAAATCAGATTGTGTTGGAATAACCTGCTTACTGACCTTTTCTTAGATTGTATCTCATATCTTTGTTTCCTCTCAGGGCTCTGAGCACACAGTTTCTGTAGTGCCACTTGGGAAATGTTTAGTTAGGCTAGAGCAGATGGATATTCTTGCCAGAGTGTTGTTGGGGAAGGGCCTGGGCAGAGCATCGTTGTTGGCTTGTTATTTTGAGAATGAAATTAATGGAAAGGAAGGATGTTGCTAATAAAGTCCCACAAGGAGAACTCTATTGGCCACTTGAAAATGACTTTTTCATTTTATTATCTTGGTACTAAACCCTGAAATATGCCAAGGAAGCTTTTTGGTAGTGGAATGTTAGGATGGCTTTTTTTTTTTTTTTTTTCCCAGAAAGGAAGATATAAATCCTATGCAGAAACAGTTTTGCAGATCAGAGGGAGAGAACTGTATTGGAGCTCAGCTAGTAACACACCTAATAGCTAGTTACAAATTAGGGATCTTTGGCTGAAAACAAGAGTAGGAAAGGACCTGTGTGACCTGCTTGATTACAGTACATCTCAGCCACCTATATTAGGAACATAATAGAGGATTTCACAGCCTAATCACATAACAAGTGAAATTGGGACCGTTATGCATGGTTAGGACTTTATGTGGGGAACTGTGTACAAGCGTGACCCTCTGCAGGCCCTCTTCTCTTCCAAACTGCTCTGCCTGGGTGATCATGAAACCAAGCTGCCTGTTTTACACTGACCTGACCTAGTGTGTTTCCCTCTCCTCTTGATGGAGGAATGGCTGCTAGCTTATGGAGCTGCTATTAGTAAATGGATTTTGTACATCAAGAATGATGAATCCTGGTAAGAGTAAGTAATTTAATGAAGGATCTGCCAGCCTTTTCTCACAGACAAGATTGGTCAAGTCCCTGGTAGCTTTTAGTAGCATCTGTCCAAGGAGGGAGGGAGGGTAGAAGATGCCACATGAGCTGATGGTTTTCACCAGCTGGTTTTGCTTTTAGGGCTTCGACTAACCATCCTTGAGGTTTGGCTTGTATGGAGGAATTTTGTGGAAATACTGCTTTAAAGTTTTCCCTCAAAGAATTGAAACTGGCAACAGAGTTGAAGATAAAGTAGGCAACTCTTGAGCTGTGGTTCCACTTTGTCTGGTCCCTGACCAAGCTTCAAAGTTTTTGAGGCTTATTCATCAAAATTTTGCGTTTTTTCAGTCTGAAGTTGGAGTTGCTGTCTAGCTCTCATCACCCTTGTCTGTGTTGCATGTTGAGATGCTTTTCGCAAGAATCTGAAGCTAATGCTGATCAGTCTGATCCAAAGTATCCTGCTCTCCTTAAGATCTTATCATGCAAGTCTGTGAATTCGAGAATGAAGTGTCTTAGCCGAGAATCTCTTTTTCTCTGAAGTTTATGGAGGTTGTGATGAATTGCATGTCACTGCTTTTTCTCAGTCTGCGGTAGATTTCAGGCTGCTTTTGTAAAATCAGGCAAAATTCAATGCAAATGTCTTCAGCCATGGAAGTGTTGGTTTCACGGGTGAGGCATCCATTTCACATGCAGATGATGTCGATTTGCATTTATGAATAACCAGGAACTAATTGTGGGACAGTTCACAATCCCTGAAGTGTTTGTCACCTTAGCACTATCATGCATCCCAACCTTCTAACTGAAAACACTGTTGCTGTAGCCTTCCAGTGGGTTATCACAAACTGCTGTGAACGTGTTGCTTTTGTTCTTAGGTTCCTAGGTCTGCTTTTCTTTTGCCAGAGACCTTCTGCTCACCATTTGTGTCTTGCAGTGTTTGTCATGGCTGTTTTATTTAGCATGGGCTCTCTGCTCGAGTGACAGGACACTTTAAGTTTATGGCCTTTTCCTTGCTGTGCTTTCAAGGATAATCTGAATTTTTGAGATTAATGGCACATTGCAAAGTGTTGTTGTGTTGGATTTGTTTCTTTTGTTTTCTTGTGGGTTTTGTTGGGTTTTTTTTCTTTAAGTAAGTTTGTGGAAAAGATCTCTAGCCATCCACTTCCTTTTTGCTTGCTGTGGAAGGATTTCTACAAGATGTTTTTTGGAAGTTGGATGCTAAATGTTTACTATGATGTGACTGATATGTTAGTAAGAATAATGAATTAAAAGAGAAAACTTATTTTAGGGATACATTGGTTCCTCCAGCACAAGCTTTCATTAAATTCTTAAGTTCTTCATGATCACGGTGTTAACAACACTGCTTTTTCTTTTTCTCTACACTAGTATTTTTATTTTTTTTAATTTAGATTGTAATGATTTTAATAACAGGTTATTTATTTTAAGTGTTCCTTGAGATATATATATAATGGGAAGAGCCCTAGAACAGCTTGAATAATGCTGTGATAATATATTGAATGTAATAGTAAAAGTGGATAATTGCTGGCCTAAATTTTTTTACAGGCATAAATAAATTCTTTAGTTAGGTATTATTCAAATTGATTATGTAGACATAATGCTCCATGTTTTCACTCTCATGTCTTAAAGACACTGAGTCCCAAATGGATAATGAAAACTTAATGAGTAATATACAGAATATAAGGAAGGAAGGAAGGAAG
>VXBZ01011478.1:422536-438949 GCA_013399135.1 Heliornis fulica | reverse complement strand
AAGGAAGGAAGGAAGGAAGGAAGGAAGGAAGGAAGGAAGGAAGGAAGGAAGGAAGGAAGGATCTCTTCTTTTTTTTTCTCTTCTCCCTGAAATGCCATAAACTTGTATCTCAGGTCCTGATGAATTCTAGAAACCAGGAATTGCAGGCAAATCCTTACTGAAAGTAATATTCTTTCTCCTCCTAGCAGCTATCAAAGATGACTTAACATAAAAGAACAAACGCTATCTGATGCTTTTCTCCATGCTTTTGGTGAAATGCAAGCTTGAATAGAAAGTGTCACAGATAAAATCTCCAAAAGTTAATATTTTTCACATACCTTTTGTAATTCCTTTTACAAAAGAATTGTGTATTATTGAGATTGCATATTATTAGATAGGTTGCAAGTGGTCTTCATTGAGCAAACCCTGGATGTGACATCTTGGACGTCTACAGCATGTATTGGGTAACGGAACATAGGCTTGCAAAAGAAGTTTGCACCATACTCATCATTAGTTAAACACTTCTAAAAAGATGTACATGTGATTAGGAGTCATTAGAGTTGTCTGCCTGTTTGCCATGTTAACATGCAAGCCACCTGTTGGATCCCTGAACTCCCAGGAATGACAGTACAGTTACATCAAAAATTCGGGTGGCCCAGCAAAAACCACTTGGGTAATAATACTGTAGCTGGACAGATGTGACACTTCATCACCCGAGCGAGTTTTGTTTTCTGGTGCTACCCTTCCTGCGGTGTTACACAGCGACTGTTTTCCCTGTGGGGACCGCTGTTCCACAGAGCGCGTTCTGTGCCAATCCTGAGACTTTCACTTCCAGTTGGATTTAAGCTGTAGATACCCTTTCTGTTCCCTGCACCAGAGCTGCTGAGAGAACTTGCTCTAGTGAAGGCTGACTGAGCTGACATTCGGTTCGGGGGAAGGGCTGTGAGTTGCAGGGTGTTTTAGATGCCGTGCTTTTCCACGGTGTTAAACTCAATCAGAAAGCCAAGTTTTCACTGCTGGGCATCAGTGCAGTTTTGCCTGATTTGTTTTGCTGGAGGCAGCAATACTTTCTAGCAAATCACTTCTGCCTCTGGAAGCAGCCTTTAGCCCTACAGAGATCTTTCGGGTCTTGGATGTTCAGCATACACTGCAGCTTAGCAGGCAGAAGTTGGGTGGCCACATCTGCCTTGGTACAGCCTTGTGCCTTGGGAAGGAAGGAGGGAAGGAAGACCCAGCTTCATGAGGGTGAGGTCACACTGTTATTTTGATTTGCAGTCCTTGACACAGAAGTATTAACTGTAGGGATTTGCAAAGTATCCTGTAGAAGGGTGTTGGGGTCTTTTTATGGGTATTTACTTTTGGAGCATGTCCCATCAACTACATGAGTATTTCTGTTGTTTCACTTGCTGAGTTGAACATCTTGGCCTGCTTTAGCATGGAGCCCGTGGTGCATCGCAAGCTTTTACAGTTCAAAATTCAGAACAGTAAACTTTCTCCTGAGACAAGGAGAGGTTTAGCAAAACTCAAAAGCAGACAGGCCTCTTGATATCATGGCTTTTGTAGCACATCTCAGTTGTCTCAGAGCTGCGCTGAACTGCCCCCCCCGGATGGCACACGTGTGGCTGCTCAGTGTTGTTCTTAGTAACATCATCCTATTGGGGAAATGATTCCAAGCTGGAACATAGAAAGTTCCACCTTAATATAAGGAGGAATTTTTTCACTGTGAGGGTTACAGAGTACTGGAATAGGCTGCCCAGAGAGGCTGTGGAGTCTCCTTCTCTGGAGACATTCAAGACCAATCTGGACATGTTCCTGTGTGATCTACTCTAGATGATCCTGCTCGGGCAGGGTTGTTGGACTGGATGGTCTTTCGAGGTCTCTTCCAGCTCCTAATATTCTGTGATTGCCAAGGCACTCACACCTGTGATCGGCAGGGTTAGTGAGCAGCAAAGTTAGAAATGGTGGTTTCTGTCACTGGAGAGCAGTGTCTGTTCCCATCCATGCCTAGGACTTCTGTCCTTTTTGTAGGATGGGCAGGCTTGAGGGGAAGAGGCACAGCGTAAGGGAGAGAAAGGGGGGGGGGGGATTTTTGTTTTGTAAAAATATCATTTGCTGCCTTGCTGAAGGCAAGTTGTTGCTGTACGGTAGCGTGTGTTTTGAGGGAGCTTTTGGTTTTGGTTCTTTCTTCAGTGACAGTTTCCTAGATCAGAAATTAAATGGGAATTATCTCCCTGAACTTGCCTGTCATGATTAATCTGCTGCTTCTTCCTGGCTATCTTTGCTTCTTATCTCGTTGCTCACAGTCACTTCTCTTCTTCCACTAACTTGTTTTTTTAATTATTTTTTTTTAATTTTATTTTTTGGGGGTTTTGGTAAAATGTTTCCCCTAGGTGAATGCTTTTCAACAGAATGAGGACAGCGCAGGAAAAAGAAAATGATTGTGAGGAAATAAAAATTTATGATGTGGGGCTTGGTTTGTTTTTTTTTCTGACTTTTCATAGATTGTAGCATTAAAATAACAATTACAGTGCTTTTCAGTAAAGTCATATTGCATGACTAAAAAGTAAACAAAGAAAACTTAAGAAAATATTTTGTTATATTTATCTTTGAAATATACTTAGGAGTGTAATTAATTTTAGTATTTGTATAAAAACTAGTTTAAATGGGATAAAAAAAATCCAGATACGCCTTATAAGACTTTATACTTTAAAAATCATTTGAGAAAACTTAAACAATTTTATTTTGAGATCATTTATTGCACTTTGAAAAGTGTTTGGTTTTGTTTTTTTTTTTTCCTCTGCCTGCCTTTATTTATAGCATTGATGTGAAAACCCTAGGTCAGTGGCTGGTTTTGCAGTGACCCTTAAGCAGCCAAAGCCAATCTGTTTTGAGGACACTTTCCTAAGATTACCTAATCTGATTAATGGACAAATTATGTCAGGGAAATTGGACAGTGGGAGCCGTACTGCTGAACATGGCGCTATCCTGACAGCAGAACTGCTAATGGGTTTGACTGTGCGGTGATAGGTCACAGAAGCACTCCAGGCTGTGCAGCGCCTTAACCTCCTAAGTCGGAAACCTGAGGAGAAGCAGTCTAAGGTACTGAGAGCTGAGGGAAGCCCATCTTTTCGGTTTGGGGGATGGTATGCTGTAGAACATACCTATTTTGTGGCGATCGCCTTCAGTGTGGATCAGGGATGCCAAAGTAGCACAGTCGTGGTTTTTTTTCTGGATGTCCAGAGTTTGACATAAGTTGAAAAGCATCATGAGTGACCATCAGATTGGTGATGGTCTTTATTTCTACAAATAGTCCTGAGTCACAGACAGAATAGTGTAGTGAGAGCAGGGAGGGGGGAGGGAGGGGGAGAGTATAAAGACAAACTAGTTTAATTCTGAACTTTCATTAGTTATTCTTTAATTTCAATACTTGGGGAAGGAAAAACCTCAGGCCCAAGCTGATAAATTGTGTGTGTCTGTAAAATCTAACCAGGTGAGAAACCTGTGTGTAAATAATCCAAACCCAGTTAAAAGGAATTCGCCCTGGACTGTGTTTTGGTTGTGGTCAATGCAGGTCGTCGGTGTGCTACAGATGCAAACTGACATTCCGAAGGTGTGCATTAACTGGTTGTGCCATATGGCCTCTTGTGTCTTACTGGTTAATTTAACCATCTGTCATGTCTTAACGATTTGTATTTGCTTTCAGTACTTGAGTTAGATACATTTTCTTTTCTTTGGTACCATACTTCTCATCACACAGTGCTGGTAAATTCCCATTATGTGAGTTTTATTAGTTTTATTTATAGTAACGTTTGTTGTAGATCATACTGTCATTTTCCAGTGTTGTGAGTAGAACATACATTTATTCAGACAATAATTTTGGAGAGATTTCTGCATAAATTTATGTCAAAAAAAATGTCAGTATCAAAACTAGTTATGAATGTTGGACTTTTCTCCTTCTCCAACCTGTTCGCTTCTAATTCTGCACTTGGGTTCACATCAACTACTTTACTATGTGAAGCAAACCAGGTTAGTGTCTATAAAACTAGTTTCATTACCTATGAGTTCAGAGTAAAATTTGTACTATTTGTATCCTCTTATATATTGGGTTTTTTTTTTCTTTAGAATTACAGTGAAGCTATGGACTCATGAATGGTATAATTTTATTATTCCCTTTATTAGGCCAGTAGAATTTCAGGGCAAGAATCTAAGAAGCTTGTGTCAAAAAGGGTTTTTCAGCCCTGATGTGCCACTTAAATAAAAAAGTTCTTTCAGACCTTGGAAAAATATGAAGCAAAATAAAGCTTCCTTTATAAATTGCTGATTGTTTTTTAGTTTCTGTGACTTCAGTCTCTTAGGTCACTGATGGTCTTATTGCAGTGTTACCATCATGTGGGGTTGGTTGGTGGTCTTTTTCTTTGTTTTTAATTTGCAATATAGGAAAAACTCAATGCAAAGTGCATGAGCAACGTTGTCAAGTTTTTAAAGTAAAGATCTATACAACCAGTTGCAGATGGCCAATCCTCTTTGTTAGAGAACCAAACCTCCTGAGGTCATCCTGTGTTCAGGGTCTGTTTTTGATAGACCGCCAGGTGGCCAGAGATATGCTGTGGGTTGAAATGTGTGGGGTTGCAGGGAAGTGAAATGGTGTGAACACATTACTGCTAAGTGGTAATGTGATGGTCATTGAGCTTCATCCTCAGCTCATATCTCATTAATGATGTTCTTGAAAGGAGCATAAGGAATCTGTTTAACAGGACTCTTGATGAATCTCTTTTGTGGTGGAGGATTTCTAAGTGAGGGCTGAATGGTTTATCTGGTCAAAGCTGAATCTTTTTCTTCACGTTGAGATGATCACTTGCATATTTCATGTTTCCAGTGAGCTCTTAAATCCTGAAGAGGCGGGCAGTGTCCTGTGTTCTGGCTATTAGAGATGTTTGGAGAATATCGTGAATTTGTAGGGCTCGTTCTCAGAGCTGCAGCAAGACAGGATGACTGGTAGTAAAGGCTTTCACAGAGGGCACAGATAAAAACTCTCAGGCGTTATTAAAGGATATGCAAATGCTTGTGCATCCATTCATTTGAATAGTTTTAACGTCTTTGGTTTCTTGAAATTAAAAATGCTGCCAATATAGTGGTTTACTTTATTGACCTAAACTGTCAGATTAGCAGTGTCATTCAAACATGTCTGCTGTATTTATTTCCATGACAGCCTGCACAAGCTCTGAAGAGCAATCAGGGATTATTTTGCATATTTCTCTCACATTATGGTTGTCTGAATATGGTATCTTTCTTCCTATGGAAAGTGAGACTTTTTTGAAAAAGCACATTTTCCTAGGAAACAACCATTTTCCTATACTACTCAGGAACATATGGGAGTAATTTAGAAACCTTTAGATAGTAGGATTGGTTTGTTTGTTTAGGGCTCTTTAAATAAGAGTGGAGATTGTCTTTTCAGTTAGGCAGGAGTGCACCCTTCCTCGGTTCTTGAGGTTGACCCTCTTGAATGTGGAAGGAGAGCAAAGGTGGTGGAAATGTAGTACTTTCATCTGGTAGAACTTCTGGCTGGTTCTAGGTTATCATCGTTGCCCTAAACTGATTCACTTGTCTGGGGGCTCACCATACTGCCCTGTTGGAGCCTAACCTCAATCTAATTTTACGAACTCCACCTTCAGTGGAGACACTGAAGAGTGGAAGTTCCACCTTCTGTCAGGTTTCAGTTTTGGAGACTTCAGAAGACAGATAAGACTCCCTTCTGTATGCTTTGTTTGTAATTGTTTTTTGTTTCAAAGAAAAAATGTGCCTTCTCTTGATTTTTTTTTTTACCATATCTGCTTCACTTTTGAGGCCTCTTGCAGCTATTTTAGAGCCTTTTAGACTTTTTTATTGTGATACATCTCCAGTGTTTCAATAAAATAACTTGATAATTTCATCAAACTAAATATTGGACTATTTGAGGAATTAATTATCAAGTGGTTTGTCAGCCCCCACGCAATTCTTAGATCTTCTCAGTGGTTTCTAGTTAAGGGTATTTTTGTGGGTTTTTGTTTGTTTTTAATCTAGAAAGGAGATTAAAAACCCCACTCCTGCACAACCATGGTCATACGAGGTACGTCGCGGCTCTGATGCTAAGTACATCCTCTGTAATTAACAGCTTGCAGAACTGTAAACCTAATAATGAGTTGTCTTTGAACTTGTATGTCAACCTGTCTTTGAATGGGTTTGATGCTTTATGCTTCCCCAAAGCAAAACCATCATTGCAGCTAGGGAGGGGGATAAGTCCATTTCCAGTGTGTGTAGGAGAGTTTTGCATGGCCTTGATGCGCATCACTGCTTCGGTTTCAAGCATCCCAATGTGGTGCAGCTTTGTTAGTGGGGTGAAGGGATGGCTGCTGCTTCACAACAAGGTTTGGATAGGTGCAAGTTGGGGTGATGCAACTAGGTTTAGGGAAGTCACTTCTGAGGGCACTAAGCCCCCTTCAATGGCAGAATGCTAATGGGCCTTTAATGCAATGTTTTATTATTTCCTGGTAGTATATTGATCGCTGCTTTCTCATTCTGCCCTTGTTGTTTTTCCAACCTCTGTGAGGTTTAGACTGCATTAATGCAAGTTTGGTTTTTTGAAGCAGACAATACGGATCAGCTTGCAGCTTCAGGTAGTAAAGCAAACCCCAGATGCAGGCAGGAGGTGTGTTATACCTCTCTCTTTCTTAGTGGCATCAATTTGCTTTCACAGTCTTTGTTTTGATTGACAGTTAAAAACTGTCTTCCCCGTGTCTTCCAAAATAGCAGCAGAATATGGTAGAGGGGCTGAGTGTGTAGATGAGGTAGGATGCAGTTGTCTGAAATCCATCGCTCTTCCCACCCCACGCCCCTCCTTTAGATAAAAAAATCTTTAAGTCTTTTGCTGACTTCAGCTGTAGTTGTGTGTCTTTCTGAAAGTTATCACTGTGAGCTTAAAGATAGCTTAATGTAATAACTATTGGTTCACTGATTTTTATACTTAAATAAAACATTCAGTAAGATACTATTACTCCTAAGTTGACAATTGAATAAATCAACAGATGTCAAAATTTTAAGTGTGATGGAAAAGAGATTTTAATTGAAAACTGAATTTGCTGTTCCAGTTTCTGAAATGCCGCCTTAAGAGAAAGACTGAAAATTATGGTGACATTCCATCTTCTTATAATTTCCTTTAAACCCAGATTTAAGAATTTTGAAGGGTGCAAGTATTTTATGTTTATTTCCAGATTATCAGATATCAGTGTTTAGTGTAGCAAAACTGCCTATTGAGGTCTGTAGTAGTATCAGCTTTGCTTGAAACAAAAAATGTTTGAGACCTGCTGTAAAAAGTATATTCATGTTCTGATGGCCTTAATTTCATAGATTTGAGAGTGTTTTGGTCTTTAAAATGAAATTACTGTAATTACAGGTTGAAGTCCTTGTTTCCGTGGGGTGTTAGAGGAATAGAGGCAGTTACAGAGTCTTAACTCTTAAACCTTTATTTTTCTTTCTTTGGTTTTTTTAGGTGTTTACTTGTTTTTAGATGGCTTCAGATTATTTCTAGATTGCCATTTAACTGGTTATGGGCAAGTCATGTTGTTTCTTAATGTTTTGTTCATCCCATTTTCTGTATTTTCTTGATCTGTAATGTATAGTCAAGAAATTTCTCTGGTTAAACTTATGTTTAACCTTTTAGTAGAGTCCTGTTGCAGTCTTAACTACATGTGCAGTTTGTGAATAAGCCTCTGCTTAATATTAGCATTATAGACTTATACTTGTGATTTAGAATTGGACTAGTATTAGCACTTGGCAGGTGCAGAACTGTTTATTGAGGATGAAGGAGGTTGATGTAAGCCCACCTCAGCAGAAGACTTATAACTGTTTGAGAACCTGTTAGTATGTGGGTTGTACTGCCACGAAATTGAATGGGGAACATCTTTTGGTTCACTGGAATCAGGATTAAAAAGAAAATGTGCTCTGAAGAGCTTTGTTGATTGACAAATGCACAAAAGGATTGTAGTAGTTATGGGAGTGGGGGTGTAGTTCTTTGTTCTGTAGCAAGTTTGTTGAAGCAGCATTGAACCACTGAAGTGCTGCCCTAAATCTTTCTATATATTTCAATTCTCTGAATACAGATTGAAGCAAATACACAGCAAAATTAGGATATAATCATAACAGGCTGTGTTTTAGGCCACTGAGAGGGATGCTAGACTTTGATGAGACTGTTCAGCTGTTGTGAGGATCAGTCTCAGAGGTGCAGGGCTAAAGAACGTTTTGAAAGCATGGACCATAAAGAATTTAGTTCTGTAATAGTAATATCAATTTCCTGGATAATTGCAGTAGTTAGAGATAAAATATGTCTTTGGGTTTCTTGGCAGACTTTCTAGTAAGAGGAACAACAGAATTGCTTTCAGTGGTGAGCTAGTGGCAAATCAGTCTGAATAATGTTTGAGGGGAAAAATATGCAAATAGGGTGTACCACTGAAAACATGGGCATGCATTGAAAAAATTTGGAAGAAAACAGGTATATGGCATAAGCTGATTAGAGAGAAGGAAATGGAATAAATTATTCCTTTCACACAGAATCACAGAATGTTAGGAGTTGGAAGGGACCTTGAAAGATCATCTAGTCCAACCCCTCTGCTTGAGCAGGGTCACCTAGATTAGATCACACAGGAACCTGTCCAGATTGGTCTTGACTGTCTCCAGAGAAGGAGACTCCACAACCTCTCTGGGCAGCCTGTGCCAGTGCTCTGTCACCCTCACCGTGAAAAGGTTTTTCATTATGTTCAGATGGAGCTTCCTGTGCTCCAGCTTGGAACCATTGCCCCTTGTTCTGTCACTGTCCATCACTGAGAAGAGCCTGGCTCTGTCCTCCTGCCACTCACCCTTAACGTACTTATAAACAGTAAGGTCACCCCTCAGTCTCCTCTTCTCCAAGCTGAAGAAACCCAGCTCCCTCAGCCTGTCCTCAGAAGGAAGGGGTTCCATCTACTCATCTTGGTGGCCCTGCACTGGACTCTTTCAAGGAGTTGTATGTCCTCCTTGAACTGAGGGGCCCAGAACTGGACACAATATTCCAGGTGTGGTCTCACCAGGGCAGAGTAGAGGGGGAGAAGGACCTCTCCTGACCTACTGGCCACTCCTACTATACCCTAGGATGGCTTTGGCTTTCACTCCATGAAGGCACATTGCTGACTCACAGACATCAGGACCCCGAGGTCCCTCTCAGCTGCACTGGTCTCCAACAGGCCCTTTGGATAGACAATTCTCATTAAAGTTTGAAGTAACATTGTATCTGCGTGTCTCACTTGTACCCTATATGTGTTGCTGTCACAAATTACCTGGTATCTGTGCATTGCACCTCAACATTTAGTATTCGTTTATGCATCGTAACCACTGGTTTCACAGTGGCTTTGGTAGAGGAGCCCAAGCAGTACAAGCTGAGTTGGTAGGATATGGGCCTCATCCAGGATTTTAACCTCTCAGGAGTATCGGCACAGGGTCTGATAGCTCTTCTAAACGTTTAAATAGCAAGTTCCTGCTTCATGGTGTAGGCCTGACCTTTGTCAGGTGTTGCTGGAGAACTGGTCAGTTCTTGCCTTCAAAACGCGTGATGCTTCTACGGCTTCCCTGTCACTCCAGGTGAACCGTGCTAAGCGACTGAGGGACTGAAGTACCGAAGGGATCCAGGGATTCAAGCAACAGCAGTAATCACAGCTGGAAATATACAAGTCTCTCTATTGAAATATCATGACAGAAAACATTATCTGGAGTAGTAGAATAAGAAAATGTTTTAATACAATACCTGCTGACCCTGTTATATGATCAAAATAGTTTTTCCAGGGGGCATGTTTAATTTATTAATCCTCAGAGGATATTTAAGTTATAGAAAGGCTTAGCGATGCTATTGGGATTTTTGTTGTTTTTTAATTCCTTTTAAAAACAACTCTTGAGGGAAGAATGTTGATAAGGAACAACCCTTCTATTGTACTTTAGTGAAGTGGCAAAAAAGATCAGCCTTCCTGTAACTACATCTATTCATCGGCTTTAGCTTATTTATTTGTAGATCTTAAGGTGTGGGCATAACCTGTGAAACCAGTTCTGACTGCTGCTCCTTTCTTCTCCCCATTCGTGGTTGTGCTGTGGGGACCCCCTTGGTTCGGCATTCCTGGATTGTACAGGATGTTTTCTTCTTCTTTCTTTTGTGAGGGGGGTGGATTTTTTTTTATTTGTTGTTTAAGGAGAGATGATACCAGAATACCTCTCTCTCCAAAATAAGTCGCTTCCTTGGAAGAAATAAGGTTTTTGAGTAGATGTACACAGCTGGATGATGTGACTAAAGTGATTAACTGGAGTTGTTGCTGCCCATGCATGCAGTTCTTGCTTGTATATTGAAAACACTTATTTATGTGTTTTTTCTGGGATTTTTTTGTGTTTAAGTGCTACTTTTAATAAAGTCAGATCCTGTATTTGTCACTTTTTTTCCTCTCTCTTAATTGTTTCCTATAAATCTATTTGCAGCTGGGTCTCGGGCATCTTACAGCAGTCAGCATAGCCACCTTGGCTCCGAATTAAGGGCACTGCAGTCTCCAGAGCATCATATAGATCCTATTTACGAAGACAGAGTTTATCAGAAGCCCCCTATGAGGAGTCTCAGCCAGAGTCAGGGGGACCCTCTGCAACCAGCACACACAGGCACATACCGCACTAGTACAGGTAGGTGGATGTAACTTGCATGATTGTCTTTGTATGAGATATACCTTGTTCTTCAATTCTAATTCTTCTTCTTTCTGATGTGCTAATTAAAATGTATTATGTGCATGCCAGTCAAATAAAATACCTTGTGCAGATAGCAGCTATCAAGAGAACCCCAAAGGCATGTACAAAGCAGAGGAAGACCTCAAGTTGTGATATATATATATATATATATATATATGTATACACACACGCATACAATAGGTTAAGGCCCTTTGGGGAAGGGGATTACCAATAAGAAGATGGAGAACATTTTTATTAATCTTTTGTGTTGTCTTTGAGGAAAAACCTGTTGTCCATGAAGAAATTGCTAGGTTCTCTTGCTTGCTAATGTAATTTGTGTGTTGCAGAGGGGCTGCAAAGTTCCTTCCATGTGAAGCTAAATTATTGTTCACTTGGTTTTGAAGTGAATCGTACATACACGTTCTTCCTCTCTCCTACAGAGGTACACTTAGGTATAGATACACAGACAATTGAACTAGAAAAGCTGTTAGTATCGCTGGTTAGTGTCTGTAAATAGTAATGTGTTTGAAATGCCTTGGTGCACAAGTCCTACTTGAAGAGTGTCCACTCAGCCAAATGAAATACAGCTGTATGTTGGAACCCACAAATAGATCAGAAATCAACAGGGATATTTATGGTATTTAATGCACAAAATAATTAGAGTATATAAATGCTACAGCCAAAATAGCCTACAGCAGATGTAGAAAGAACTTGCCTTAGGAATTGTAAGTATTTCTGCTGTTTTATCATCACTGTATTTATCAAAGAGGGAAAATTATGTCATTCTCAGATCACTCCTATTTTCATCAAGAAAAAGTTAAGTGTACTCTTTGGAGCAAGACACTTTGCTTTCTTTTAAAACTTTAATTCTTTTTATTTTATTAAATTCTCCAAGGGCAAAGCTGGCAGTTTTTGCATGTCCAAAAGTTTCTATTGCATTATGTAAGTTTTAGATATTCAGATATATGTTTTTTGTGGAATCTTATGTTTATATGAGAAAAGATTGCTACTTTTTTCATGAAGGGGACAACTGCTCTGTTTAAATCACCAGACAGCAGAGACAGTGATACTGGCTGAAGCAACTACATATACTGAACTTTAAACCTTGTGTTCCACATGCAGCCACCTCGTATTTCCTATACAGTGCTCTCTGTCCCATTCACTCCCTGAAGAGGGTTTCCTTTTTTGCTTGCAAAATATCCCTTGGTTCTCTGGGCTGAAGTAGCAGGCTGTCTTGTGACTGTGGTCTCCATAACACCTCCGTAAGGAAGGAAACCCTGTCAACACAGATCACAATTACAGTGAGTGAAACTGGGATGCAGGATGTTAGTGGGTAATACCTGAAGATGGGCTCTCAGAAAAAAAAAAAAAAGCTGATTGTGGGGTAGCAGAAATAGGCCCTGTAAAGGTGAATTTTGTTTTACTGTTTGGGATATGGATTTGAATGTTGCTCCAGGCTCATTCTGAAGAACAGTCCCATCAGTCCACCTTTGGTTTGGGTTGATTCTCCCTTGCCTTCCCCCTCCACTGCTATCACGTGAGGATTGGGGAAACAAAAGCATTCCAGGATGTGTGCCAGGCCACTTACTCTGTTGCTGTGTTGCTAGCTGTTAGCTGCAGATGCTGTCAGCCTTTCACACAACCAGGCTAAGAGCTCTCTGTGCTCAAAGGGACTTTTGGGCTGAATCGGATCAGCTCTTGGACTCCTCCTTGCCTCTACCACAGGTGTCTGTAGAATATACCACCTCTGGCAGAGACCATGTAGGTTTTTCTCAAATTAGCACTAGGAGGGGAAGGAGTTCAACTGAAGTTTGACACACATAACTTTTTATTTCCTCACTGGGTTACTGTGTTTTTTATTGTAGAACTGAATAGCTATTTGTCTTGGCTATTTGGTATAAAATATGATAATAAGAATCAAGGGATGTAGATTGCTGTGTACTCCTTGAAGACATGTACCAAGTGCTCATGACCTGTATCTTCTGCATGCATGAGTTGCACCAAGGCTGGAGGGAGTGTGGGGAGATTTAAGATTTCATTGTGCTCCTTTAAAGACATTCTTTGGTCTATTACAACAGTACTTTTAATCATGAAGATTGTGAGCACTTAAATACTTACTACATTGAGGAATGTTTATGTAACTAGGATAAAGCCCACTCAGTTTTTCATCCTCCAGGTGAATCGATAGTCAGTGAGCAAAATTCAGTAAGCTAAAATTTCTCTATGGGGTAAACTAAATTTAAGTTCATTCTATTTACTTGCCCTTTTTTGTTTTTAGAGTTGTGGTTTTGAGTTTTGTTTTGTTTTTGGTATTTAGCTTCAACTTTTGTGTTTTCCTCTGATTTCACTTGCAAATGAAATACAATGGAAATTCCACACTAAGGGCACTTTCTGAAGAAGAGGCAAATTAGTAAGAGCTTGCTGAACCTCCTAGAGGAGTTTTTTTTTTTTTTTCTTATATCACTTTGTGGCTTAAAGTATGACCAGGTGTGTTACTGTCATACTATCTAAGCTAAAAATAATCTTCCAAACTTGACAGCAGTAGCTGCATAGGCTTTTTTGGTCTGTACCTTTTACTTCAGAATCCCTTTTGGCATTCAAAGGGTAATGCCTTCTGTCATATAAAAAGTAGCAGCCCAAACTCTTGTTGTGAAAGTAGCAATAAACATGAAATTCTCCTTCAGATTTGAAAATTCACACATGTGCTTGAGTACTCAGATGTCATACAAATAATGAATTAATTTACTTAAGTTGCTTGAATAGCAACTTAAAACTTCTGTTTGAAACCAAATCAAATAACATTGATATTTTTGTCCAGGCAGATGCATTCCTTATTTTTCCTTTAAACATAAAGGCCTTGCATTATTAATTCAAATCGTAACTTAATAGTAGTAGAGAGAAGCTTGTATGATGGAATGTTGACATGAACACCACTGGAATTGGAAGAGGGATGTCACTTTAGAGTGGGAAAGGATTGCCTCCCAGTTATAGGGGAACACAGAATGGGAAATCACTCACTTCTTTGCAGAATTACAAGTTAGGATGAGGGATTTAGTCCATAGCTATCTGTAATTCATGTTATCCACTTGGACTTGTTTTTTTCTTAATATCTCTATTTGGAAGCCTAGGACTTCTGTGGCTGTCTTGAGAAGGAAGAAGCTTTGCTGCTCAGGTTTTGGGCTGTCTGTGCTGAGCTGCAACAGGGAAGCATGGCTTCCTTAGCGGTGGAGTCTGTGGGACCAGTTGTCCTCACCCTCTGGAAGCTGTCAGCATTTTGGAAGCTCTTAGACGCTTGCTTTCCTTGTGGTCCTTCAGTGAAAGAGATGAGCTCCCACCTGCAAAAAGGATGTGACTTCCAGATGAAGTAATTAAAAGTCTGAAAGTGTGCTGTCCCCAGTGGTCTGGCAGGGAGGGGTGGGAAATGGGAGGCCTGTGCTTATTCTGAACTCTCCACAAACAGGGGCTTTATCAGGTGCAAACAAGCACCTCCAAAGCTGTCCCCAGGTGTGCAGGTGGTTAGCAGGATGCCCTCTAGCTTCTCTGATGGTCACCTCCTCCTCTTCAGGCCAGGTGTCATCAAGGTTCCTCCTACTGATGCCTGGCTGGTTTCACCAGTGCACCGCCTCCTCTAAAGCTGTGTCCCTTACTGAAAACTTGGCTGCTGTGGGCTGCACCACCTTCTAGGTGCCATGGTGGATCAAAAAGAAAAGGCCTGTAACATCTGCGATGACAGGAGAACACCAGAAATGTGTCTCTTTGCAAGCTGGGTTTCTGTGCGGGGGTAGAGGTCTGTCAGGAAGGCTGTGGAGAGACATGTGCACCCCTTTTTTCAGAGGGAAGAGTTACCCGTTGCTTCTGCCCATAGTTTCTGTTCAAGCACTTTCCAGTGGCAGGGAAAAAGTCTCTATTTCTTTATCCCATGATGGGGCTCGGGAAGAAAACTGCTGAAAGTGAGATTTACCCCAGTGTTCCTGGACAGATACTGTCCTTCTCAACCTTCCTTTGCACTCCTGCCCGGTTCTTCGTTTGCTTCAGGAAAGGAGTCTGCTCCAAGGGATGCCTGATGTCAAGCACTGCTCTTAGGTACTCGGAGCATTGTCTTTCTCCTGTAAAAGCTGCCAGTTCCTTGCCTCTGCCCTGTCTTCACTGTGCTGCCAGTGCAGTGGGACAGAGACCTCGCCTCACTCCCAGAGCGAGTGCTGCTCTACTGCCAGACGGCTCTGCCTTGCCAGCAAGGGAGCCAGCACTCTGTGGGAGCAGCAAACTGCTGAGCAGGTGCAAGTCTGTCTGGTTTATTTTAATTGAGACTTTTTTGTTGCTGTTGTTTTTTGTTGTCTTTTTTCTTTTTTACAGCAAGGACAGGAAAGAGCGTTGTATGGACTGCATAAGGCTGCTTCCAAATACCCAAGTATTTGCTGTTTTTTGTGCTGGTCCAGTTGAGGGTCTTGTTGATTCTCAATGTTTTATCCTTTTTTTTTTTGTCCTTTACAAAAAGTGTGAAGTTACAAAGGATGCATGAATAGAGCCAAATTTAATCATCTTGAAAGGACAGTAAAAAAATTGTCTTCATATATTATAAAGTATTTGATATGTTTTATATTTCTATTTTTATACAGTGTTTTGATATTTTATTTCAAGGTGGAATTTTTATTATGAAGCAATTTTCCAATATTTGAAGAAAATGTCAGATGAGGAATGTTGGATATCTATGTCAAAGAATGATCTATTTTTTCTTCAAGAATAATTAAGCCTACTTTATCACAGTCTTGTGGCATCACAAACTAATGCTGGTTTTCTGTGTCTGTTTTTACCGAAAAACAGTTCTCTAACAACTTTTCAATTTTTAACCTTGATCTTTGAACTTTTTAAGGCTGAACCTTTTAATTTGGTTTAGGACCTCCAAAGATCATCTAGTCCAACCCACCTGCAATGAGCAGGGACACCTTCATCTAGCTCAGGTTGCTCAGACCCCCATCCAACCTGACATTGAACACCCTTCCAGAGATAAGGCATCTACCAATTCTGTGGGCAATCTGTTCCAGACTTTCACTACTGTCATCACAAAAAAAAAATTATTAAAAAAATCTTCCTTACAGCTAGTCTGAACCTACCCTCATTTAGTTTAAGCCCATTATCCCCTGTCATGTGGCTACATGCCCTTTTAAACAGTCCCTTTGCACTTTCCCTGTAGGTCCCCTTCAGGTACTGGAAGACTCCTGTAGTCTCCCCAGAGCCTTCTCTTGTCCAGGCTGAACAAGCTCAACTCCCTTAGACTTTCCTCATAGGAGAGGTGCTCCAGTGCTCTGATCTTTGTGGACCAGTTCCAGTAGCTCCACATCCTTCTTATGTTGGGGGCCCCACAGCTGGACACAGTATTCCAGTTGGGGTCTCACAGGAGGGGCAGAATCACCTCCTTCGATCCTTTTGATGCAGCCTGGGATACACGGTTGGCTTTCTGGGCTGCGGCTGCACATTGCCACCTCCTGTTCAGCTTTTCCTTCAGCAGTATCCCCAAGTGCCTCTCAGAAGGGCTGCTCTCACCCGCCAGCCTGTATTGATACCTGGGGTTGCCCCAACCCAGGTGCAGGACCTTGAACTTGTCATTCAGTATTCAGAAGATAACTGGAACAAATATGAGCATTGTGGGAGTGTGTGTGTGTGTGTGTGGGGGGG
>VXBZ01011478.1:378282-422524 GCA_013399135.1 Heliornis fulica | reverse complement strand
TTTTTTTTTTTTAATCTTTGAGAGAGATTTTTTTGATAGTCATTCCCAATAGCTTATAGCAAGAAAACCTTTAAGCAGTTCTCTTCAGCTATTTCAATCACTGTCATTTTCCAGGACTTAAATATGCTGAAAGAAATTCAGGAGATCAACACAGCATTCTTTTATGTTGAAATGGGACTGCGTAAAAATGACATTTTGGGACTCTGATTTTTAATGGCATGATGACTCCCATGTAGAGGCCTTGGCTCACAGATTTCTACACCTGCAAGGCACGCAAACATAATTTCTCCTGGGAATCACAGTCCGAGTTAGAGCCTTGTACATCACCTGTGGCAGGTTCCATAGGCAACCAGCCCAATTGCCCCACAGCTATGTTGTCTTTTCTTGGATTGTGTTACTGTTGCTTCTCAGCATGGAGCTGGAATTTTGTTAACCAGATGTGTCACTTGTAATTGCATAGACTTCAGACAGATGGAGTCTTTAAAAATAAATGTTAAGGGGATGTGGCAGGGCGGGGAGGGGTGCGTGATAATTCCTGTATACATGCAATAAGGTGTGTTCTGATTCTTACAGTGAGGAGTACATTGGCGAGTACATTGGTATCGTTTACCTCAGAGCAGCCTCTAGCTGTTCATGAAAAGCTACCTGTCCCATGGTAGTTCCTGTATTAGAAATACTTCATTGGAAATTATAAAGGGAACTTTGGTTTCAGGTTTGGTTTTTTTTTTTTCTTTGAGTTTAAAGTTATCAGTTCAGGCAAAAAGGAGGATCAATGGAAAATCAGCTTTCACTTGGTCCTTTCGGATTAAACTCTTTGCCTGTTATACTGCTTCTCAAATCTGTATTTATTTTTTGTTAGGTCCTGCAGTGCAATAGTTGGTTTATAAATACCAAACATCGCTTCTTTCTTTCTGCTTAGATTGTGGTTTTTTGTTGTTTTTCTTTTTTTCCTAGTTGGAGGACAGGTTGGTTTGTTTTGGTTTTTGTTTTGTCACAAGCTGATGTGCTGTGCAGAGACATACTGTGATGCCACAGCTGCAGATTAATTGAGGATCATGCTGGTAAATCACACAGCATGGAGTTCTGGCTATAGGACATCATGTTTTCAGGAAAATTAAAAAGAAAAATTATTCCTACCGCTGCATCTCTATTAGTTTGGTAATGTTGTGATAATAGACCTGTATTCCTAACTGACATCCACTTGATAACATTGCTTTGGGAGAGAGAATTATAGGAAACGAGTGGGGAACAAATCTGCAGCACAAAGTAAATTGAGCACAAAATACCTTAATGATCTGCATGGTGAATAACAAATTGCCTCAGAGCAATGTAAAGTCATAATCCCATTTCATTTGACAGATCCCAAATGTCTGGTATAGCCTTATTTGTGTTACATTGTTGCATGTATGTTTTGGGCTGATTCTTTCTCCAGGTGTGGTGGTATCTTCTCTGAGGAAAAAAAAAAATCTATTTCCTTCCTATTAAAATTTTGGCAGGAGTATACAAAGTTTGGGGTTGGGTTTGTTTTTGGTTTGGTTTTTTTTTCCTCAACTTCAGTGGTACCCAACAGTTGCTCTAAAGCTGTGGTCAAGAGCAGTGAGAAAGGGAGGGAAGTGACAGAAGGAGAAAGCCCTGCAGAACCACCACCTTTGTAATCTGTGAGCAATATCCTCCCTCATAGTGGAGAAGTGTTTCTCCAAAGAAGGTATTGATGGCTTCAAAGTATTGTGCGCATACTTGGGTTCCAAAGAGGAGTTGTACCCACCTGAAGACAGCCTAGTCTTTACTGTTGCTCAGAAAAGAAAACTTTTTAAATGATCAGCATCTGCAGCCTCCTTCCTCCATCCCATGAACAAGATAACTCTACAAGCTTCTGGTTTGCCCTAGGTATATATATATTTTAATTTTTTTAATTGAATAATGACTTAGAGTGAGTCTGAGCTTCACAGATACCCATTGACTTTTGCCACCTCTTGAGGGAGAAGCATGATTGCAAAATCTTGGCCAGGGAAGTACATACCCTGTAAATCTCATGTGCCACTGTTCAGAAAATAGTGTCTGCTCTGTGTCAGAAACTGTGTATTTATCATCCATTTACTGTATGGGTGTAGTCTCAGGTTAAAGTCTGGTCACATTAGACTGAAATGATGCAGGACAACGTCCATTCTCTTATTTACTTCTGTGTTGTGTGGAAATACAAGGCTATCATTCATGAAATAAGAAGCAATTCAAACACCTTTCATAAATCTCTTTCTTATAAATCTTTGCTGAGCAAAACTACAATGCAGTGCCTGAGGTAACTACCCAGTAATGTCTTCAAGGCGATTAATGTTTTTGTTAGAGAATCATTCTTACCACAACATTATATTTAAAGGCACTCTTAAAAATTGCCACTTGTTTTCTGTTGTGTGTGGGCTTTTTATAACTTAAACTGTAATTTTTTTTTTTCTAGTGTAAGTCTGTCTACTTTTAAAGGTACTTTCCAGTAGTTTACATGCAGGGTTGGAGATTTTATGAGTACATCATGTATTCAAAGATGTTAGTTTTTACTGTAATGAGTGCAGCAACCTTAAAACTGCCATTTGCAGAAGCTAGGTTAATATTTAAGGAGTACTTATCACATGGGCTGGGGCTGGAACTGGCATGCAAATGTGGCCAGCTTAATAGTGAAATAGCTCTCCACTCCAAAGTGGAAACTGTAAAGTAATAGCAGAAGCTCAGTAAGGTGTTTTACAAAATACCAGTTAGCAGCCATTTTATTACTTGGGATTATAGTGTCCTAAATAGGGAGAAGTCAAAATCTGAAGAAGACATCCTTTTCCTCGGTGACTGTAGGATGATGAAGTGCAGGCTGTTAATCTGTGATTGTCTCAACGTTTATACTCTTTCCTTTTGGGTATTTTGTTTCTTTGTTTATTTGGGTTTTGGGTTTTTTTGTGACTTTCATCCATGTGTTCTGCCTTATGTTGGTCAGCTCAGCGGGAAGCTTCTGCAAGAGGGATTTCAAGAGAAGGTGAAGTTAGAGAGAAGTCAGAAATGCATTTACAGTAGGCCAGTCATATACACAGTAATGTGGTCTGTGTGGTTTTGCTGTGATTTGGTTTTGTATTAGTCAGGTTTACTATGTCCCGTGTGTGCAGTGTGAAACCATGTAGTGAGACAATGAGGAAAGTGATGTCTGTATTTGTATAGTACCATTCCTCAGGTTTGAATTTTGTCTCCCGTGGCTTGATGAATTCTAGCATCTCAAATTCAAAAGTGCATTTGCTTTTAAGAGCCTTGGCAGTTGTTAATTTTCTCTGTTTAAATGGCCATATAACAAATTAATTAAACTGTATGTTTTACCCCATAAGTTGAGGGATGCAACTCAGCCACAAGACAATCTCTGAAAAGGTCTTAGCATAACACCTTTGGCAGCCAAAGTTAGTATCAGGTTATCATGTTATATGGATGCACCAATTTTTTGTGCAGACCAGCATCAATGAAACATGCCAGGAGCTGAGTTGGAGAGTGGAAATCACATTTATTAGTGGAGATTAAAATCTAGCAGATTTAAAATGCAGTCAGTTCCTGGAAGTGGAAGCTGCATTTATTTATATTTTTTTTTTAATACTGAAAACTTGAAAAACATGATTTCTGCCTGGTTTGGTCCTAAGGAAGGAAATCACTCCTGTCTTGAGTCAGAGTTGGGAATCTGACTTAATTAAAACTATGTAGGTGCTTGTGGAATCCAAATACCTGCATGAAACCTTGGTGTCCCATCAGACTACTTAGATTTCAAAATGATGCTTTAGCCATATATGCTTTGGAGATACAGGCTCTGTCACTGTGATGGACGCCCTGTAGCTCTGGAATGTCATGGTGAAGGACAACTGGGGGGAAGGGTGTAGAGTTTGAGATGATTTTGGGTGTGGGGGCATGAGGTTGGGCACTGCAGTGAAGCCGTGTAACAGACCTGGCTGTGGAAGAGGCTGCGTTCAAGTTTTGACTTCAAGTATTACCAGTCACATCAACAACAGCTACAAATAAACTGTGATCAGAACGCCTTCATCCCAGGCACCATAACTATACAATGTTTAGAAATAAAAATTGTTAACATACAAACTCTGGCGCTGTTGCTGCTCCTGAATAACTTGTCTGACTATTTCTTCATTAAAATTTGCTTTACAAGTATCAAAATCCTTATAGATTACTTTATTCATGTCTTTATTACCCTTGCTAACCCTAATGGAGCACTGGACAGTTTCAGGCTGATACCCACTAATCACATATTTGAACCCATAAATAAAATCATTACTAGTAAAGAAATGCCAAGTCCTAATTTGTGATTAAGTTATTCCATATGCTGAGGGTTAGGCAGTGGCAACTGCATATCCTCACTGATAGAACTGCTCAATAGAAGGGTAAAAAAAACCCCAAACATGTAAATTAAAAAATAATTCTGAAAAGGAAACTAAGACAGTGTGAGAATGTGGAAACTGAAGTGGAACAATATAGACAAAAGGAGCCTCTAAAGAGATCAGATACCAACTGGATGTAGGCCAGAGGGCCAGCTCAGAAACTGAGGAAGCAGGTTTTTTCTTTCACCTATTCTTTCTGCATTGTTTTCTAAGCAGAGGAGTGTTTAGCCTGAGTGTAACAATTAGTGTCAGAGGTAGAGAACACTCTTGGAGAATTGAAGTGAAAGGTTGCATCAGTGTGATGGCAGCTTCAGTTCTGCAGTCTTGAAAAACTGACAGTTTTTGCATTGGTGGAGCATTTATGAAACATGACAACATGCAGAACACAAGTGATGCTTCCTTGGTTTCTACGAAAGCAAGTTGTTCTCCTGTGAAACAGTGGCATGTAAATAGTGATGGTCAGGAGATCATTTTAAGGTTTTTTTGAAAGAATCAGATAGAAGATGGGCAATGAGTCATTACTGGAACATACAATCACTTTGGGAACATAAAATCATGGTTTTGACCTTAACTGGGCTAAGTACTCTGCAGCTGCCAGCAGTGGGAACGAACCTGTGAACTGGAGAAACACAGTGAGTGTTTCCCATAGGAGTAACAGCAGAGCAGCTAGAGAGCTGCCCCTGGTTCTGAAGAAGGGATGGGGAAGTATGAACAGCATCAGTCTCCTGTGGTGCCACCCGGAAGGGACAGGGATGTTGCTTTGATAAATGTATTACTGAATACATGCTTGCAACAACATGTAGACAGATGTAGGTGTGGCAGCCAGGTATAATCAGTACCTGAGGAAAAAGTGAACACGTTTGTGGGTGGAAGAGAGTCCCATGCTGTTCAGTATATATTTTTTTTCAGTTTGCTTGCATTATGTTGTGTTCCCTTAAGAAGAGAGACCTGGTACACCAGCGAGATGAACTATTTGCCGTGCCCAGATGTTGAAGATGCTGAGCTGAGCACAGTGATGCTGACTGGAGGGAAGGGGGTATCACCTCCCCAGGATACTCGTATTTTGTATATCTGGAGAAAGATGAGGCCAGCAGAAAAAAAATCTGAGGGTACAAAGCTAGCTGAGACTTGGAAGCATAACCAGAAATCTGTAAGAGGGGGAGAGAATGTGGAGGTGATGGAAGGAAAGAGGCTTTTTGAGTTGTCTCTGTGGAGTTTGATGCAAGCCTGGAAGCCCTTAAAGGTCAGATTGTTTATACCAAAGGCTGGCTGGCTGGAGACAAACCTGTGTGAGGATGCCAGGCAAGATTTGCTTGCAGGTTCTTTGTATTTCTTTCTGGCTGAGAATTTGGAAACTGGAGTTTTGATTGCAAGATTAGGAACTAAATAGGACAAAATAGTGTGAAGAAGAGAGGGAGAGAAAAAAATGTAAGAGGAGTAGAAAGTTGCAGTAGCTTTGACTGTCTTTTTCCTGGTTTGACTGTAATTGGTTATGCAAATTGATATTTGCGTAAAGTCCTGCAAACCTTCTCTTCTGAAATCCTTAGGTGATGTTTGGCTTTGTTCAGTTTGGATGTTTGAAGTACTGAGTTTCTTGTGCATGTGTACATTGCACAGAGGATCTGATAGTGCCTTTGTAAAATCTGAACTACCTTAGTTGCTAATTTCAGCTACATGTTTGAGGTTTTTTTCCCTCTCTTTCAGTAAATATTTTCAGGTTCCCCATACCATATATTTCTCTAAAATCTTATGCTTACAGTGTGCAAAAATGCTGCTAACAGTAACTTTAAAGTAATGTTATTATTAACTCTTGTACACATGGTGTTAAACATGGCTGCTAGTGCTTGTTACTTTGGATTGCTGATTTGTTCCTAGTCCGATTATAATCGATTTGGTTAAACTGCTGTTACAAACAAGCTGGTGCATGCTCTAAAGCACTTGCTTAACATTTAGAGATATATATATATATATCCCCCAAACTCCATGATTTCTGCTTCCTAACTGACATACATTATGTTTTTTTAATAGCATATTAGATAGGAAAAGGATCTCTTTTATGAGTCTTCTTAAACATATGTGCTCCATTTGTATCATTTATGAACTCATGGAGGGAGGGTGGACATACCTTGCCCTGAAAGGATGTCTTACTGGGATCCAATTTTCAACTTTCACGTGAGAGTAGGAATCAACTGCAGGTGCAAATCAATGGAGAAAAAAAATAAAAAATTGTGAAATCTCTATGAAAGGCACAAAAAGGAGGTTAACACAGGAACTAAATATCTAATAGAGAATAAGAGGAAAATTTTACAGGGCAATTTCTACAAGTCAAACAGCAGCATTAGCCAAGTAATTTTCAGATAGAAGTTGTAACAAGATAGATCTCAGAAACGAGTTTAACCTTTCTGAAGGTCTGATCCTACATATGTTAACTGAGCAAAATGCCCCCAACTTTCTAAAAGTCCGAACTTCTGAGCAGTTCTTAGGGGAGTTTGTTCTCCATAAGGTACCTGGGTATGGTGCAGTAGTATCCCTGCCTCAATTGATGTGTCCTTGCTTTTGGGGTTTTGTTAACTGTGTCTAGAGATGTTGTAGATTTGAAAATAAGAGAAAATCTGAAAGTGGATTTCTGAGTTGAATCACTCATTATGAGCCTGTGATCACATTTAGAGATAGAGCTAAATTTTCAACATTGAGAATAAAGTTGCTGTATCTTTGTTGATACTGTGCAAAAGCTGTAGAAAATTACAAAGACTGGCCTTTATGTCTGTTATTTCTCTAATCAAGGCAACCATAATCAGGGTATGGATCAGGTCTTTGGAGGGTTTCCAGTAATGCTTCTTTTTGGCAAGTATTTGTAAGCAGATACTAAGTATTTATGTGGTACCCCAAACAGTCAGTTTTCTGAGGATGTAATTTTGGTGCTGCGGTAGCAAAGGGTTGAGGTGATAAGGTATTTTTAAGGTATTAACGATGAGCCAAAGTAAAACAAGATCTTAGAAGAAATTTTCAGGTGACAAACTGAAATCTCTTCACTGAGACTGTAGTTCTTGATTTTCACACTTGGAATTTCTCAGTTAAACCCTTTTCTCAACCTAGAATTAAAATTCTCCTCAGGTATGGTTTGTACATTGACGTTTAAAATGTCTTGAATGCACAGATATTTTTTGGGGTCCCACTGAGCCTGTTGTTTCCTGTACCCAGCAGCTGCTAGCTGCAGCAGAGTGGGTGCTGTGACCCTACCCTCAGTGTGGGACAGCCCTCATGTTGCAGGATACAGTCCGTACAAGCCCCCCTCACGTACATGGAATGGGCTGCTTGGAAGGGGACTGTGGGTGCCCGTTGCCCTCTCCCCATGTCTTTGCAAGGCCATTGTTCCCAGTGGTTCTGGAAAGGAACTGCAGATGGGCTTCTGCCAAGGGAGCAGAACTTGTGAGACTTCCTTATCAGACATCAACCGCTGAATTTCTGTGTAAGTTTTTAGAAAGTTGGGGACAGCAGTCACTATTTCAAAAATTGTGCTTTCATGGGTCATCCCTTGGCTAAAACAAGATACAGGAGGAAGAAAAAGGCTTGGGGACCTTTCATTTTAGTCCTGATTTCTCGTATTTTGGGGACTGTTGAAGACCAGAAGCAGGTCTAGTTTTGTGGCTACCTTGACCTCCGAGCTTCTTGTTAAATCAGTGATGTGTCAAGGTGTCTACAAAACTAGACCGTCCTCTTCACAGTCTGATCATGAGTTTTTGACTGTTGTAGACAGGGCAACAGTGACTTAGCCATGATCCTGCTTCACCTGGGCCAGCTCCCAGGAAGCCTGGGCTGGTGGCTATTGCTGGCAGATAGAAAAGCAGCCCATTTCTCCAGAAACAGCACTTTGGTCGCAACTCCATCCCTCTCATTTCTTCCATTCCTGTCCAAAACCCCTGATCCCTGTCAAAGTAGTATTGTGTCATAGCTATGCTGACCTGGTTGATGGGTACCTGGCTTGGATTTGAGAGAAATCAAATCCAAAAGTTAGGGGAAGGTCAGGGGGCATGGGTTGCGTGTGTTCTCAATTCAAAGACCCTTGAAAAGGTTGCCTGGCCACCTGCAGATGTAGCTGTTACGTGAATACTTTCTGGTCCGCTCTAAGTGTGTGTCTTCTCAATGCCCCTCTGTTCACTGAAGATTTGCAGTTGCTGGATGAGGTAAATGGACTTCTGAACTTATTTATTTTAATAGACACCATCACTATGGCTTTGCTGTTTTAATAGCTAAGTAGAAGGGAGATCTCCATAGACTAAGCTTGCCGCAGCCTGAAGAGCCACACTTCAGTCAGTAAGTGTGGCTGCTGACAGGATTTGTTAGAGAAGGAGTAATATATTGGTAGAAGATGGCTTTGCTTCAGTTTCATGTGACATTGTGTAAAAACGTTCGTGAAGGTGACTGTAGTCAAATTAGGTGTAGAAGTTATTCTAAAGTGCTGGTTATTTGGTTTTCTTGTTTCTCCTTTAATTAATCTGGCTAAGACTGGTCAGAGAAGCTCGCTTGTGAATGTTTAAGTCATAGCTCTGTCTCATGCTCGTATTCTATGGCACTTCTGTGTCATTGCGATAAAATTGAACAGGAAGTAACAGTCTGCTAGAGAGATAATTTGAGAAATGATTCAGAGTGACTCAAAAAATGTAGGTGTTAGGGTGACAACTAGTTTCAGTTCATATAAATACCTATTTTGATAACAAGACAAAGGAGAAAATAGAAAAGTTTTCAAAGAATTTAAAACTAAACACAATTTCCATTGAACTGTCTTGAAAAAGAGAGGAAGGGAAAGGAAATACAGTGGAGTATTTTGCAAAGCAATCTACATTACAATGAAGTTCTTGTTTTCAGCAGTATTAGCGTTGTAGGGCTTTTTGCAATTCCCCATATACTGTGTCAAAAGCTATCAGTGTATTCTGCTTAGTGATAGTACTTAAGAGTATGCTATGTCAGTATACAATTACGTTTTCACTTTTCCACTTGCAAATATTTCCAGTATTTTCTCTAACTTGGTGGGGGTTTTGCTCTTTTTTCACAAGGCACCAAATTTTGGTTTTGAACTGTATGTATTTTCCGTTAAAGTGTGATGTTTTCTTTGTGTCTTCCTAACACTGAACTTAGCATGATTTGTGCATGGGATGTTTCGGTATGCTAATACTGCTATTACATTTTAACTGATGCAGGTTTGCAAACAGGTCTGTATCTATATTATTGCTTTTATTTCTTAATGAAATATATACTAGAAATTAAATAGAAGCAGTACTTAAAAAATGTTGCTATATATTTAAGTTAATGTCGTGGAATAGTTTGGGTTGGAAGGAACCTTAAAAGACCAACCCCTCTGAAGTGAGCAGCAACATCTTCAACTCAATCAGGTTGCTCAAAGCCCCATCCATCCTGGCATTGAACATTCCTAAAGATGGGGCAATGGATAAGTGGCTGATTTACTTATCTATGTTTGTCACAAATTTCTAAGATAGTACTTGCTATTGTAAAATTAGACACTTCAGAAAAATAAGGCAAAAATTTGACACAAATCTGAAATTCTCAGGTGTTGGAACTTTGACAAGTACTAGGTCAAACTGCTGTAACTTTAATATAACGTTCACTATATTTAATTTGTTGACACTGAGGTAATTGCTTAAAGTCCCTTTCATGGTCCTATAATACATTAAAGATATCTGTTTTCTTAAAATGAAAATGTGCATGTTAATGAGAAATGATTGGGAAATCTTTTAAGAAAACCTGTCTCTTGATGATGTGGTTTTGCCTACAGTTTTGCATATGAATTTGACCCAGCTAAAGATAGTCCTGCACTTGGGCCCATTCCTGCTGGCGAAAGTATCCTTCTTGTCTTGGAACAAGGGGAAATGGGAGCCACCGTGGGCTCACTGGTACTTCAGACAGTCTGAATTTCCTTCGGAGCAGCTCCAGCACTTAATTTGTATTTCTTTCCAGGCCAGAGATCACATGGATATTGGTCCTCTGGCCCTTACAGTGAGAATCCGTTTTCTGTTAACCGGCCTTTGGTTACAAAACATTGCATGTTTAATAAGACTCATAGAGCAGACTGGGTCTCTAGTACGTGGTGCTGGAACAGACAGATAATTGTCTACAAGAGAGATTAATAAGATTTTAGAGTCGCAAAAGCATTAAGTCAGTTTAAATCTATTGGTTAAGCAGCTCAACACTGCTAATGCATTAATCTCGAGCTGCAGTGTGTGAGCACAGCCATGTTGGCGTGCAGTAAGACATCTCCGTGATCACCTTGGGCTTAGCTCTCTTTCAGACTCAGCAGTACCAGTCCCCTAAGTCTTCCTTAAGGTTAAATGTGCAGAAGACTGGTTAACGAGGCGTACACAGCAACTGGCAGCAGGTGTCTGGTTTTACCTGCTTTATGGATACCAGGCCCATAAATTCAGGATGGCTATGGCTGGCTATTTCTTCTGCTATAGAGCCACCTGCCTTCTTATTGGAGTCCTGAGCCTGGTTTGACCCTCCTGCTGGTGAATCTGACTGGCTTCCACCCCATAAGGTCTGCAAAGACCTCTCTCAGTGGTGGTAGTGAATCTTAGCCTGACTAGTTCCACGTTGCATTTGTGCTTTTTTTTCATTTCAGCTTAGTGCAGTTAAAACCCCAAGTGAAAAGCACTGCTACGGTCTGTTTAACTGGTGTAAAGGTCTTCTGGTCCAGAAGTGACATGTCATTTAGAAATTCATTTGACGGTTATTTACTTCAATGGTTTTGAAAATGACAATGTTGTTTGTGGTTTTTTTCTCATTCTTTTTGAACCCCTGTTTTATATGTGTGTGGTTTTTTGTTTCTGTTTTTTTTTTCCTCTGCCTAGACCTGGTTAACCATTTCTGTGAACAGGTCCTCAATTTTTTACTTTGTCCCTACTTTCCTGTCGTAGCCCCATCTTCCCCTGGTGTCGACTCCGTACCCTTACAGCGCACAGGCAGTCAACACGGCACACAGAACGCAACAGCGACCTTCCAGAGGGCCAGCTATGCAGCCGGCCCAGCCTCCAATTACGCAGACCCCTACCGACAGCTGCAGTATTGTCCTTCTGTTGAATCACCATACAGCAAATCTGGGCCAGCCATCCCACCTGAAGGGACCTTGGCTAGGTCACCTTCCATTGATAGCATACAGAAAGATCCCAGGTGGGTGAAACCTTCATTGTCTACTCTTTCTTGCTCATGCAGAGGTTTGTAATTGTGGTTTGCTTTGTATGTTTCTGATGTTGAATATATAAAAGAAAAAAAAAGAAACAAAACAACTCAAAACTGCCATTGTTTATACATGAAAGATTTGGTTTGCATAACAGTGTTTTGTTCTTGCCTTGCCTGGGAAAGCTCTCATGAGCTCTTCTGTGAAACAGAATGATAGACGTGGTCTTGAATATGTGTGTTTTAGCCAGCTTTCAGTAGTTCCAGCTCTCAAAAGCTTACAAAAAGTGATATCTCTGAGAATGGAGAGGAGTGATACCACTGTTTTAAGACTGTAACCCCCAGTGGATTGAGTTTTCAAGTTGTTCCTTGGGCAGAAGTTGTTACAGTTGTTAGTTTGTCTGCAGTTAATGTTCAGAAAACCTGCAGAAACGGATATTCTGGTGTTGTGCAGTGAGACCGAGCCATGTGGAAGCAACATGTCATCAGGCTCGTGCTTCACCCCGTCTGCCAGGCTCCCAGTGTCAGTACCTGGTAGCAGGGTGTACGTACCTCGCTTCGCAGAAATGGCTGTTACTGTGCAGGCCTAGTAAATATATAGCTGAGCTTTTCATGTTGCTGGGAGGGTGCCACCATCCTCACACATTCAGGGAGGATGCAAGGGTGAAACTATAGCCATACATGCCTGTCAGGCAGGTGGATCAGAGAAAAGAGGGTTTTCTGCTAAATTCTATAATAAAAAGCATAAGTAACTATTATAAAAGCAACAGAAGTGCTGGCTATAATCCTCAGTGCACTGAGTGATTTTGTTTAATTTTCTAACAGAAAAGAAAGCAAGTCTCTTTGGAACTTAAATCAACACTTTCAACAAGTTTAAACTTATACAAGGTTTTTCTATGGCAGATGGTGCTATTTATTTACTTATTTTTGTTACAAGCAATTTAATGATAGGAGAGCCCAGAAACTTGCTACCAACAACAAAGCTGGAGATGTTTAAGCAACAGTTTGCAGATACTTCTTTCCTTTCATTAAAAACCAAATACTTGTTTAGCATTATAGCAATTCTGTCTCTCCAGCCAAGCACACAACAGCAGCTAAGTTTTGCGGCACATGAGAAACATCACTACTTGCAGCTACTTCGGCCATTGCAGAGTTTACTTTTTGGGAAAATTTCTGTCTTCAGCTTCCCCCACCCCACCCAATATCATTGTCTCCAGAAGTTTTTAAAAAAATACTGAATTAATTCCTTCCCTTCATCCCTCTGCACCAGAGCAAACATTGGTAACCAGAGAGAAACAGCCTTTTTCTGAAACCTTGGCATTTTGATGTACTTTTATTCCAGAATATAAAAGCCCATGGAGGAAAAAAGGCTTTGCTTTGCAATTGCCTTGTGATCAGACTTAAAGAAAATTACTCTAGGAGTGCACTAAGCCAGAAGAGAAATTACTGTAATCTATATGAAATGTTCTTAGGAAAAGCATGATGAAGCACTAGTCTCTGCAGACAGGAAAGACATATTTACAGTATCTCTGCAGGTGTTAGACGTAGGACCTTTTTAAGAAAAGGTTATCTTTGCTTGCTCTGCTATCACTTCACAATGGTTAGTCGGCTGCTGTAGATGATACGTGCTTGTGAAAGATCTCTTATTGCAAATTTAAATTTTTTTCCTTGCTGTTTGGTTTTTTTTCTGGTCTTGTGATATCATTTGTAAGTTCATGAGTATTGATTTCTGTAGGTAAAGTGGGAGGGAAGAGACATCCAGATATAAGTTGAACTTGATTGACTATTTAGTTAACACTGAATAGTATTACCAATTACTATTAGATGGACTGGGATTTTTCCAGTACTTCAAACATCTTTTCTCATTTGTTTTATCCATCGATTGCGTGTGGTGTCTCTTGCTTAGTATTGCTGCCCTTTTTGGTTGACATAATTCTTCTAAAGCAGTGTTGGAAGCACTGCTGATGATGTGGTGCCTTAGAACCCAGAAGGTATAGTCCACCAAGGCAGACTGGCTTGTGAAACTGTCTGTGGCCTACAGTAGTTGCTGATCATTCAGCTATTAGAAAGACATTGAAACACTGGAAGGACACTTGTAACTTGTTGAATTTTGTGGATAAGAGTACAGAAATGTTGATAAGTGACAAGTGTGGAAAGGAGGGGGACAGAAGACTTTCCAGATGCTTGAAAAAAATATTGGTAGAGAGAAAGTAATTAATTAGGGTAGCACATGTGATGTATAATTAGGAGTACTAGCTTTAATGAGGAAAAGGAAAAGATGGTCTCAATAGAAGAAAGACTTTCAGTGGTTGTGTTAAATTACATTGTATTCCTCAGAGGGTTATTGGTTATACCTTACGCAGCAAGAAGAAAAAATGGTGTGTTAGTGGATGGGTTTTGTCAACCAACAAATTTTGGGTTTCCCCACAGATCTATCGCTGCTTTGGTTGGTTGGATTTTTGTGACTGACCTGAATCATGGAGGGGAATGGCAGGTGTCATTTTCAACACTGAGCCTACCTGTCCAACCAGAGGTCCAAATAAAGGTTCACTGGCAGGGGAAAAACAGCCCAACAAAGGAATACTAATTGCAGGCTTTTGATTAGAATTTTCTCTAAGTCAGTCAGCTCAAGGTGAGAAATAGATACCCAGAAGAGAACATACTCATCCTAACAAGCAATTAGAGTGCCTAAAACTGAACATTATTTTCTGGAATTTTCAGTTCGGGCAGAATTTCTATCTGAAGTCCCAGACAAATGGTTGGCAAGCACCAACGTATTTGTCAATTTTTTCCTTTGTTTTCACTGTGTAGTTTGGATTACTAATAGACCAGTTTTACATACATGTTTTGAGCTGACACTGGTAAATAAAATTTTAGCTCAACATCTGTTCTACATTATCAAACTCATAAAATGTAGTTTTAATGTTCACTAACTTAAATTTTAGGACAAATGCTATTTTAAAAAAGTATCAGGATATATATTATCGGTTTGTGGTAGGGGATGCTTTTTCTTTTATGCAGGCAGACTGTTAGCTGATGTGAGCTCATATAACAGGTAGTAAAAACTGTATACATACATACTGTTGAAGAGTCTGAGGCTTTGGTATTTAAAAACACAAGAAGCCCCCGATCGCCATTCAGAAATAAATTCTGACTTAAATTCTACGTATGGATAACAGGAAAGTTGAATACCAGGGATAATTTAGAAATTAATTATTCAGAGCAGTCTTTGTTTACTTTATGTCAAAAAAGGAGGAGAAATATCAATTGGTTTGTGATATAAACTGTTTTATGCAGTAATCTCTTATATGAAAAAGTGGTATAGGGAGGGAAAGAATGCAATATTTATTTTCTTGGTTTTGGCTCCTACTGAACTGTGAATGAGAGAAGCTATGAGTGTTTTGAAGTGTCAGAAATACATGTTCACATATTTTCCAGCCTACTTTCATTTAAGAAAGATTAATCTGCCTCTTTGCACACACAAATTACCTAAGGTTTCTCCATTTGTAGACTTTATGGGAACTGGGGAACCCTAGAAATAGAAATACTGGTACCCAGTTGTCAGTATGTGTGCCTTCCAGTTTTTACTCCAAAGTACAAACCTTGCAAATATGTCTAGATTACTTATTTTTTGAGTTTTTAACCAAATGAAAAAAAAAAGTGTGTGTACAAATCACACTTGCTATGTACCAGATGAAAAATACATAATTTTCACATCTTTCAGTTGAAGATATACAAATGAAGTTTTGCAGTAACAATGCGTTTCCATGTTTATAATCTTGCTGTATCTGGTTTGATGGGTTGAGTCACCGTGCTTCCTACGTTGGTCTGTGACTACTTACCTGTAATAATTATTCACAAACTTTCACACACGTATCTTCTCCTGCAAAGCTGGCAAGAAGCAGAGTTAACAACAAGAATTACACAGAATACTCTCCATTAAGGCTACCAAAATGAACTTGAGAGTTCAAAAGTCCATTTTCATATTGCATTGAATTATATTGATCTAGAATTGCAGATTTCCTTTAGGACATCCTTTTTCCCCCACATCGTTTCGGAACATTTAAAACTGCTTATTTAGAAGAAACTAAGTGATTTGGTGAATGAAGCTGTAAAGGATTCATTCTTCATTATAGAGCAAACTGCAGTAACAGTTTGGTTCTTGTTTAAAAAAAAAATAAAAATCCAAAACCCAGAATCAGTAGAATCATGTTGCAACTTTACAAGAAAACAACTTTTTTCAATCAAGCTGTTTCAAAGTGGTTCTCACCTTTAGAGCTGTCTGGTTATAGGTCAACATAGAGGCAGAGTTTTCCAAGTTTTGTGTGATTTAACTGTAAGCCCATGAGAGGTTTCTGCACTTTTGGAGTCAACTTTCCGTTTCATTACCTTGGCTGCCCTTAATTTCCTGCTAAGCAGAAGACGACAATTCTGTCTGTCTTTTAAACTTTCAAATGGGATTTCTTTCCACTTATGGAAAGAAGTTAATTAGAATGTTTGAATGAACTGTAAGTTTAAATATTTTTTTTTTGTTTTGTTTCCAAGAACAAGCTTCATTTTTAAATCACAAGCTAGAGAGCTTTGCTTTTGGTAGGAAAAGTGACAGAAGTAAAAGAAACTCCGTTTCAGTTTCAGTGTTCCAGTAGAACTGCTTATGAGATTAGCACACGGAGTGTGGGATGTGGGTTGTTTCTGCAGGCGTCTTCACCATATATTTAGTATTGCTTTGTTCCGAGGGCTGTCTTAGCGTTAACGTCGGTAGCCTACAGTAAACCTGAAGAGGAGACAGGCACTCAAGCAGTGAAATGAGGTAAGAAAATAACGGTGTAAACCTGCATGTGTGGGGAGATTGGACATTTTTGTGGAAACATGTCTAATGTCGTCTTTGGGAAGAAGAGTTGTCACCTTCAGAAAGAAACTTCTGGTGAGGTAGAAGGTCTTGCTGTGATTGCAGTACAGCTGGTGGCAGCATGTGGCAGAACTGCTGTGGAGAGGCCCAAGATGGGAGCTTGGGTGTTCAGAATCCAGAGGGATGGTGGGTGGTGTTGGTGGGTCTGTGGCATAACTCTCTAGCCTAAGAAGAAGAATGAAGACCCTACTCGTGGTCTGAGTGAGGTAGAACAGGTCTTGGAGATGTAGCCTCACAACCCCCTCTTTTATGTGGCACAGTGTGTGATCTGCAGCTCTCCTTTTCCCATTTTCAAGGGTCCCTTCTATCCCTATCTGAAATCAAGGGTAGAGGGGGATGTGATTCTGCAAAGGTGATGGTGGTGTTGAGGAAGCCAAGGGAAATAATACACTTGTAGTGGATCTGAACATGTAAATGTTTAGTGATGTAGGTTTATCTCCAGAAGTAATGGTTCAATTTTCCAGGTCCTGCTACAAGCCTGACAGGAACTTTTTTTGCATTAAATGTACATGGTCCAGACCTCTTGTATTGGTAGAACCAAGTGGATGCTGTTATAATGCTTACTTTGTAGTTCTGTTTTTTACGTGTATCTTTCATTCAGCAAGGAAATACCTGCTTTCCTGCATAGAAATTGTAGTCTCTCAGGTCTTGATACTTACTGCCTTGGGTATGAAAAACTGACCCAAAAAAGGAAGCAAAATCAAAACACCTTAAGCAGCACAAAAATACACTCAAGTCAAAATTAGCAAGTCCAGAGCAAATTGAAACCTGCAATTCCCTATACAGATCTTTCTGCATAGAGGCATATGACTTTTTTTAGCACCAAATGGTTTTAAGAAAACATGAAAGATGTGATAAACAGAAATCTGTTTCCCCTTCCTGTTTTAAGTAACTAAAGATGAAGCCTACTTCCTTAAATTGGGTGAGATGGGATTCATAGACCACCCTACAATCTGTTAATTTGGCATTTCAGGAGACTGACTGTAGATGGAAACCTTGGTTGAAATAGACTTTTATACGTAATGTTTCATTCCAGCTACAGCAGGAAAGAGAAACAGGGAGCTAAGTTGTCCGGTCAGGTATCAGATAGTGATGAAGTAGAGCAGCAGGACCCAGAACTTGGAAAACTTATTTAATTGTGTGTGTGAGCACATTTCTATGTATGCCAACAGTTTGACATTCCAGTGCTTCCACTGGGGTGCAGCTAATAAGATTCAGTATGTACGAACGCATCGCCTGTGTTTGCTATTTTTTTCTCTCTAGAATTTGCCCCGTGTTGTTTATCAGCCTCATTTCTCTGGGAAGTGCTTGGTGGGGAAGAAAAACCCCACCCAACAAACTGAAGTGCAGTCCCCAAGAATAGTGTGACTGTGCTTTTAGCTCATGAAGCACCAGCACCCGCCTCCTCTCCTCTATGACTCGTACCACTGACAGCACAGGAGGCCACTCCATTTTGTTGCCATCCCTGTCTGTAAAGAATCTGATCCTGTAATTAACAGACCTGCCCTGCTGTAATCACAGAACATCACATTCTCACTATATCACGGTAATATGGACATACTACAATATGTAGTTTGCCTACCAAAACTTGACAGAAGTATGTACAGTTCCTAAATCATCGACAGAGTAGAACAGGTTCTGTGTAACCCTTTTATTTGGTAGGTTATTTATGCGATGTATGGGGTATAATTTTGCGATAAATGGTGCCTCATCTCTTGTCTTGATCTGAAAGTTTCACTCCTATAATCCTCTACCTCCACCAGAAAGTAATTCCTTTCCTTTGTGCTGGAGGAATGGAAGGGGTTTTGATGGGTTACTTCCAGAGAATAGTGGACAACAGGTCAATGTCCAGATGGAGCTGGTGGTGAGTAGTGTCCCTCAGAGGTCTGTATTTAGACCATTAAGTTTAATATCTTCATCAACAACATAGTGGGATCTAGTGCACCCTTGGAACATCAGTTTGCGTGGAACATCAAGCAGTTGACACACCTGAGGGACAGAATGCCATCCAGGGAGACCTGGACAAGCTTAAGAAGTGGGCCCATGTGAGCCTCATGGGGTTCAACAAGTCCAAGTGCAAGGTCCTGCACATGGGTCAGTCGGGGCAACCTCCAGTATCAATACAGGCTGGAGGATGAAGAGTTGAAGAGCAGTCCTGCCAAGAAGGACTTGGGGATAACCCATGGATGAAAAGCAAGCAGCAACCAGCAGTGCACACTCACAGCCCAGGCCAACTGTATCCTGGGCTGTATCAAAGGAAGCACGGCCAAGGGTTCTGCCCTGTTCTGCTCTTGTGAGATCCCACTGGGAGCACTGCATCCAGCTCAGATGTCCTCAGCGCAGTGATGGTCTACCACTTGAATAACAGCAAGCCCTTTCCACTGTTTCTTTCTAAATCAGTTGTGTGTTTTAGTGGCTTAAATCATCCGGGAAGAACCAGGTAGATAATGTACCTCATCCTCTTACCAACCATTCTCATTTCTGGTTCTCAAATGGCATTCCTGAGCTTGTAGTGGTGAGTATCCATCACAATGCCGTTGTTTGCCACCCCTTGCTCAGTATCATGTGGCTCATTTGCAGACTTTGACAGATGCAGAATCTGTGTGGTGCCTTTCTGCGATGACAGACTGTAAGAGACAGAAAACATTGCAAATGTATTTTCCAACCAGACATTAAAAACACGGGAAATAACCATACTTCCAGGCTTTACTGGGCTCATGTAAGCTGTTACGATCTCCTGGCAAGGAAAGCCATGTAACAAGCTTCTCAGTAGTAACTCTTGGACGTCTCATCAGCCAAATGGATAGTCATGATCTTACTGTTTACAGGTATGTTGAGAGTAAGTTGAATTTGTAAGGTGCTTTGAAGTTCAAAGGATAATCTTGCTCTTCTATGGGAAACATGATGGGAGGGAGGAAGTGGAAATATATCAGGTAGAGAGAATGAATGCAGAAAACTTTGAAGCTTGCTGAAATCAGGACTCATAGCCTCAGATTGTCTCATTAAAAAAGAGAGTGCGCAATGCTGACACACAAATTGCAGTGCAGAGGTTGTTGGTGTCTGAAGCTGGACCTTGGTGTGTGCAGGAAACAAAAGCCAGCTGATTTTGCAGCTGTGTCACAATGTGTCACTGAGTGCAGCATTTCTGTAAGAGTAACACCAAGAGCTGGCTGAAATAATGTTTCAATCATGAAGGAACAGAAAGAGCCACAATTTTTCTTTGTTTCTAGCAGAACTTCATACCATTTATAAACTAAGAGCCTGACTTTTAGAACCCTTGCTCTTATGTAGATTGTCTGGTGGACCAGAATAGGCCAATCTCTTGTAGCTCACTCCAGATCAGAGCCTAATGTGCAGTCCAGCCCCATGCATTTCCTTCTTCAGTGCGTCACCGTTCCTCTCGCAGTCTCCACCACCTTCACCTAAATCTCTCTTTCTCACCCTGCCCCACTCCAGGGGCTCAGTGAACAAGTGAAGCTCACAGGAGGCATCACAGTTCTTAGCATTATGCAAGTGGTTTTTGAGGAACCAAGAGCCACTGCAGTTCCCATAAAAGTCGTATAGCTGTTGTTGCAGGTAAACTCCATCTCTGCACTTAACTGTGAAATATCTGATCTTTTTTACTTGGGTGGGGTTTTTTGTTTGTTTGATTTTTTTTTTGTTTGGGTTTTTTTAAGCCATTGCAGCAAATTTGGGATTGTTTGCTGTTTAGCATCTAAAATGGGGGAGGCACAATTATCCTCTCCCTGTGCAATGAAGTGAAGGGATCAGTGGGGAAGGGGGAGCTGTGCAAATTCTGTCCAAAGGTAAAAAGAGTAATTTACTTCAGGAACTCAGAAAAATCTGTGCATGTTTAAGGAATAAAGTATTTGCATTTAGTTTTTTTACTCTTTAAAAATCATTTGAAGTGTGCTTGATAATCCTTTTATTTCCCTAGCAGGGTATGATGTATTTGGTTCATATGATACATTTCAGAGTAGAGGCATTATTTTTTGTCTTTATGCTGTTTGATGCTATGTTTTCCCTTCCACCTACCTGAGTTTAAGCATCTTGAATGTAAAAAGTTTAGTTTGAAAGTTGGCCTTGACAGCTGATGAGGCTGAAGAAAAGTGGATAACGTGTGTGTGTGTTGGTGGAAGTGGGAGGAAAGAATACTGACAACACAGGTCTAAAACTGTTCCTTAGTAGATGTGTCTCTCTTACCTTCCTGTTAATCAGGATCATGTTGTGTTTCTGTGTTTCCCCCTCACAGAAGCTGTGCTGATCAGGCAGCCTCAATTGTTCCAGCTCTTGTTACTAGTATGAAAAGTTGTCCCTCTTCTAGAGTCTCTTTAAACCCTGGAAAGATTCAGAAAATAAATGCCCTGTAGCTGCTTTTTAATGTAATTTCATTGTCCTTAAAATATTAGTGCTCAATAATCTCTCCTAAACCACAGCAAACAAACTCATTGTTTGCAGTTCCATAGTTCTGGCTCTCTCTTATGAAAAGACCCGTATGATTTCTACATGGGACTTCTGTTTGTCTCCAGAAATTGCCAAGGTTATTTCCACAGGAGTTTTGCAGCATGTCATTCTCTCATTTTTGGTTTATGGATGATTGAAGTGCAGAATATCACATGTACTTCACATATCAAACAATTTCTTGCAAAGATCTGACTGTAAGTCACCTGGGTCAGAACAATGAAAACAGAAACAAAACGGGGTTTCTTTCCCATTTCATTTCTTAGCATGTCTCAAAGCAGGAAGGTGTTCAATGGGTAGATTCCTCTGGCCTAAAGCCCAAGATGGTGAGATATTCAATGTGATGTTCATGACCTGGGATTTTCCTACTGTCAAGACACTAACATGGGTAGAAAATTACTACAACACTTTGCTTGGTGTCAGGGGGCCTGTCATTGCCTGCTCACTGGAGGGGACCTACCCATGGGGCTGACTAAGCCAGGAAATGGTGCTGGCTGGAGACCTGCAGCTCCCATGCCCCTTGTGTTAAGAGTAGAGCAATACCACTAGTGCAGCCGGGGATCACCAGATGTGGGTGGTGAAAAGCTGTACCGGCCTCACTCACTAGCAGCAGGGGATGGATCTGCTGCAGCACTGCAAGCAGAACCCATGGGAACTGCGATAGTGAAGCTCAGGAGATGCCTGCAAGGATTTCTGGGCAAAGATTGAGACTGGAGCAACCTTCAAGATTTTGTATTTCCTTGGAATTAATGCTTTACTATTGGCTGAATTGTACTGCGGCAGTCCCTTTTCTGGCCCAGTATTGTGAGTTGAGCATCTCTGAAATGTGAGTGTGTGGTTAGTTATTTGCCTGCAGAGAGTCAGGGTATCTGGGACAACTCACAGCAGATATTTTGCTGCTAATAAAGTTTACATTAGCTGAAGACATAAAATGCTTGAACTCTTATCAGTTGTGATTCGCATCCAATGATTCACAAATAAAAGCTGCCTCTTGTTCAGTGATGTCATCCTTCAACTACATAGGTGTTTGTTTGACCATGTGAAATTTATGGTCCTGGATGGCCTTTTAGAATGAATGGCAATTACTTTTTATTCCCCTCCTCAGCAAGAAGCTGGTTTTCATTAAGAAGCTTACCCCTTTTATGCCTTTCCGAGTTTTCCATACAGTTCTGCGAGTGAATCCTTCCAGTAGCTTCAGTAGGGAAGACTTGACATTTTTCTGCATTGGAGGAGTTGCCAAATGTCTTGTAGAGCTCTAGCTGCACACAAATTGGTGCACAGAGGATTCCTTAGGTGTGTTGATGTTAGATAGCTTTTTTTTTCAGGAAAAGTGGGAGACAGGAGTTTGATTTCTCCTGTGGATTTACCATCCTCGCTGTGAAAGGAGTTTGCCATGGGTAGCCAAATTGCAAAGCCTCCGTTCAGGCAAAGCTTTCACTCTCTTGTAGAAATTCTTTGAAATACATAAAATCTTCTCTGCAGGATGAAATCTTCTTTGCATGGTCTTCTCCAGTGGATGCGTGTTTTTCATTTCTCAGCAGCTATATTTTTAAAATGAAATTTTATCCTAAACTGTAAAGGTTTTATCCACAGCTGCTCAGGAATAACAGATCCAGTCAGCTGCTGCATTTTCAGCGGCAAGACTCCAGCAACCATCTGTTACCTTTCTACTTCTGCACAACTTTTACACACCAGAATCTCGCCACTCAAAAAACCCCAAAACAACCAAGCAACAACCAGAACCACAAAACACTAAGCACCAACCAAAAATACACACCAAAAAAACCCCACAAAACCAGAAAATAAAACAGAGGAATGTCATGCAGAAGTGTCTCCTTCTGAATTATGCAAGATTTATTTTTTTTTTTACATATGTTTGGTTTCAGTAAAAATATGGGCCTGGTTCTTGGGCCTGCTAAGAGAAACTTCACAGCAGTTTGGTTGTGCTCTGTAGGAAGGAGGGGGCTGCCTTTTCATAGAGGCATCTTCCTAAGCAAAGTCTCCTTCTGCTACAACCAGCAAGCCTTGGGCGCCTTCTGCAACTTGCAGTGCAGTCCTCGTTTCCCTGGTGGTGGCTGTGTGTTTTGCAAAGGCGAATCAGAGGGGTGATGAAACTGCTCTTTCACTTACTTGAAGTTATGTTTATGCAAACGGTATCTCCTGGGACAAGGGTAGGTTTGGAGAAGAGTGGGAGCTGCATCCAGGTTTGGCTGTTCTGCCAGGTTGTGACATGACCATGCTCAAATGTGTGCGTGTGGCTGTCCCACAGAGCAGTTCCGGAGCTGGTGTCTCAAAGTGCACACCAAACACCTCGCCATCTTCTCCTTCCCAGTTACTGGTGCTCGCTGCTTCAGTCTCCAGACCGTCTAGGTGGGAATGCTTTCACTGAGGTGCCTGTTTATCACCTCCTATGTGCCTGTAATCATATCAGTGTACACATGGGTACAGTGAAACAGCCTGGTAGTTCCTGATCCCCAGCATGTATTACTTGGCCAGAATTGCCCCATGATAATGACATGAAGAGCTGTTCAGAAAAACTTTAAATGTAAATGCAGAAGCCCTTTTCCCATTACATATTCATTGACATAAATATCAGTCTGTTACTGAGCTTAGATCTTGTTTCCTTCTGTTATTTTAAAGTAGAACCAGAATTTGGCTTAGATTGTGCTTTTTAGTCATGGTAACCCTAACTTAATTTCACTGAGTCTTCACGAAGTGATAATGTTATTGTATTTGTTTTTTTTAAATTAACCATGAGCATGGGATAGGAGTTGTGAACTGTTCTTCAAGAATTCACAATGAGGAAAAGTCTACAGTTAGTTTCTAAAAGAAAAAAAAAAGTGTGAAAGATCGAGGAAAGAACAGATAGAGCTGTTTTTCTTCAGAAGAGTGTTTATGAGAGGGAGGGGAAATCAGGAAAAGCCATCTATGTATCAGTCCCTAAAATTCATTTCAATGCGTCATTTCTATTGCTTCTGTATGATCAGGAGTAGAATAGATGGTGGAGGAATGATAGAGCTGGTAGGTGATGGCAGAGACATGCAAAATAGCAAGGGCAGTCTGTCATGCTTGTGTTGACAGTTCGACATAGCCTGAAGGATAATGTAATGCACAAAATAGGTTTCAGCAATGTTTTAAAATAAACTATTTATGAGCTTACTTCGCTAACTTCTTTGGAAAATGGAATTCTCTACATGTGGTATTGATTTAGTTTCATAGTATCTCAGGCTTCTTGGGAAAGCAGAGCTCATGGTGCTCCTGGTTGTGCTGAATATAAGCAATATAGGCTAAGCCTTGCAGTCTTTCCAGAGAGGAAATTCCATTTACTTTGTAACATAACTTTGGAGGGAGTAAATGCAGCAATGCAAAGAAACTCTAAATGAAAAATTGACAGTAAGTCTTGATCAGCAATGGTTAAGAGACAGATTTTAATTTTTTTGAACCCTGTTTTCATAAGAATATTAATATGATAAAACTTTTGTATGGCATTTGATTAGATTTAGATGAAAACTAGTGCATTTCAGAAATTCAGTGACTGCAGTCTTGAGGTTCAACACCTGTTCTCAGTACAAGCAAGAGACTGGGGTTTTATCAGTGTATTTTTCTCCACTTTGTGAAACTGCTTGTACAGGAGGAAAAATGTTTCAAATACATTGTTGTCAAGTTCACAGAATACGTGCGACAAGAAGTACGCAGAGAAAACCTTCCTCTAAAATTTCCATGTGCAGCTGTGTGCCTGTTCACAACAGCAAGAAGCAGTTCAGGTTGGATTTCCTTTTTTCTACTTTCAGACAGCAGAAACTGCTTGACTCAAACAAGAAAGTAACATTTCTTGGATAATAACTGTCTATTAAAATAAGTTATCACTCAAATGCTGAGATGTCAATGTAATGAGAAGTGTTTTCTACTGCCAACATCTCTGTAGAGTAAGGATTTTGTTTCAATCTGGATGTCATAGATACAGCTTTAAAATTTTAATTTAAGTAATAGAGAAACATGTTTTAGATTGATTTTATTTAACTTTTTTTTTTAGTAAGACTGAAGTTTGAAGTCATTTCTCGGTGGTAAAAAAGAAAAGCAAATAAACTAGTAGTGTGGTAGGTTTCTTATGCTGGCATTTGGTTTTGGTTATTAACTTCAGAAAAAATAATAATGCTCTCCTGAAATGAAAGCCAGAAAAAAGAATGAAAACTAAACAGAATAAATGTAGCTTTTGAGTTTTGTGGGAATTCAGAGAGTTATTGAGTGTTTAGAAAAGCTCTGAGGGAAGAGGGATAGCTGTTTTCAGCTGCATGTTGTAGCATTGTAAAAAAAATTATCCCTGACTTTGTTTCTTTTACCTCAGGGAAAGAACATTTTTGGAAAGAACATTCGCTTCCTTGTTCTTCCTAAACCCATGTAAAATTTAGGCTTTGTAATAATGAATTCTCTTAGGATCCCATTGAACAGGAGACTCGTGTGGAGATTTATGTATTTCTCTCAATATTTGCATGTCATAGTGATAACGATGCGACTTGGAACAAAGGCTGTGAAAAGGGTTCCGAAAGCTACCAGCATGCATTACTTTTTAATATGTAAAACAAAGGTAAAACCATGGATTTATGCTGCTGTTTCTACACCTCTTGCTAGTATTTAAATAGTTTGGTGGTTTCATTCTGCTGTACGTTACATAAAATTGCACATCTGTTACAAAAAAATGTTGTCCATTTTGAAATGTAATGTCAAAAGGGAGAATAATGAAGAACAAGAGAAAGTAGAAAAGAAGTCAGGGTTAGAAAGAAATAAAAGCAGTTTATTTTTTAAAAATTATTTCAATAGATCTGGTTCTGTGAAACAGGTAAAAGATTTTATTCTTCACAGAAGTTACTGGTATCCCCTGGACTGCTTTTAATGTAGTCACATTTCACTGTTATTCTGATAAGCGTATCTTGGTAGAAAACCCAAGAATTAAGAAAAGGGGCAGTTTCTTTATGCATAGGTCAGTTGTGAAATCCTCTAGGAAGGATGCTGTGTGAAAACTGTAAATCTTTTGGAAGATGTGGACAAATACATGCTCAAGATTGGTGTCAAAAGAACATTTCAAAGAGTGCAGGAAAGGGCAGAACTGTGAAGGACCTTGGATATCTGTGAAAACTGTGTGGAAAATGGAGCCAGCTGTACACAGCAATCTCATACTGTCATCTTGTAAAAATAAAAACTGCTGTGAAAGCTTGGTTACTGGAATAACAGAACCCCACATCTTTCAAAACCTTCATGCTCAAGTACGTCTTGAGCTCTCTCTAGTCTACATTCATTACGACATCAGCTAACTCAGAAAAAAATACCTGTTTTTTCTGAGTTTTTTCTGCATTTCCTAAGCTTAGCTCACTGTATATACGTATATTTATATGTCTGTGTATTTGCCTATGTATATAGTAGTAAGAAGGGCTGTTAGGTTGAGGGTATGTTGGACATGGAATGTCTTGGAAAGCAGAAGCACAGAGCATAGGATTTTCCATAGTGACAAGACACTGGAAGACCTCCTGCCTCTACCCATATTTGTGTATACAGAATAAATACAAACTATACATATATTGCACAAAAAATAAAGATAGTGCCTATACATGGTCAGAGGTTTGTCAGATTTCTTTTATAAGCCATGGTAGGATAGGTACAGCGCGAGTGGAATCTCCTTGCTAATGCCTCTCACTGCTACTCCAGTTGATTGTGTAAATGTTGATAAGCACTCAGCTTTCTCTAGACCCCAACTTCTCCAACATTTTTCATGCAAATTTCAGGTTCAAAGGACAGGCTTCCCAGTGTAGACTTCAGAAAGGTTCTGTGGCTGTTATTTGCATTCTCTGCTTCAGGTAGAGTCATTCTTTGTACTTGGTCTGTGCAAAGTAGCTTCTCCGTCTGCTTCATTTTGAAGCAGAAACCTCAAGAGCTGTGAAGTTTACATACCCAAGCTTAATTGCAGCAGTTAGTTCTCTTGGTGCCATTGGGATGCCTTTTTATTTTTTTGTTTAAAAGTGCAAACTGTTGCATCATTTTAATTCAGCTGTATTTGTGATATCTTTTGGTGACAGACATCTCATGAATGGTCGTGCTCATTTTCACTATTTTAGTAACTGACAAGTTGCAGATATTTTCATGTTTTTTTCCTGGTCTCAAATACGGAGAAAGTACAGTTAGTTGCTTTGTTTAAAAGAAATAAAAGTAGTGCAAGTATTTAAAAGTGAATACTTTAGTTGCCCTGGCTCTGAGTTGTTGTAGCTCAATCCTTTACCTTGGATACTGCGAACACAAATCCAGTTCAGTCATCAACCACACATGCTTCACCAAGGAACTTCTGCATGTATATTGTATGAAAAGCCAGTACATGTGATAAGAAAGTATCATTCTGAGAGTGACAAGGACTCTTCAGACTCGGTTGATGTCAGCTGGTATGTCTTAAGAAAGCCTGTCATCTTAACTCAGGGTGTGATATTTGGAAGCTCTATGCCGGTACAGCCACTGTGTAAGATTGAAGGTCTTTGTTTCTTTGACTATTTGACTTTTTTGATCTTTGTTTCATGACTGAGTTTATGATAAAGTAAGCAGCTTTCCATTTCAAAAGAGTTAAGGGAGTAAATATGTTTTGGATTAGTCCTAGCTAATTTGCTTTCTGGGAGAAGTGGCTGCTCTTGGACGACTTACAAATGAGACCTGAATTAGTCTTATCTCTAAAGACTACTAATACTTTGAGCTTTTTTTTTTTTTTTTAAAAGCATCAGTACATATATATGCAATTATTTCATATGTTGCACATGTGTATGTGTGACCATATCCTTCTTTGGAAAAGTATGCCATATAGGACTGCAATTGAGGTTTAATAATTGCCTGATATGGTTTCATGTTGTCTTTAGTTTTATGCTTGAATTGACCAGAACTGTATTTATAAGGACAGTTATCCCTGATTAAAGGATCTGAATCCCTTTTGCTAAGTTGTGCAGTAATTTTAAATGGTTGTATATTGTATCACATAAGAAGATGCTTTCTTCTTTTGGGTAGGAAACAGACTCCCAACATGCTTAATGGAGAATTATGCTTTATAGCCTGTAGATTAGACTATTCTCCATGGAAGCTTGAGAAATTAAGGGAAGTAATATTTTTTTTAATACTGGGGAATCTCAAAAACCCTGTGATGATACAAAACTAATAAGAGTCAAGTGAAGAATATCCCTTGTGTTGCTCCACCTGCAAATGAAAGACTTTAGTCTTGAAAGTCCTTCAAACAGATATTTTCTTTCTGTCATATTCACTTGTTTGACACTTTAACTTGATGTAGTTGAGTGATCTTTAACAAGTAGCTAAAAATATGTAGGAAAGGGACATATATAAAACTAGTATGAATTAAAATGGCCATAAGATTGACATGGAAATGTTTCTTCTAAATTTGTCAAAAGGGAAAAGCAGAAACATGCTGAAGACCTACAGTAAAGTAGACTTGCATGTGAACTCCGAAACCAAAATTCCTAGTTGTAAATTTGCTTCTTGATGTTTTCATCCTGAGAGGTATTTCTGGTTCCCAGGCTTCTGAACCCCTGAGGTTTCAAGTGTGACCTGCAGCACACTGAAGTTTCTATCTAACATTAGGGTGAACTGTGGTATGCACGTGTTCTGAAAATAACCCTTCCTTGGAATAGCTAGGGTGTCTGCCTTTATTTCTCCGTTTTTCTCATTTCTAGAGCCTCTAGTGCTGTGCTGGGGTGCCCAGGTGCACAGACAACTCTTCAGCCATGGGTTTTGGCTGTGAAAGCATTCACTGCTTTGAGTGGGAATCCTGTCCCCTTGGTTCATCCACAATTTATTTTTCTTAATCCCTCACAAAGCAGGATGCAAAATTATTTTTCATGGGATAATTATTTACTTCTCTGCTAAAAGAGGAGGATATTAGAGCAGAATTCCATCGTGGCTGCTTAGAGTGCTTTGAGTAGCTCTGAGAGTGATGCTGAACTCCTGTTTGCTTACATGCAAGGAACGGTGGAAGAGGCAGTGTGATGATTCTTCACCTGTGAGGTGTAAGGCTTTAATGCCTCATCAATCAGAGTTACTTGTAAGGCAAATCACAGTTTACCTTTGGCAACTGAAGAGAGGGACATCATGCTGTGGGGCACATTCTTTTCTACACTACATGCAGTGTGCCTGTGTTATAACAAACTTTGGTCCCTGACTTATTTGAATTGTCCTTGCTGGCATTTCTATAGCTGGCAGAACCTGAGGCTTTTAGGAGCAGGTCTAACAGGAAACCATGTTGGAGTTTTTTGAAGGAGCTGTGAGTGATGACAGTATGCTGCTATTGAGAAATTATGGATTAGTTAACAGCAGGAACTGTTTGTGTGCATCAGACAACTGGGAAGCAATACTGGAAGTGATGGCTGGAGTTCATTTATCAAAGTTACGGGTTTATATGATTAAAAACCTTCTCACTTCACCTTAGTTTGCTGAGTACAGGCGTGTCATACTGATGACTAAATGTGCACAAAACCTGGTCAGTATTTTATAGGTAGGAAAGAAAAATTTTCACCTTGCTTTACTTGGTGTTTGAACTAGCCAGGGCTGCTTGTGGGGGTGGAATGCCTTTTTTTGCTTTCCTCCCTTCCTCTGTCTACTCTACAAATTGTAATAAGACTGGAGCAGAATTGGAGAGACGTGCAGTTTATGGTATGCCATATGGAATGCCATATGGAATAAAAAAGAATCGGGGATCAGGAATCTTCTGTCATGGTAAGCTAATGAATGTTTTCAGAATTAGGGCTGACCTGAGAGCAGTGGCTTGGTGTTGCTTTAGGTTATATTGAGCTGACAGTCTCAGTAACTTTTCAAGTTCCATGGAAAAATTCTGTGCTTCCAAAGCACCCAACAGGAAGGGATGAAGTCTGCCTTTGCCCGGCACTCACCGAGGGGTCTGAGTGTTTTCACCGCAGCAGACAAGTTGAAGATAATACAAACCCATTAATTATTAAATTATGACATTCCTGAATGCTTGTTGTTTTAAAGTTATTTTAACGTGTCCTGTGAGATTGCCTTTGCATCTTCATTCTGAATTTAGAAAACAATTGAAATGTTCTAGATTATTTAAAAAAAAAAATCCAATTTACTCAGTGCTTTGTCTCCATTTTATTACAGTCAAAGAAGCGCGCAGATGCATTCAGTATAGAATGTGTCTTTCTGCAGCTTTTTATGATTAAAGGAGGAGTCATACAACTGCATTTCAGTCTTTGCATTCTTAAAACATTAAGCTGTGCTTTCAAATACACCAGTAAAGTTTTCATCTAATAGAATTTTCATACTCTGTGGAGTTTCTGGAGTTTGAAAGCTGAAAGGAGGAGTTTTTTTTAATACTTTCACATAGAATGGTTTTTGTCACGAGTTGATGTACTGTATCATTTAAACTTTGCTGTTAGTTTTGGTGACAGTTCACACTTTTCTGTGAAGTATTAGCTACTAACTTGACAAGAAATTTCATCCATTGTTTGCCAAAGTATTGTTTCAAGTAAATATAATAGGCAAAATGGAGGGAAAATCCCAAAATCATTACAGTTTCTGGAGATCAGTTGTTCATTCTCATGGAGCCTGATTAGGGTGGCAGGGAAGAGTGATGCAGTAGTAAACCACATCTGATATCTCTTTGCAGGAAAAAAATAGTTGTCGCTTGCAGGACTTACATGGCATTTTTATATCAAGTTGATCATACTGATGTAGAGGGTTTTTGAGTGTCATGAATACTCAGGATATTAGAGTTTATGTATTGCTAAGGTGTAGATACTTTTGCTAGTAAGTTCTTATCAGAGCAACCTGTATTGGTTAGAAATTAATTATTTTGTGGTGTAATTATTTATTTATTGAAATTGGCTCATAGTGTATTTAAATGAAGTTAATTTGCCCAGCTTTTTTTAAAGGGGATTAAATTGTGTAAAATGTCTATTTCGCGGGCCTTGAGATGTCCGTTTTATTTATGAAGTTTACCTTTTATGTTTGAATATTTGATTGCAACTTATCTGTAACAGAAGATAAAGTATTTGATTCACAAGAAATGCTGTAAAATGTACTGCTTCACAGATCAAAAACAAAATAGAAATTACTTTCAACCTCAAGTTTCTGATATTGAAGAGGCTACCACTTTGGACTGAAGGTAAGCATACAGTGCTGTTACTGTTCCAAAGGCAGCATAAATAACACTACGAACCTGAGCCAGCCAGCCTGGGTTGTGATAACAAGTGTGCAGAACCACGACTGTTCAGCAAAGCAATCCCAAAAATTAGTCTGTCAGTTGCTGCCTCAGTGGGTAGGTGGGGGTAGCTGAAAGCTAGGTGGAATTGTTGCCATAAACCCTAACTTGTGCATACTCTGAAATTACTGAATTCTCCAATGAAAATTGGTGTTGATTGCCAAGAAAATATATTTGCTGTATGCAAAAAAAAACCCCAAGATACCTGTCTCTGGGGCTTCCAGAGGGTAGCATTTGGATACTTGACTATGTTTACAGAGTTTATTCTGTCAACCTTACTTTCTACTGTTGTGTTCAGGACACAACTGGTCATACTAAGGGACAGGATGCCCAGCTGTGTGTGTGTATGGGCACATGACAGAAGCAGGCTCTGTCCGGCACAGAGCTCAGCCTGCGTCATGCCACAGGATGGCTCTTGTGCTGCTGTGCAGCCCCAGAGAAGATTGATCCAGTATGACTTGTAAAAAAGATTCATGATTTACAAATGAAATCATGATCTGGCTTGGGTTGGACTTTAAAGATCATCTGGGTGTAATCCCCTGGCATCCTCAGGGACGGTTTGGTATGCACTAGTTCTCGTTTAGATATTTTCCTGTTTAAACCATACCCGTGAAACAAAATGCTGCTTTTCCAACTGTTAAGAACACTCACTTTTGCTCCAAATTGCAGTTTTATTTCCAGTACTTGGAGCTAAGTCTTATTTTTCACATCATCCCTTTCATGCATACTTCTTAGTTATTCTACAGCCATATTTGCAAATCTGTGATCCACAGTTTTTTCTGTCACCAGTTGCTTCAAGTCTGGTGGTATTTACCTATTCCACTTAATCCTCTTATCTGTTAATTGGAAAATTCCTTGGAAATTTCTCAAGGTGGTATTATCTTAACTCATTGTTACAGGTAGGAAGTGGTATTACTTTATGTTCCTAGTTCATGTACAGAACTTTACAAGAGAGGTGCCTCAGGATGATCTTGTTCTGTAATTGTTGATAGTGTTTTTTGAGAATGATAGAATCACTTGGGTTGGAAGAGACCTTTTAAGATCGAGTCCAACCACAGAATCACAGAATGACTAGGTTGAAAAAGACCATTAAGATCACCAATTCCAAACATACCTGTCCTCTCCTAAACCATATCCCTGAGCACCTCATCTACCCATCTGTTAAATACATCCAAGGATGGTGACTCAACTGTCTCCCTGGGCAGCCTGTTCCACATTGTAACATCTCTCTCAATGAAGAATTTCTTCCTAACATCTAACCTGAACCTTCCCTGGGACAGCTTAAGGCCATTTCCCCTTGTCCTGTCACCTGTCACTTGGCAGAGGAGACCATCGACCACCTCTCTACAGCCTCCTTTCAGGTAGTTGTATAGAGTCATAACATCTCCCCTCAGCCTCCCCTTCTCCAGGTTAAACAACTCCAGTTCCCTCATAAGGTTTGTTCTCCAGACCCTTCACCAGCCTGGTTGCCCTTCTCTGGTCCCACTCCAGGACCTTAGTGTCCTTCTTGTAGTGTGGGGCCCAGAACTGGACACAGCACTCAAGGTGCAGCCTCACCAGTGCTGATTACAGGGGCACAGTCAGCTCTGTAGAGCTGCCTNCTCCTTTCAGGTAGTTGTATAGAGTCATAACATCTCCCCTCAGCCTCCCCTTCTCCAGGTTAAACAACTCCAGTTCCCTCATAAGGTTTGTTCTCCAGACCCTTCACCAGCCTGGTTGCCCTTCTCTGGTCCCACTCCAGGACCTTAGTGTCCTTCTTGTAGTGTGGGGCCCAGAACTGGACACAGCACTCAAGGTGCAGCCTCACCAGTGCTGATTACAGGGGCACAGTCAGCTCTGTAGAGCTGCCTGCCACACTGTTTCTGATACCAGCCAAGATGCCATTTGCCTTCTTGACCACTGGGGCACACTTCCGGTGTTGAAGTCCCCAACAAGGACAAGCGCTGGTGATCGTGAGACTTCTCATGGTTGTTTATAAAATAACTCACCAGCCTCCTCCTCCTGGCTAGTTGGTCTGTAGCAGACTCCCACCATCATACCTACCTGTTTGCTAGCTCCTCTGATTTTTACCCATAGACACTCAGCCCTGTCATCACCATAATCAAGCTCCAGGCTGCCAAAACACTCCCTGACATAGAGACCTACTCTGCTTCCTCTCCTCCCTGCTTGTCCTGCTTGAAGAGCATGTAGCCAGCCATAACAGCACCCCAGTTATGTGAATGGTCCCACCACGTTTCTGTGATGGCAATCACATCATAGTCTCCTTGTCTTACAGAGACTTGTAATTCTTCTTGTTTATGGCCCATGCTGCGTGCATGGGTGTAGCTGCACTTCAGATGGGCTATTGATCTCACTCCTGAGGGAAGTCATGCTTCCTAAATGACTGCTGGTTACGTTTCCTAGCCCATCAGTGATCATTACATCTCTACTCAGAGTTAAAGCACTATTCCCCTCTTCCACTAAGGTGGCAGACCAGAGGTCATCGCCAGCTCACCATCCCTCAGAATCTGGAGTGCCATTCCCAGGCTCTTTTCCATCAACCCCAGCCCTGTCCCCCTTCCCCCTTCACATCTAGTTTAAAGCTCTGTTAATGAGCCCTGATAGATTCTTTGAGGGAACCCTTCCGCCCCTTGAGGACAAGCGCTCCCCACCCTCAGACAGCAAGCCTAGTGGTGTGCAGGCCAGACCATCACAAAACCAGAAGTGGGATAAGGTCAGTGGAGCTGACCTGGAATATTTTGTTTAGGATTTATTTCCACTGGTTGAAAGTGCCTTCCAAAATTATTTTTTAGACTGGTTTGGGGTTTGGTTTTTGAAATTTTTAGACTGCTTGACAGAGTTTCATTATAAATTGTGATGTCTGCTTCACTTTTATGGTCATTAAATACCTGCTTTATTTCTCCATAGAGCTTTGAGAATAGTGATACTCTCTTAGTACAAATGAATTGAGTAGCCTTCTGATTTTAAGTTTCATTGTTCAGCCATGCATGATTATAAGATCAGATGAAGAAAAAAAACCCAACCCTGTGTTCGTGAATTCTTGTTGTATGGCTTCCATGAAAAAACTATTGGGTTCCTGCTCTATACCTGTAGTTTTGACCACAGGTTAAATGCAGACAAGCAGGCACTATATTGTTAGTAAAAAAAAAAAAAAAAAAAGATGAAAAGGTTAAACATTGCTATTTGGGAAAAAAAAAAGGCAAACCAAAAAACCAATGTTTTAACTATGTTCCTATTACAACTTCTCATGTTTAAGAACTTCTGCTATTCAGGAGGGGAATATCGTCTCATTTCTAATGGAGATACCATGACACTTACAGGTTTGTTATATAGCACACTGAAAATTATCCATTTATTGTAGTTTTCATAGCAAGTTAATTTCATCTCACAGTCTTACTCTCTCCTTACATTGAAACAGATGAACTAGATTTCAGATCAAAAAAAAGCATTGGCTTACTTTTTCAGATTTATAATTGGCTTCGTATTATTAAACTGGAAATCCTGTGGGATACTAGAGTTTATCCTGCACAACTGTTCCTTGATGACCATCTGGAATTTTAAATGGTAAAACAATGTACTTGTTTTTTCTGACATTGTGATATTCTGAAATACAGCGCAAGATTTGAATTAAAATCAATTTCCTGTGGGAGCTTCCCTGTAATCTGTCTCTTTACACCTTTCCACCAGTATTTTTATGCCCTGCTTATAGACTTTGCTGATATAAATTCCAAAAGGGAAAATGGCTTGTGTCAAATCTGAGCATTTCTTACCGTATATAGGTAAAAGTAATTTATAAGCTTCTGTTGAAAGCTTCCAAAATGTTAATTACTTTTGTTATAGTACATGCAATGTGGAAAATAATGATGTGTCACAGATTTTAGACTGATAATGTTTAGGAAGTTTGATAGCTACATGGCCTCCTGCCTATTTATTACAAGATGCTACTAGGCAAATCTTTTTAAGATTGCTCAGGTTTTTTCTAAAGCATTATTCTTCAGAGTTTTTTTTATCTAGATTGCCCATCTCAACTTTAATAACAATGTGACTGATCTAAAAGATCCCGGCCACAGAAACTGTTTTTTTGTAAGGAGAGGAAATAAGTACAGCACTAGGAACTGAAGTGTTACTTGGACAAAATCAACACAAGGAGTTCAGCTCTGACACAAGTGAAACTGCCCCTAAGCTAACACCACTTGGTGTTGAAATAAACCAGAAAGCAGCACAAGTTTGTATGGAGATTTCTTTGGAAACTTCCATTTGGTAGTTTCATTTGGTGTCCCTTAGTTCTTGTACTCAACGTAGCTGTAAAAAATAGATCTCTATTCCCCTTTTCCACACCAGTGTGTCACCACCCTCATAGTGAAGAACTTCATAATGTCTAATCGAAACCTACCCTGCTCTAGTTTAAAACTACTGCCCCTCATCCTATCACCTTTCTTACTTCCATCCACTCAGGAGGAGTGGAATGAGAGACTGACAGTAAAAACTGAGGCAAAAGGTTACTGAATACCTCAGCCTTATCACTTGTCAGTCTTGCTCGTTAGTGGGGATATATTTTCTCTGACCTTCATTTCCTGGCCGACATACACGTAGAAGCCGGTATTATCCTTTGCATCCCTTGCCAAGTTCAGCTCCATCTGTGCCTTGGCCTTCCTGTCCCCAGCACTTCACAAGTGGGCAGTGTCCCTACATTATTCTCAGTATACCTGTGGCTGCTCCCACTGCCTGTGCATTTCCTTCTCTCCTTTTAGTTTGACCAGCAGCTCTTGACTCACCTGTGCCAGTGTTTTCCCTTTTGCAGATTTCTTACACCAGGGGATTGAGAGCTCTTGCACTCTACAGAAATTGCCCTTAAAGATCTGACCATTCTGTTCTGCTCTCTTGTTCCTGAGGGCAGTTTCCTTGGGGGTCCTATTGACCAACTCCTTGAACAGTTGGACCTGGCACTTTGATTGTTCTGTGTTTCATCCAGTTGTTCCATCCCCTTTTCTGTGGCATTGAATTTGAGACTTCATTCTTAGTGAGTTCCTTGGAAAGAGCTTGTTGAACTTTCCCACTTCGAACACGGGAACAATTAATATTTGCCATCCCTTTTCTCTGGCCTTTATCTTCCTGAATGTTATTTTTATACCTTGAATTTTGGACACACACTCTTCACAAGTGTTTTCAACTCTTGCTGGGTGCTTGAAAAAGGATTCATCATTGGCTTTTGTAACTTTTGAAAGTTGTTCTTGAGCTACTGTTTTGGCCACTGTTGTGACCCACCTCATTTTCTATGTTTGATCTGTTTGTTAGTTCATGGTATTTTCTCTTCCACATTGAAACACAGTTCTGTGTTTTCTGAAGACTGCTTTCTAAAGCAATGTAATTATGCCTTTTCCCCTGCTGTTTAGCCACATACTTTATTATACTTTGTATTCATCACAAGCTTGAGTGTAGTGTACCAAACGGTGCTAAATCTTGGCAGATGGTAGAGACCATTAGCTGCTCCTCTTAACCTCTTTTTAGCAAGTTCTGTCATTCTAATGCAGTTCCTTTCCTTGAAGTCAAACCCAGTGATTTCTTCGGGGATTTGCTCCTGCAAAGATGTTTAATCTGTGTATACTTGATCATTTCTTGGTGGACGGCTTAGTGACTTAGTGACTTGACCTTTGTAGAAGTGAGGCTCCACAATGACATTACACTGATTACATTAATTAGCAAAAACTAGCTTTTCCATGCAATAACTTTGCCAATGGCTAAAAATTGTTAGCAGCATCTTCCCCCTTTCGCTGGTCAAGCCAGGACATTTTGATAGGAGTTGTGGGGTTTAGCTTGGGATTTCTGCTTTTCTTGTGTTTGTCACAGTTCCTGTCACTTTTCTGCCTGGTGCCTTTCTGCCACTTTACCCGTGGCAGGAGACTTGAGTCAATGATCTTCAGAGGCCCCAGTTCCTTGGCTCCTTGAGAGGCTAGTCAAGACTTTTATCAGATACTGTTGTGCGAAGAGACAGTGTTAAGGCAAGACCACAGAGAAACATTATCTTACGCTTACTGTGAGTTTTACTTTAGCTGCTGTTCTGTCTGGTCTTTCCTAATCTGTGCAGAAGCTAAGCAAAACCCTTCTGGAAGAATAGAGAGAGTAAGGATAAAGTTTCAGTTGATAGAGAAGTTGTCGGACTGAAAGCAAAGGAGTCCATGGATATTTTTACAGGGAGGTTAAGGAGACTACATACTATAAATTGTGAAGGTGTGACAGGAGATCTGAAAACTGATATAATTAGGAGCAGTTAAACTATCTGTAAAATTTGTTTACAGTTGCCATCCCAACCATCTGTTCTCATGCCTTGTGTTGTAGTCAGTTGGAGTAGATGATATTCTGTAATGGGTGAAAAGGTTTTTTTAAAGTATTGTTTATGTCTCTGCATATGCATTTATAGAGTACATCTTATAACGAGGCCTAGGTCCCATTGGTGCTATTTGGGGATGCCACTGTAGTAACAATGATATATTACACGCTGTTAATGCTGCGTTTGCAAAGCATTTCCAGTTAAAGTTGTTAGCAAATGCGAGTTGCCTCCTTTCCCCATCTGGTTGTTTGCATACAGACTATGGCATGCTTTTCAGTGAAATAATCTGTGGTGGGATCTTTTTTTTAAAGTCTTATCTTTAATGTTGGCACGGGGAGGGGAGGGCTTCTGTCATAGGAAGTCATAATGTCCCTTGACAGGAGTTTCCATCAGTGCATGGACTTCTTGGATACACAGCCCAGTTCTAGCACATGAGCTGATGGGTAGTTGACAGCAACAGTATTATGGTTACTTCTTCTGCTCACTTGCTGGTTAAGGTATGGGGACTGCTGTTTAATAAGAATCACAGCTGCTTTCTAGGTCATTGGGTAGTCTCAGGACCATAAGATAGGTGTTTTATTTCCAGACAGGGTACTGCAGTGTGCTTCAGGGCAGTGGACAGGAAAACTTCCAGATTTGGCTGTATCTGGATTCTGAGCTTCCCTTTGATCTGTAGACTTGGATCCTCCACTTCATCTATGGGAGACCAGAGACAGCTTTTTCCCCTTACCTGGACAGTATTCCACCATGCAGGCCTGCCACTGACACCCATCACAGGGACCACAGGATGACCAAAAAGAGTGGAGAATCAGCTGACATTTTGGAAACAAAAGGTAAATTCAATGCTATGCAGACATTAACATCAGTTAAAAAAGCAAAATCTTCTTTTAGACCTCCAGAATTAAGGTTACTTGAGATTTAATGCACTGTTGCAGATGTCTTTCATTTCACTCGGGTTTTTATCAGGACTTGTCAGTCTCATGTAGCTATGACCATTCAGTTTGAGGGCCCATTCAGAGTGTGTACCCAATAGTTTATGATAGCTGTATCACAACATAGTATTCATTTAAGTGCAATTACTTCTTCTAATTCCATTTTTACAAAATATTAGGAGTTTAATCTAGTATCAGTGAAAGAATGTGTTTAGTCTGGATTTGTCACTCACAATTTTCTTTGAATAAGAGGAACGCAACTATTGAACAAATAATGATGAATCTGAGTTTACATTGTCCTTGTGAACAAAGTACCAATCAAAATATTTTTGCCAGTATTAATCACTACTTGCTGTAGTGTTTAATCTTGTAGAAGCTAACCCAATAGGCTTTTGTCATCCAACGTAAATGACTTCTGTATTTGATGCAATGAGAGTACCAGCAGCTGCCATCAGCAGTTCAAAGATACAATAAACCTTTCTGTAGTTTCATCTAGAGATGTATTACCTTCCTCTAGGATCACAGTGTGTGGTTTTCCCTAGCAGTGAAGTTTTTAATTACATATGATTGACTACGATGCAAGTTTATTCAGATTGTGGGGACAAATCACAAATTGTTTCAAAAGCTGGTGTATATTATGGATTGTGTCGAAATGCATTTCTTTCCTCATTGAGGGCTTGGGCTTCCCCACATTTGTAAACTTTGGTAGATACTAGTCACCTGTTGAACATCTTGCATTTCCAAGGACTCCATGGGATGAGTGTAGCATAGGAATCCTAATGGTGTATTAAAGGAGGGATCCAGTCCAGCACCCAGAGTAAGTTTTATGTGTTAGCGAAGTACGCAGATGCAGAGACCATGTAGTTTGATGACTCCGCTCCCCTTAATACATAGGAATGGAAGAAGTTGTATGTAGTTACTTATGTGCATATATATGTATAGTTGATACATATCTTTCAATATAAAGTATCTGTGTGCTTGCATATATGTTGGGGGATGGTTAGCAGCACAGGGCCGCAATGCTGCAGAGTATCTCTGTCCTGAAGCGAAGTGCTGAGTGGAACAGTATGTATGTTATCAGGTCCGCGTGACCTTGTGGCTGAACACTAGATGAAAACAGGAGGCTGAACATCTGGGCCTGGGCCCCCAGATAGGTTGTAGCCAAGCCATAACAGAAGATACTAACCTATGTAGTGCCGAACCAATCATAGCCTAAAGAGATATATATGCAGCCAATCATGTAGTGCCCAATATACTAACTCTTGCTTGTAACTGTATAAAAGAGCTATACTAATACCAATAAAGTGAACAATGCTTTATCAATCATATTGATTGCCTGCATTCATTACCCTGCTGAAACCCCCTCCACACACATATATATATATATATACATATATATATATGTGTGTGTGTGTGTGTTTATATGTTAGTATGTGTTTTCCCCGGAGAGTCTGATGCTGTGAAGTTATTATTCAGACTTGGCAAAGAGCTCATGGTATAGCTGTCCTTTTATTAACGATCTGCTTTACCATTTCTAGTTGTTGGTTCTGAAATACAAATGGTGTTGTTAAGGGATTAAAAGAGCAAAGATTTTATTTAAAGTAGACTTTCAGAAGCTAAAGGTACTACAAAGATACTACAAATCCTCAATAATCTATTTTATCTCTAAGAAGCAAACCAAGGAATACATATAAGATAATTAAAAGATACTAAAAAATACAGCTCCAGATCTGCTTGTTCGATACCATCATTCGGTAATTCAGATCCTATTCCACTACTACAGTAACTTATGATGAAGTAGGTCATAGATTTCTGACATAAACATTTGTCCATGGTTTAGGAAAACCATGTTGGATTCTTTCTTACCGGCACAAAAAGGACAGATGCTAGAGTGAAAAAAAGGAGAGAAATTAAGTTGAAGTTTGGTATTGTAATATTTCAACATATTTTACACGTCCAAAGCACTTTGGTAGCTCCCACTAATGTGTAAGTGGATAACATATAAAGTGTCTCATTATCTTATAAGGGAATTGGTAATTAAAAGGCAATCTAAGGATGAACATTACTAAATATAAATTTTTAATTGAAGTATTTGATATACTTCTGTTCCTACAGCATATGTTTTATGAAAACAGTTCAAACATTCACCAGATGAAAACCTGTAGTTTTTTCATGTGAAACCTCTAAATACCATCTGGTTACTCGGGGGGTCGGGAAGGGAGGCAAATAATGACTTTACATAGTTTATTTAATTTAATGTTTAATGTGCATTACTTGCAGTAATTTATTATGGAAATATGATTAAGTTTATGCATAATTTTTATGTTCTGTATATTCCAGATGGTACTGGTCAAAGAAATTAATAGAAATTTTACATAATTTGGAATAAAATTCCTTTCTTTTTCAAAACATCATAAACACAGGTTGTTTTACAAATACTTCAGAAATTAAATATTATTATGAGATACAAGCATTTATTATACCTTGTTTTCCTTCCTATTTATGAGAATAGGCAAACATTAATCGTTGCTGAAGTTATTTTTTTTCAGTAAGCCAGAGAATCCTTAAGTGCTGGTTATGGAAAAAAAAGATGGTTTAAATTCCTGAGTGTTTTCACTTGCCCCTCTAATCCCATTGTGCAAGTCATCTTAGTACTTTAAATAGCTGCAGTTAAAGAGAGCTTCCAAGTAGCCTTAGTGGTTAAAAAAACTAAAATCAGTAGAAAGAAACAATTTGTATTGCTTTGCTTGTTGCTTAATTATAAAAAGAAATTCAGATTAACTATATGCCTGTTCAACCATCATCGGATAACACTAAACATACATCTTAAGGTGAAACAGTTGAGATGTCCCTTTCTTATGTGAATAGTCCTTCCTTACATAACTAGTTGTTACCAGTCCAAGAGATTTGCTTCTGCAAAAACTCGTTATTTAACGTGAATGAGGACCTTGGAGTGGGTGCATATATTTCTCTGAAACGAAAGGTAAATATGTTTGATGAGTTTTATTTCTCTACTGCTGCTGGCCAAAAAACTTAGGAGTTTGTATGGCCTTTCCAGCCCAATTAATCAATGGTGATACATGATATGGTTAGATAGGCCATCTACAGTAAGAAAATCTTTCCTTCTCTCTTCCAAAAAAAGAACAAGAAAAAATGAAAAATTTTAAGTCTGTTCTGCTAAGCAAAATGACATTATTCCCACTATGTTTACCTCTAAAAGATGAACTTGTTATTTTTATGTTGCTGCAGAAATTATGTGCCATCATAGAAAGGAATTAATATTTTATATCTCATGGAGTAAACATTATTAAATTCTTCAGTCATTACCGTGGAAACATTTTAGTATTGTTTTAATGACTCAGCAATATGTTAGCACAAAGACTGATAATGCAATGTTAATTCTTAGCTAGGAAAACTCTGTACATGCCAAATAGAAGATGCCTGTCCTGGTTTCAGCAGGGATAGAGTTAATGTTCTGTCCCAGCAGCCGGTGCAGTGCTGTGATTGGGGGTGAGGATGAGAGCAGTGCTGGTAACACCCCGATGGTTTAGTTGCTGCCAAGCAGTCAGGGACTTCTCAGCTTCTCGTGCTGCCCTGCTAACGAGAAGGCAGGGGTGGGGATTGGCAAGATAGTGGAAGGGTACACAACCAGGACAGCTCACTGAAAAGGGCCAAAGAGTTATTCTGTACTATATGACATCACACTCGGTATATGAGTGGGAGGTGGCTGGGAGGCAGCTTGGCTTGGGAGCTGCCTGAGCATTGGCTTCAGGTGAGCAGTTTTGCTGTGCATCACTTGTTTATATGTTACTATTTTATTTATTTACTTAACTTCTGTCATGTTAAAATGTCTTATCTCAACCCATCAGTTTTACCTTTTTCTTTCCAATTCTCTTCCGCCACCCCACTGGGAGAACAGCTACATGGTTGTTTTAGCTGCCTACCTAGTTAAACCAGGACACTGTCTCACTAGTGGGTTTTTTGTTGTTGTTCTGTATTTTTTTTGTTTGATTTTAATGAGTGTTTAGTGCTTTAGTGATAGGTTTAGTGCTTTCTCAAAAAGAACTACTTTGTACTGTAGAGTTATTTCACTTGAATGGGGCCTCCAGAGGTCCTGGTAGGCAGGCTGCCCAGAGAGGTTGTAGAGTCTCCACTGGGGACATTCAAGACCAATCTGGATACGTTCCTGTATGATTTAATCTAGGTAATCCTGCTCAGGCAGAGGGGTTGGACTAGATGATCTCTCAAGGTCACTTCCATCTCCTAATGTTGTGTGATTCTGTGACTCTTTTCAGTACAAGGTCAATACTGTATTTAGACCAGGTTGCTCAGGGCTTTGTATAAGTGTACCTTGCAAAACTCCAAGGATGAGAATTCTGCAGTCTTCCGAGGCAGCCTCTTACAGCACTTAATTCTCTTCATATTGATTTTATTTTTCTCTTTGTCAAGTCAGAGCCTCCTTTATTTTAATTTTGACCACTGTTTTTCATCCCCTAGCTATAGAACTCTGTAAAAAGCCTAGGTCAATCTCCTGTTTGACCTCCTCTTTGATAAAGGTAGGTTTCTGTTGGGTCCTGGGACCTTCCTGAGCTGCCTCTTCTGCCAGTTAAAGAAGCCCAGCTCCCTCAGCCTCACCTCATGCACTGTGTCAGCTTTTTACTTTGTGGTGGTGGCCCAGCTCCTCCTGGTTTATCAGAACTTACATTGTTTTCAAAACCTGGAGGCAGCATTAAAAATGCAGGGAGGGCAATCCCTTTTCTTCATGTACTAGCTACAGTCCTGGTAATGCAGCCCAGGATGTTGTTAGCTTGCTGCCAGGACATGCTACTGGCTCATGCTCAGTTTGCTCTCCACCAAGAACCGTAGATCCCTCCTCCCCAGAGTGTTGTTTCCTAGCCAGTACCATTGCAGGTGTTTATTCCTAGAAGCAGGACTTGAAATTTGTCCACTTTGTGTGTCATAAAGTTCCTGCTGACCCATTTCTTCAGTCTGTCTAGGTCCCTCTGAATAACATATCTGCCCTCAAGCATGTTGTGCACCTGGATAGGATAAGGGGCAGCAGGCACTAGCTGGAATACAGGAAATTCGGAAAATATGCAAATATCTATGTATCTATTGTGCAGTTCAAGTACTGGAACACAGCCACAGAATCTGTGAAATCACCATCTTTGGAGATTGCAAAACTCAGCTGGATAAGTAAGAAGGTGGAGCTACTGAATGCCTTCTTTGCCTCTGTCTATACTGCTGGACACTGTTTGCAGGAGCCCCAGATGGCTGAAGCCCTGGAGGAAGTCAGGATAAATGAGGAGTCTGCCTTGGTTGACAAGGACTGGTCAGGGATCAGTTAAGCTGTCTGGACACCCATGGACAATCCATGGGTCCTGACAGGATGCACCTGAAGGTGCTGAGAGAGCTAGTGGGAGTCTTTGCTAAGCCACTGTCCATCATCTTTGGGAAGTCCTGGGAAACAGAAGAGGTGTCTGAGGACTGGAGAAAGGCAAATGTCACTGAAGCCTTTAAAGAGGCCAAGGAGGACCCAGGTAATTACAGACCAGTCAGCCTCACTTCCATCCCGGGAAAGGTGATGAAACGACTCCAGGCACATCAAGGATAAGAGGGTTGTTAGGAGTAGTCAACATGGTGAGTAGTCATATCTGACTGATCTAATAGCCTTTTACGAGGATATAACCAGGTGGATGGATGATGGTAGGGCAGTGGATGTGGTTTTTCTGGATCTCAGTAAGGCATTTGACACTGTCTCCCACAGCATCC
>VXBZ01011478.1:347561-378201 GCA_013399135.1 Heliornis fulica | reverse complement strand
CTGGGCAGGGAGAAATGGAATGAGATTGAACAAGGGCAAGTGTTGGATATTGCATTTGGGGAGGAACAACCCCAGGTACCGGTACAGGTTGTGGACTGGCCTGTTGGAGAGCAGTGCAGGTGAGAGGGTCTTGGGGGTCCTGGTAGACAGCAGGATGACAGTGAGCCAGCAATGTGCCCTTGTGGCCAAGAAAGCCAGTGGCATCCTGGAGTGTATTGGAAGGGATGTGGCTAGTAGGTCAAGAGAGATCCTTCTTCCCCTGTATTCTGCCCTGCAGAGACCTCACCTGGAGTATTGTGTCCAGTTCTGGGCCCCTCAGTTCAAGGAGTACATAGAACTCCTTGAAGAGTCCAGCACAGGGCCAGCAAGATGATTGAAGGAATGGAACGCCTTCCTTATGAGAGCAGGCTGAGGTAGCTGGGTCTCTTTAGCTGATATGCATCCTTGTTTCACTGGAGTCTAGTGGTACCATCCTCAAGCTTTTTACTTGGCACACTAAACCCAAATAATCTTGGTTTATGGTCAGTTCAGTATTAAAAGTTGAGGTTTGTTTCTGATTGTTGCATTTGTTGCCCTGTCACAAAAGCTGAGGATGAAATGCCAACCATAAACCAGTTTGTCAGTCTTCATTCTCCTTGTTTAAATTAGTTTTACATGAAAATGGGTATTAATAAGGACATATGTCGGAATTTTCTGAGGAGCTTGAACCAGGTTTTCTGTGATAACTTCATTTGTGCTTTGTATCTTTGTGTAACACTCATGCCTGTACATTCATGTACTGAAAAACAGAGGACTCTTTCAACATTACCCTTCAAACCTCAGAAAAGTGAGAAAAATATGGCCTACCTGGAAGAAATTAGACAAAGGAGGTGTAGCCTTTGTGTGTCTGTGTAGCATTCGATACTGTTTGTCATGAATTCACAGCAGCTGAAATAAAAACTTGAACTCATAGGAAAAAAAGATCTAAGCGCTGTTTAAAGAATAAAAGATAAGACAGCAAAACATATGGTGCCAGGAGCTTGATGCTGGGAACAGTCCCACTCTCTGTCTTCATTATTAATCTGGAGAGAGCACAAACATATGCTAACTTGAATTTTATGTTTTGTTTTGCATAGGAATCCTACAAATTGAAGAATCTTGTAGTTACCAGTCAGGACATCGGACAACATGATTAGGCACAAATAATTTTTTATTTTAAAAACAGGCAAAATAGAATTTGACTTAAAAATTACAGACTAATATAATTAGGAGGGAAATGATCCAAATTTATTTATTTAAAGACAGATACATTCATATAGGAAATAGAGTTACTAAAAGAGGCCCTTGGGATTCTTGCTCTGGGGCTGCAGGATGAGAGCGCAGCGAGCTGCTCTTCAGAGCCATCCCCTCATGGGTGTAGGGAGAAGGAACTACTTTTTTTCTGCACAGAGTTGTAGTTGTTTTGCAGAAGGGGGGAAATAGGTCAAAATGGGATTTAAGGAAGACTTTGTGACAGTTTTGAGAAACTTTCTTGTTTTCTTAAACTTCTGGTTTCTTAAACTTTGTGGTTTTAATGATTTGTCATATTAGTAATCTGTTTCTCTGCACTTAAATCGTAGTTCAAGGACTGTGTTAAAATTTGACAGGGAAAAAGGAAATCCAGCATATGGTTTAATCTCAGCACTCTAAGGATGTTCTGGAAAGGTAGGAGCATGGTTAAGGCGTTCTGTAGTCTTAAGCAGAGCAGAGGGTGCAGGCAGCCATCGAATGTGGTCATTTTGCAGTGTGAAATGGCATCAGAACGTGTTTAAAAGCGTAAGCAGCAGTTAAGAGCAAAACGGAAAGATAAGTCACGACGCAGTTCATCAGCAGGAAGCTAGCTAGCAGAGTCACTGGAGCTGTTTCACAGCATCTCAGAATGCCAAGTGATGTTCTTTCAGGCATCAAGCGTTTGCCTGCCAACGCTGTGGTGAATGAATCTGGGAGATAGACAGAGACCAGAATTTCCCAATGACCCACTGGAATAATTTCAGAGCATAAAACCCATGATCTGTGATTTCCCCACCTGTTTTAACTTATTTCTTTTAAAACTTTTGTTCAAACAGTTGGTAGATGTAAGAAATACAGAATAATTAAATCATGACCTCACTGCTGCATTTGGGGTATACTTGACATTTGCGTGATGTTTTGTAGTATGTCTTGCTGGTTTTATACCCCTATGGCATCTTAAAACATTGTTTCTGTAATATATTGAACTAAATCTCCTTAACATTTGGCAACTAATGTTAGCTTATTCTGTAATGAGTTCATTAAATGTTAAATCAATAATGATAAATACAAATCCAGAAAATGAAGATACGAGAGATAGTTGATAGCAAATGGTATTTCTATTTTAAATGAATACTACAGGAAAGTTCAACAGCCACCTATCACGATCCACAACCAGATAGACCATTTTGGCAGAGGTTAAACCCCCCTTGTGTTCCAACTGGGCCTCAGATTGCTCTGGGTGGTTGGGGGCAGCTGAGCTTAACTCCTTCGTGATGTCCAATTACATGTTTGGTCATTACCAGGTCTTCGCAATTCTCAGGAACAGAATTAAGACTCAAAATGGAGTCAAGTGTCAAGCCACTATATTTGGCCCACGACAAGTGTCCAGGAGAGTGGAGAAAGAGGAAAAGAATGGAAAAGAGAGAGAGGGGGGTTACAGTAGCTACCACCATAGAGCTGCAGTGTCCTGTCGGTTGGATGTCTTCAGGTCTGGTGGGGAAATGTTCTGTCCATTATAGGTCGTTCCTCATCTTTTATTTGGTTGTTTTGGAATCCCTCAGCATATTTCAAGAGTTACTCTGTTTAACTACACACACTGCTCAGATGTGGTGCACATGCCCAGTACTGTCCCTGGGAGTCTTAGGTGGTCTTTGAGGGTCTCTGGGCCACTCTCTTTCCAGACTCCGGATCTAGAAGCATGCACAGGGGTTAGGTCAAATGTAAACAGCCCTGATTGTGGTCTGACCCCTGCTTCTGACCTTTGCTTTGTTGCTGGTAGTGGTGATAGTTGGTGATGTAATGTTTCAGTGATGTTGAGACAAAGAAGGGACACGATCTTGTAAATTTCCAACAGTTTGTATATGGCTGCATGCTGTGTTCCTGCTAAAATTTCTTCTTCTGATTTTTTTTTTTTTCCCCAAAAAGATTGCTAACATTGTATGGTAAGGTGGACAACTTTTTACATAGGGAATGTAACATAGCATTTCTATGAGTTATTCCCTTAGGGTTTACTCTGGAATAATAGTTATGCCCGAAATTATTTTAATTCACAAATATACAATTCCAGATTGTATATCTAGCAAAACACCTTCACGTCACATTCTGATGTGATTTCATTTCCACTGCACATGACCTTTCTGTTGCTTGAAATCATGGAGCTGCTGTTGGAGGAGCTGTTGCTTAGCATCTTCAAACATCTCACTGTGATTATATCTGAGTGGGAGTAGCACATGAACAAGTTGGGAAATGCACTTTAAAAATCTAACACCACAGTAATTAAGTGAAAGAAATTGATCAGCTGATATAACAATTGGCAAATGATTACTGAAAAGGCGAGCTTCGTGTGCATCTATTTACAAGGGTAAGCCAAATAATCTTGGTATTTCTCTTAGTTGGTTTTACGTTTTTTTGAGGTTAGCTTAAACAAAATTCCTCTTCTCCAGTCAGATTAAGATTACCTGGTAGGTGCTAGCTTCCAGTTTCATATTTTGATGTTCTCTATAATCTCGGTAGCTTCTTCTAAATGTGACGTTTCTGCAAGCCAAAACTGCTCAGTCACAATGAAAACAGTAAACATCAGTAAGATTTTTGCGTTTTAAGATTAAAAACCTCAGACAGTCAAATAATATCTGGGACCTGGCATTCTCTTTAGTTTTGTTACAGCTGAATTTTTGTGTCTTAATATTTTCTGTGCAGCATCCAAGAATGTCCTCTCCACATTTGCAGTGGTTGGGCATCAGAACACACCATCCCCATTCAATAGAAAAGAAATTATGAGAGCTCAAGCAATGACCCAAGTTAGAAATACTTCTAGGATGTTGTGATTTACTTTGGATTAAAAATGTTTTAACATAGAATACCTATCGGAATTCTTGAAGATAAGACAGAGCTTGGATTTAGATGTGGTTATTTACATGAGTACTATATTTCTATGTACTTCAGTAAAGTAGACTAAATGTAGAATTTCAAATGTCACCATATCAAACAGGTCAAAATCATTTAAATCAGAGAGGCTTAGGTACTTCAGAAATGTGTGCCGGCTCTATACTGGGTTTTCCAGATGTTTTCCAAGTTAACTTAGCTTCAGTGCATGAGTTTTCATCTTTCAAGATGGCACTTAATTATCTTGATCTCTTATTTCACTCTGAATTGTGGTTGGTGAACATCAACTTGATGGAGGTAGCATCAGTGCTGGAAATCCACAAACAATGGTTTAGAAATTTGTCTGGCATTTCAGCTGGTTTCCCAGTTCTAATCATAGCAGTTTAATGATGTGCTCAGGAATGAAGAGGATGTGGGGATTTTTTTGTATACAAGGTATGTAAAGGGTGTTAAAATCGGATTAATGTATAATCTGAGTGTGTTTTGGAAGCAGCAGTTTGAGTTTCACAAAAATACGTGATTTTAATTTCAACAAGAAGTAGTTATCAGAGGGTTGAAAAAGTGGCTAAAATACTGTGGTAGTTCAATAGTCGTTCATGATGGTCAGCAGAAGTTATTTCAGCCTGCTGCCTTGCCACCTTCTAAAATATGGTCACTGCTTAACATATGCCGGCAATCTCATTGTGCCACGTGCAGTCACTACTTAGAATAAGCTCAATTGAAGTTTCTGAGGAGTGTCTCAAGCTCTATTTAAAAATAGTGTCAGATTGCCTTTGATGCTGATTTTTGTTGCTTGCGTTATGAGAGACATTTTGACTGTTGAAGTGTTTAGGGATTGTGCAAGTCGTGCAAAATCTCTAAAGGGAAAGCACCAAGAGGCTTAGCTGGTTTATTACTCTAGAGCTTCTTGCTACTATTTTTTCTCCCATTTGTTCCTTTTTCCTACTGCTGTGAGCAGTACTGTTTTCTGAAAGCATCATAATCTTCAGCTTTTTGCAAATTATTTGTAAGTCTTTGACAATTACTGCTTGGGTGGCAAATCAAGTATTCCTTAATCACTGCCTGGAGTTCCTTATTGTTCTCTGTATATCTTTACACAACAAAGATTAGAAAATGGTTATTTATTTAACAAAAGCATTCTTAATGCAACTCTGGGTTTACCTTATGGTATTGCTTTCTTCTCCTTTCAGCATATGCTTCCTTCTATTCAGATTTTATGATATTTGCATGTTCAGATGCCACCTTTGTAGGAACAATACTGGGAAGACAACAGGTGAGAGTAGTTTTGCCTTTTGAGTCAGCTTCTGGTTCAGAGCCCAGAGTGATGCAGTGGGAATGCCAACAGAGAGAGAAAGTCCAAAATCCTGACTCTTTGTAGTCATTAAGAGTTTCTGGCTTTATTCATTCCTTTTCTGAGATTATTAGCTAGCTCCAAAGTCTGTTCTAGACTTGCATTGAAATAGCAATATTCTCTTTATGAGCGTTTGGAAACTCCGTTAGGTAACTGTTGAGTCCCATTTCAGATGTGATCTTATTCTTAAACCATACCATTTTATCCATCTCCACAAGTTGTCTATAAAGTATTTTCAGCTCTTGGAATGAAATGAGGAATGCTCAAAAATTCCCAAAGCTCCCCAGTTTCTTATTGACTTTGCACATTGCAAGGCAATTTAAATGCTACACTGCTGTTATCCTTCACCTCTCTGCAAGTGGTTCTTCCATTCCCGAGTCATCTCATGGATGTGATGCACTCAGTGCTTTAAATGCTTCCTTAATTCCCCTTCACTACACTGCTTGGGAAAGATTTTACTCTTGTATCTGCCTGTATTTAGAATCACATCACTTCACTATGCCTATCTTGAGCTGATGATCTAAGCCCACTCTTGAATTCTCCTTCATTCTCCAACTTCACCAGCTTGTGTGCTTTTTGGATGAATAGATTTCAAAGACCTCAGAAGCACTTCTTGAAAACTAACTTTTCTTATCTTTTTAGCTCCTTTTTACCTTTCCTCAGGCTATTTTTGATAGGTGATTTGTGCTGCCATAGTGCTTTCCTACAGGATCCTGTATACTGCCTTAAGTACCCTAGCAACCCTTTTTATTAAGATATTGTTCTTCTGTAGTTCCTTTCTCTGAAGTTGAGTGAGAAACTGTGGATAATACTCAGGTCTTCATTTTTTTATATAGGGATGCTGCAAAGTACATTCTGATCACTTAGAGAGTGGGTCTTCAGTTGCAAGAGTTCACACAAGAGCTTGCATGCCATCAGGATCAATAGTTGCACCTTCTGTTACAGACTCATTAAGCAGGAGTTTTACTCTTTCTTTGTCTTCTTTAATAGTAGAAGACATCCTACACAATGTGCTGTTCTGCAGCTGCCATCTTCTACCCTTCCTCCTCCACCAGCCCCCACTTCCCAGCATGAAGCTTACTAATGACCTTCTGAATTTGAATCACTAACAGGTTGATTCTCTTAAGGTTCAGATGAGCTTCACTCCTCCAGTACAGGTTTCCTGTTCCCAGCATGTAATGTCTCATACAGAGAAGTCTTCACTCCATAATGAGTATGAAACCTCACTTTTAGCCTAGTGTCTTTCCATTCCTATGTGGTGTACATTAGTACATGTAAGACCTTTTCTTCAGTTTCCCTTGCAGGGTCCTATTTTTTCTTTCTGAAACCTTTCTCCTGCCTCTTCCTTGTGCTGCTGGTATCCATGGAAGACAAAGTGTCGTGGTTTCGCCCCAGCTGAGACCTGGACACCACGCAGCCGCTCTCTCTAAAATGCTGGAGGTGAAAAGATAGAAAAGAAAACCAACGAAGAAAGACAAACCTCATGGGTTGGGATGAGGACAGTTTTCTGGGATAGTAGAGAGATAATGACGATAGGACTTTATAACAAAATATATGAAAATGGTCATACAGGGTCCACTCTCAGCTTCCTGGGTGCCCCCTGCCTTCTCGTTATGAAGAACTGAGAAGTCCTTCACTGCTTGTCAACAACTAGAAACATCAGGGTGTTCTCAGTGCTGGTCTCATCCTAACCCCCAAACACAGCATTCCACCAGCTGCTGGAACAAAAATTAACTCTATCCTAGCTGGAACCAGGACATTCTCCAACCCAGTGCTCCTTACCTGCTGCTCCTTACCTGTGCTCTCAGCAAACAACTGTGTGATACTGTGTGGTCTTGCAAGCTCACACTATTTCCCAGGTACCAATCCACAGGAACAACCAACCTCTAACCATCATCATGGGTCCCTGGTTCCAGAACAGAAGGGTGCATGTCTGTATTTGGCTAGAAAGGCCTCAGCACTACAGTCGTTACGCCGTCAGTGGTCTAATGCCATGCCTGCCTTCCACAAAATGTTGGTCTGGACTTGACCTTGTTTTATTATGTTCCTGAAAGGTTCCTCTACCAGTATGATCATCATCTTTCTCAGAGAGAAGTTTTTTTTTCTGTATTTGGAGAGCAGACTGCTCACCAACGGGTCTGAAAGTGCTGCTTGTAACTCACGGGCTGTTTTTTTTCTGAGTTCTTTCAGTCCAGACCCCTTAAAAAAGCTCCCAAAGATGTTGTCTTAGAACCATAGAATCTCCTGAGTTGGAAGGGACCCAAAATGATCATCACATCCAACTTCTGGTTCCACTCGGAACCAGACAAGTCAGAGCATGTCACTGAGTGCATCATCCAGACACTTACTGAACCTTCTTGATCTCAGCCAGGCATGGTACAGTCTCCACCATGATGCACCCAGGATGCTTTCCTAGAGGGCAAGTGTTTGGAAGCGAGATAGGCAACAGATAATGTTCATGCTGGAGCTCTGTGGGTATCACTGTCTGTATGTGCAACAGTGGCTCTTTGGGATAGTTTCTCTATCACAGTGATTTACCTGACTGGAAAATTTCCAGGCATTGCCAAATCCCCCCTGGATCCAAACTTCCACTAATCTTCTTGGCTAACTTCCATTAATATTTCCAACAGCTCTGCTCGCTCTGTGCTAGGACTTGCCTTGCTCCAGCAAGGACTTCTGGCCCTTGAAAATCCTACTTTCAGCTCATCTTCCTTCACGTCCTCCTTCCTGCCACCACACTACTTTCCTGAGTGAGTTTCTGTCCTTGATCTTACTCACAAAATTCAGAGATAGAGACAATTTTTCATAATTCAAGAGGGACAAAACAAAAACATGTAAATATTTTATCTTGCACAAAGTAATATATTCACATGATGTGTTTAAAGTTGCTGGAGAAAAACCTAGATTCTGGGTTTTTTTTGAAGACAGGAAGAGCATTAAACAATATGCCATAGCCAAAACAGAATTTCTGACAGCTCTGATTTCAGTTTAAATAAGGAATTTACTGGGGGGGATTATCTTAGAGACTTTCTTGCCTTTGAGTGTCAGTTATAAAATACACAAAATAACAAAAACCCAAATAGATCACAATCCCCCCAGTTTTAAGGAAATCAGACTAAAACCAGCTATGTCCTCTGATGAGGAATCAGTCACATTTAAGGGAGAGTCAGGCCAAGCTTGTCTCTCTGCCCTTATCCTTAGTGTGCACATTGATCTACAGCCACCCTGTTTTTGAGGGTATTCTTGGAGTTGGCAAGGCTTGGGTGGGTGACCTTCTTTGGGGCATGTCTGAATTTTCTCCCTAGGCATTTCCCATTACCTCCCCTGAACTCTGAGCCCAGAGTTCCTAAAGAGGTTTTTATCAGGAGCACCAGGTTGTTGACTTAACCACACCAACATACTTCTGTCCCATGTTAACACCAAGAAACTCCCATTTTAACTAAAGGTGATTCTGTGGGTAAACACTGCAGTTGGCTCAAAGCATCCTAAGTTGTGAACAGCTGTTGTGGTCCTTCAGGTGTCACCCAGAAACTTCTTGAGCTTTTACTGCCATGCTTTGTTTTCTGTTACTGCAGCTGCATATCTGTGTGTGGTTGCGGTATAATCATACTTTATTCTGTTTTCTTTTACTCAGAATAGTTGCTTGTGTTGTCAGAGATATTTTGTGTTAGCATGAGTTTTGCGTAAGGAAGGATACGTAGCTGCTGAGCACTGAATGATTCAGCAGCGTTCCAACAGAGCAGACTTTGACATATAGATGTGTAAATGACATGAGTTTTTCCAATACACAAGACTTAAAACATTGATTCATTTACTTATCCCTGTTTTTTCCTGCTGTGTTTATTCTTTTGTAGCCTGGACATTTCAGACTTATTAATTATAAATGGTAAGGGGGTTGGAACGAGATGATTTTGAAGGTCTCTTCCAACCCAAACCGTTCTGTGATTCTGTGATGAATTTATAGCATCATAAATCTTCTATGACCACTGCTTCATTAAGGTTGTCTTGGTGTTTGTTTGTACTACAGAAAACAGAACACAGATCTGTAATGTTGGTGTTTCTTAGCCTCCAAATCCTGTCTATGTTAATATTTCAGTATCGTGTTGGGGGTTTTATATATTTATATGAAATCTGTAATCTGTTGGGATTTAGTTTTGCATTCTGTACCATGCTTCATGAAGTGTGACTCAAATGAATTCACATATTTTCATCTATTGTATTGTTATCTATTCCAAGAGCTTGCTGAAAGGCTTTAAATTAGGCATGATTATTAAAGCTAGTGTTTTAGGCTGTGGAAAAAAGACACTTTTTAAAGACAGAATATCTGTATCTAATCAGTCTAAATGAGACATCCGTATTCAAAAGAAACAAAAGGAAAAGGGAGTGAGGAAGCATAGTGATGAAAGCCACGCACAGTACTTCTTTGGAAGCCTTCCTTGCAGTACTTCCAAAGAAAGCCAAGACAAAGAAATATAAAAGTAACTGGAAGACTCTGTAAGTAAAATACTCCTACTTACATTCAAATTGAAAATGTGTTTGAAAAAGAATGTGAAGAAGTAGTGATTACGAAGGTAGATGACAAATCACATATTTTAGAGGTACATTTGAGCTACAGAAGTTTGCAAGACTTTTTCTGTGGCCAAGTGCAACCCCCCCTTCCCCCCAAAAAAAAAAAACCCAGAAAACAAACCAACATTATTTCAAAGCTGAACAGGCTAATGTGCAAGGAAATATTCTTCAGAATTTGTCAGAAGACGGACAGGCACCCTCTGCGCATTAAATTTAACACAGGAAAGCAAAAGCTAATTAAAATTTTCTGTATGGATTGTTGTTTGCAAGAACTTTGCTTTTCCTTTGGGTATCCAGAGTGTAATTGTTTTCCAGTTCATCTGAGAAACATTTGCTGAAAGAATGTAAATAATTGTGTTTATCTAAATCAAATTTTTACTCTTCATTGAAGAAGTAAATTGCAAAACCTGAAAATAATGGGGAAGCAGATCACATAAACCTTTGTTGCTGGTAAAAAGAAATTTATGAAGTTTCTCATGAACTTAAAATGGATAATAATATATATAATTGGAATTACTGTTACAATTTGACTTCTCACAATCCAGTTTATGACATTTTTTTTCAATGAAAAGCCAAAAGCAGGAAAAACAAAGCCAAAGTTCAGTGTATTAGAAGTGAACTATTGGTAAACAGAGATGAGCAATATGATATAAGGGAATTACAACCCAGGAGCTCCGCATCCTTGCACAGCTCAATACGGAAAGTATAGCTCCTCTACAAATCAGATACTTTTCATCTTTTAATACATTGTTCCAGAAACTACCGCAATGTTTAGTGTTGTGCTGGTGTTCTTTTAGCTACCTCTTTTTTCATCATGTTGTCGATGCAAATTATATCTGCTGTCAGGAGAGAATCTGCTTCTTTTTGAGGCAATAATAAGTCTGTGTCATTCCTTGGGGAAACAGAAAAACTTGGCATGACGGAAGTATCTCAGTATCACTCAAATTTTTTCTACTCCCTTGTAATAATTTACAAATTCTACATGAAGAAGCACAAGATAGTACTATTAAGAAATTCTGATTCACAGCATTTAGAATAAGAAAGTTCTTACTGTTCAACCATTAAGTTTGAATTTTATTTCCAATTTTGTACTTTAAAATTTTCAGAAATTTTCTTTTTGAGACATCATGTCATATTTGATCTTTTTTGCCTTGATGTGCACTGAGCCTTAAACTGGTGTTCTCTAGTCTGGAAATCAGTTCCCTTAAGCCCAGCCCACTGTCCAGCAGATTCAAAGTATTTATCAAATTATCAATGAAATTCCAAAACAGAGATGTTGTCTGTGATTTTGATTCTTCTTAAACTGTTTTTTTCAACGCTAATAATTACACAGTTTTTACTAGTCAGAAGGATGTGAGTGCAGCATTTAAACATCATTAATCACAAATTGAATCTGTATGGTGAATAGATGTGAGACTGATTCATTGTCAAAGTAGTTTGTCATTTGTGCAGGACATAGAACATAAAAAGAAAGTAGAAATTTAATTTGTAAAATTTTAAAATGTATTTTTATGAAAGCAAACGTGAAAATCGGACATAATAGTAATTCCTAACCTTTACTAAAATACTTCCTATTATTTAAAAACAAGCCGGTTTTAAGGATTGTCCTCAACAGAACACACCAAACCTTCTGCACTCAGTGAGTCTAGTATGAGACTTTATATCACATCTTCCATGTCTGCCCATAGCAACCATCTCAATCTTTTGTTTTCCTCCTTTTCTTATGACAGAGAGGGCAGTCTTGATCTCTAAGGCTTACACGTTTCCTGTTCTTTCATACACTTGGACTTAAAGGAAACCTGGGCATTTTCCTTCTGCTGCTTAACAGGGGATCTGTCATTTGGTAGCATGGCTGTGAGAGACTCCAGGCACTCTAAGTGCTACCTGTTGACGTAGTTGCTCCCTTAGCCCACACTGGCTCAGATCTGATTCCTCTGGTTCTTAACGGCATAAACATCTATGCCAGTTCTCAGCCAATAGTCAGATCTTTATTAGGAAAATATCCGTTCTGATCAGTTAAAATAATAGAAGTTTCTCATGTCTGATATCCTGGAGTAAAATTAGGTGAAGGTTAAAAATAACAAGAGCTGATGTAGGATGGAGAACAATGTAATAAAGCAGTTCAGTGAGAGTGCTCTTGGTATATGATTGCTCACATGGATTTTGCCAGTAGTTGATTCAACTTGTGAATCACAGTGTTTGTTACACTAGAAGAACATTTATTTCTTCCTGAATTTCCCTGCCAGCACAGCAGTTTCCATCGGAGCAACTGAAGTGAAAGTGAAAAGTTTTCACTTATCCTCCTTTTTGAGGGAAGAGGAAATGAACTCATTATTGGATCCATCTCAAAATGGGGAAAAATACTGAATTAGGAATAACAAATTGCCAGGACTAGATAATATTCATCAAAGGGTAGTAAGTGCATCCAGAAACAAAGCAACCAAACTAGATTATAGTGGGATGATCTCTTTTAGCCCCGGAAAACATCTAAAGTGATGCCTATTTTCTGAAAGGGCTTCAAAGTCAGTCTAAGCAGTTCAGATCTCTATCATGCTTGCATCAAACTAGTAGAAATGGCAATGAAACAACTATGATTCCACACCAGAAACAGATGAAATTCATTGTGGGTAAATACAAAGTGATGTATGTGGAAAAAATCCTGGCTGCAGCATATGCAGTAATGTGTTTAAAGTTGATAAAGTGCAAGAACCAAGAGTCTTGTGGTGGTGACAGGTTGTCCCATTAAAATTACTATTGGTGGTCAATAACAACAATAAAGGAGGTACTTGGAAGGAGTGGCTGGGATGAAGCATTAGATTAGTGTTACCATTTGTAAGTATTGGATTAATTTATATATTTATCTTCATTTCATATATATATAAACTGCTTTTTATCTCCTGTATCAGAAGAATCAGAAAGTGCCTGTTCTTCCGCTACTGCTGTTTTCAAAACTATGGGCCTTAATTCGTGGTGTAGTACAAGGTTTTAGTCCATATGCAATGTTTTACAAAGTTTTCTTGAATCTAACCTGCCTGCTAAGCTGTAATTTCTTACTAAAGAAAGAGATAATGCTATTTTCTTACTTCCACTCATAAAGTTGTGCCTTCTTTATTAAATTAGCAAGACTTACCACATCCTGTCCTTTCTTCCATGACAGTGTTGTCACCTGAGCTTTTTCTGTGTGAGTCCTAAATGTTGTTAACAAATGTGTTCCCAACAGTCTTTCAGGTCAAAGTTAGGGTTCTCCACGATCCGCTACCATTCTTCATGCTGCCTCAACAGGGTCAGTCTAGCTTAACACACTTGATTTATATAAAACAAGTATGGTGACCCAGCTAGATGATCCACAGCAGTGTTTGGCATTTCTAAATGCAGGATAAAACTAAGGATCTTGGAAATAGCATAATTGCATAATTGTTTAGGTAAAATATACGTAAGCACAACTAAAACACTACCAACGCAAAATAAAAAAATGAACAACCTACTTGAAAATCTAAACATTCATTCATACTGTTTGTGGTAGAGATAAATTTTAATGTCTTCACACTCCAGAGCAGCAAAAAAAAATCCATTAACACAGATTCTCGCAGTCATTGACTGTGTGGGAAGATATAGATGGGGTTTTTTTCTTCACTGCAACAATATCAACTAACAGCAGGAGCCGAAACATACTATGTCATGTCAACCTGAAACAAATTAGGATTTAAGAATCTAATAAAGTTGGGATTGCTCAGTAGTGCAGTTTGCTAACAGAATGTCATTGCACACAAATGGCATGTGCTCAGGGTTGGGTAGCTCCGGCAGTTAAAATACACACGTTTCCCTGTTGAGCTGAAATGCCAGCAGCTACCCCACTGCGGGTTTTAGTGTGATACGCTGATCCCAGATTTTTCTTGGCACTGGGTGGTGAAAGCTGCATGCCCAAACGATTGAACTGAAGTACCATTAAGAAAAATACCTGGTGACCTGTCAGAAGCTTAAATAACTGACACATTGGGTGGTTGCCATACTGACATGATCTGTATTGTGCAGTCTGAAATAAACCCAGGTTGATATATTCTGTGCTATAGTTAATGACAATGATTTTATAAATCTTACTTCTTCTTTTTTCTTAAGAACTAAAGTATTACTTGTATCAGTTTTGCGTATTATTTCTGTTACATGGAGAAACCAAAAATCTAATGGGCAGGTTTTTCATTTTATCAAGGAATGTAAATGTTTACATTTTTTCTTCATATATAGCCAGGGCTAAGACACGTTTAAAAGCTAAACAGCTCGCTATGCAAGTGTCTGAAACAGCGCTTTGAATTTGTGCTCACAGCCATGTATGTGCAGTCTGAAAGAAAAATTTGGACATGGAGATGTTAATGGCACATACGTCACTCTTGTTTTATTAGTGAAAGCAGAAAACTCGCATCAGCATGTGCTGTTTTAACAACAGACAGTTGGTATAATTTCAAATTCGGAATACTCTCTAAGAAATGTTGTAAATGCAGAGCTGTGGTATCCCTCCCAACGCTGGCTTTCCTCAGCTCGGTTGTTTTGTAGAGCAGGACACAGCCCTCCTGTTCCCAGGTGTCAACAGCACATGTTAGGATGCTTTGCACGGACACGGCTCCTCTGTGCAAGGCTGGGGGTATCAGTTTGACCTCCTTCATGTTGCAGAGATACTGTTTAAATGGCTGTGTTTAGAAACGTAATGACTGTTATGTGCGCTAGATGTTAGTCTTCCATCTGCCTCAGACAGTATTCTGTTCCTGCATTATCTTAAACAGATGAGAAGTGGTTGAACATTAGCATCATATGTAAGGTAAAATGTTTTTACAGCTGTTTTTCCCTTAAAATAGAACGGGAATGTTCAATATATGTTAGAAAAGCTTTAGATCTTCAGGATCGAGTTGACTGGTGCAGAAAGGCATCTTTGATTTTGTTCTTTTTCATAACAGTGTACAGGTTTGTGTTTTTTTAAAGCTAATTGATTCTAAAGTTGGTGATGCTGTATTATATTTCCCCTATTTATCCTCCTGACTAGACAGTTGGACCTCATTATCTTGTACTATATTGGTATTTCCACAAAATTTAGCTGTATTAATTGTCAGTTTCATTGTGCACAGAGAGATTTTTCAAAAGAAAAGTGACTGCAACTTTTGTGAGGTCTTCTGTGATCTGAGCCTGTGTAAAGGAGAAGAAAACCCATCTCTGCTACTTTCATGTCCTATACTGCAATAAAAGTGGTAGCAAAACCTCTACACAGTAAGTAAATGTTGTGTTTAAAGACAAAATCTAGAGCAGATTTCAGGGAAATGTGGAGATCCTAGTAATTAACAGAAGAAAACTGCATGCAGCACACATTTTTGCAGGCTGATGGAACAATTCAGTGCTCCTCAGGGACATTTTCTTGTGTCTTTGGAGCTGCTTGGCATCCCCTGCCTGTGTGGTTCAGGAAGCTGTCCCAGGGCTGCAGTGTTCTGCTGCTAACTGCTGCTTCTGTCAGTGGATGGTACAGAGTTAAAGTCCGGTAACTCCCTGCTCTGCATAAATGTGTTGTTACCCAATAGTAGGACAATATTCTTCGTGCAGCTGCTTATGTTATATAGGTTTTGGGGAAGGGAGAATAGATGGGGGTTTTTTGCTGATCCAGTCATGGTCTGTGTGGGCAGATGGATGTTTCCTTATGGGGAAACAGCAGTTGAGTAGCTACGGCTTCTCTGGCATTCACACAGCATGTGGTAGTCATAGGGGTTTATTTATCTGAGTGTTGCCTTCTCCTCAGTTCAAATGGGGCTTTGGATGGTGTAGATTATGCTGAATCATTGCAGAAAAGTATGGTATGGTTCTTTATTTAAACACACTGATGTGTAGGGAACTGCCTATACATTAGACCAGTCATAGCTGAGAACATGGACATTTGACTACCTAGTAAAAAAGCAGAAAGTGGGCATGTTTTAAATGTTTAGGGCTCATAACTTGACCTCACAGTGTGTATTTTTGAGCAGTTTTTCCTTAAAATCCTTTCTCTGAAGTGTGCAGAAGGCAGGAAGAAGGTCGGCCTGCGGTGAGTCAATAAACTCTTGAAATTAGGGAAACATTCGTCTTATGAGTTTTACAATTAACTGAAGATAGTCTTGGAAAGACATAGGAGAAGGTTTATTGTGGTAGTAAATGTGCTCTTAATGATTGCTTACCAGAACGGTGAATAAAAGAAGATCAAAAATAGCTTGATTAGTTCAGTTACCTATTTCCTAGTTTAGTGTTACTTCTTGATTGATACCCCAGAGCACTTCTACTAAACTTGGGTCCTCCTTCAAGGATCAGTTAATTACTCATGAAATAGGAATTCAGCATATTTGATTTCCAACTCTCAAAAGTCCTCTCCGGGATAATGGAAAAGTATATGCCGTGTTCCTGGTTCTCCCTCTTTTATATTGTAGTTTCCTTATGAAGCAGGCCCCTGAGAGTCTGATGCTATGCATTGTATGGTTGGAGATACAGTTTGTGAAAAAAGTAAATTGGACAAAATGCAATGTCAAACACTTTAACACATAAATAACAATTATTAAAATGCATAGCAATTAATTTCTATTTAAAAAGAAAACCTGATAGTTTAGTTTTGTTATTACTTAGAAGAGAATTAGTGCATGCCAAGTATGTGGCTTCAATATAAAAATTAAGGTGCCTGAAAAGTAAATCTAGTACTCAGCAATCATGTTGATAACTAAAATATTGACAGTTCAGAATGATTCAGGAAGAAATAATCGTCAAGCATTCTCCAGAAATGTGAGCTTCTTACCTGGCTATAGTGGGTGGTGAAGTGTATTTAAGGAAGATGGTAAGGAGTAATATTTATAATGCTTATCCATTGGTAAACTATGGAGACACCTGAATAGATGACAATAAAGGCTGAGAGGTGTTGGTGGGTCTGGTGAGTGATATCAAATAAATAGTGAGCTATACTGTTTGCAGATCCCAGACCCATTCAAGATTTGATATAAAACTGCTCTTGAGAATATGTAAGGTAAACCCCAACTTTTCAGGCAGATGAATCTTCCTTTAGGCATCTCGGTATCAATGAATCATTCCATTATCACAGTAAAAACCAAAAGCAGGTCTAACTTGCCTAAACAGCCATGAAGCCTCCCAGGTGTTCAGCTGTCAGAGGTTCTACATACTCTACTGGCAACTCAGTAAGAGAATAGGTAGAATGCTGGCTTAAGATGCCATTTTACTAAGTGCTATCCTCAAGTGAGTATTTGTGATTGACCGTTCTTACGGCTCTATACTCTGCGATTACTTTTAATAAAATGAAGAAATATTCTTTTGCCTTTGTCTTTTTATATATGCGTTGTGTATAAATTCTGCAGTCGGTGTCATTTCTCAGTACTGGAATACGAGGAACCTGTTCTGAGCAAATTCGTATTTTAGGATGAGAGGAAAACACCTTACAACGTAAATAAAAACTAGAACCTCTTTAGAAATGTGAAATAAATTGCCATTTACTAAGCTTCTCTCATGTTTCCTCTGTGCCATGCTTGCTTAACAAATTGTAGTCAATAACCTGCCTCCTGATGGTTCTTTTGTCTTAGATCATCCCCCTCTTTAAATCCATGCAAGTCGCAGTGACTGCTCTGCATCTCTATGGCAGCACTGGTAATATTATTTTGCCCTAGAGTTAGTGATTTTTACAGCAAGCTCTCAAAAAAACCTTTCAGAAGAGCCTTTCAGAAGGGCCTTTTTTATGGGTAGCAAAACAGATGTATAGAGAGATGAAATGACATGGAAAAGATAACAATACATTTATGCCTCCCATTTCCTTGTCTCTTGCTGTGCTTACTCTGCATGATCTCTGCCTGACCTACAGGATTTTTTTCTTAGTTTAATTCACTGAGTTTGTGGATGTGAGTATATTGCTTTGCTTTTATCTCATGTCTTCAAGCCATAACTCTTTATCTCCTGACTCAAAGCTGCAGGACTGAAGGCTGAAGCCGAATTTCTTTCTTCTCGGTGCTCTGATGCCCTGGAAAGAAAAAATTGGCAGAGCTGAATAGCTGTCAAGGGGAAAAAAATGAGACAAACAGCAGACCAGGATTTTCAGAATTGGCTTTTAATTTTAGATGTGCTAATTTTGAGTACACAGTTTGACAAAGGAGACTCATTTACAGCCAGGCCTGTGTAGTTTGGCAGCCAAAATCTTTAGCATCCTTTGATAATCTCAGCTACCTTAGGGTTTGGGGGTTTTTATTGTAAAATTATAGCTAAAATGAAAATGTCTTAGAAATGATTGAGTAATTTTATGGCTTGTTTATGTTGGTCTTAACTGTAACAAGAAGAGTTAACCTTCTGGAAAAGGTTATTGCTTGGTTTCAGACTAGCTTCTAATTTCTGACATGTTTAACTTCAGTTCAAGGGGTGGCTTGAAACAAAAGGCTCAGCTGCTTTTGGCTTGGTGTTGCAAACTGTTGGAAGCTGAAAAACTGGCCACAAGCAGACCTGGCTTGTGCTGGTTACGAATAGGCTACGTTACACCCATCCCGAGAGCATCCTCCTAGGCTACCCTGGGCTTGAAAGGCCAAGCAGGTTTTTGCAAGTGCACAGCTAGTTAGCCCTGGCCTTGCTGCCTCCTCCCCCCACCCTCCTTCAGCTGAAGGGGGGCTGCCTCAAAATCAGATTGCATCACTCTGGGGTACAAGGCAGTTTGAGCAGCCCAGAAGCTTCCTGGGGCGTCTTCTTCAGTTTTCCTTGTGCTTTTTAAACCTTTGGAACTGGCTGCGTTTATATAGTCTAGAGACAATAGTTGATGCATCATTTATATGTCAGAATAAAAATATAAGTTAATATATAACCTCATTTATGATGTATCTCCTTATTTTAAATTCTAGTCAAGAAGAGAGTTTTCCTAGTTGTACATACAGCTAAGAAGGCAGCAAGTTGAAACAGGTATTGCCAGCTTGGTTTTCTCACAGGAAAAACAGTCATTCAACTTCCATTTCTGTGAATTCATGTTGCTTTTTTGGGACTTCTCCCCACATATTACATTTCAGCCACACAAGTCAGTGGCTGATTAGAATGCAGAGATTGTGTTGGTCCTGGTCTTCCTTAATAGTACTAACCTGAAAACAAAAAGTTAATTAGAGCAAGTAAGGTTATTACAAGTGCCTGTGTGATTTAAAACATGAAGTCTGCATTTGCAGGAGAGTCTTAGGCATTTTGGAAGCCTGATTAAATTAAAATCCTTTATGAGGTTACATTAAAATAGGACTTTGGATTTCAACCACCTGGATTGAACGTTCCCTCAGTATGTTCACGGGTGACACTAAACTGTGAGGAAATGTTGATCTGCTGGAGGGTAGGGAGGCTCTTCAAAGGAACAAGCTGCACCAATGGGCTGAGACCAAGGCATGAGGCTCAGTAAGGTCAAGTGTAGAGTCCTGCACCTGGGACATAACAACCCCATGCAGCACTACAGTCTTGGGAAGAGTGGCTGGACAGCTGCCAGGCAGAGAAGGACCTGGGAGTGTTGGTGGACTGCAGACTGAATATGAGTCGGCAGTGTGCCCAGGTGGCCAAGAAGGCCAATGGCATCCTAGCCGGTATCAGATACAGCGTGGCCAGCAGGTCTGGAGAGGTGTTTTTGCCCCTGTAATTGGCATTGGTGAGGCTGCACCTTGAGTGCTGCGTTCGGTTCTGGGCTCCACACTACAAGAAGGACATTGAGGTCCTGAAGTGGGTCCAGAGAAGGGCAACCAGACTGGTGAAGGGTCTGGAGAACAAACCTTATGAGAAGCGGCTGAGGTAACTGGAGTTGTTTAACCTGGAGAAGAGGAGGTTGAGGGGAGACCATATCACTCTCTACAACTACCTGAAAGGAGGTTGTAGAGAGGTGGGTGATGGTCTCTTCAGCCAAGTGGCAGGTGATTGGGCAAGGGGAAATGGCCTTAAGCTGTTAGATTGTAGGAAAAAGGTCTTCACTGAAAGAGATTTGGGGTTGTGGAATTTGGGGATTTGGGGCTGCCCAGAAAGATGGTTGAGTCACCATCCCTGAATGTATTTAAAAGACAGGTAGATAAGGTGCTTAGGGATATGGTTTAGGAGAGGACAGGTATGTTTGGACTTGATGATCTTAATGGTCTTTTCCAACCTAGTCATTCTGTGATTCTGTGTGTGATTCTGTTTTCCAAAACTCCTTGTTCACATCAAGCGCAGCAGTGCTTAGGTGATTTTATCCACATATCTTCTCATACAGGTTGTCCACATTGGCCCATAGAAAACCAGTTCAGTGTTGTCAGCCTGAGTACCAGGGAATGAAGTGTCTGGAAGAGGCCCAGTACTGACTGGGGTTCTTGTTGATAAATCCTCACCAGCAAACTGGAGACTAAACAAGCCTGGAGACAAATCTGTCTTTTCACCTGCAGTGACTCTTCAGTGAGAACTGACCACCTATGTGTAAGAGATGCAAGACCTTATCTGGTTTTGTGTATTTTTTTTGAAGAAAGTTAATACACCAAAAGGGATAACAAGCAACCTGCTGGCTGCCCTTAGTGAGGCAGGCAATGAGGTGCAGTGATGTGATGGGATGAAGGAGTGGCAAAGGTTGTGGGACCACTTCTAGTGAAGTGGCTAAGAGACTCGAGCTTTTTAAGTTATTTACTTATCTTCTGCAAAAGCATCTTCAGATACCTGTGATGGTTCAGATAGTATTGAATTTGCATTCTGTTGCTCCTGTACTATCTTAACAGTGTAATAGGTGTCCAGTGCAGCTTTGCCTCTCTCCCTTTTTCTACTTGTCTAGAATACCCTTGGCATTTAAGACCAACCCTTATGTCAGCTTCGTTATTGAAGACTGTGCTGCAGAAATTATGCTAATTAAGCTGGAGTGTAATTATGGGCTAGAAAGATTATTTCACAGTCAGAATTGAATTGTTGTAGATAAATGTGCATTAACTTAATAGTGTGCAGCTAATTAGTTTTGCTATTTACTCGTAACAGTATTTTTAAAAAAAGATGTAATCAGTTGTACAAAAGCTTGAGAAGTGAATATATTGCAGAGCCAATGGGAAGCACACTCTGAATGTCGCTTTAATTATTGTTTTGCTGAATTTTTCTCAGTTTTCCTATTCTGAAATCACAACGGGTGCAAGTAACTAATTAACATACTTTATTTCTACTTGAAATATATATTGCACAAGTAAAATACATTGTCAGTTTGACAGTTTCGTGTCTGTAATTTCTAGCAAAACAATTACAAAATCAGGGTGTCTTGTGTAGAGACTTTATTAGCTGTATGTATCTTTATTTTTTATATTCATCATCCAGCTGAAGCTTGTGTTTTAAGGGAGGAAAGAACTAAGCACTTAGGCGCTGGACACGTGCACTAAGTACCACGTACAGTATTGCAGGTCCATAGTCACAATAAAGTACTGCAAACCAGAGAACGCAGTTACTTGACCCCGGCCATCTGAAAGTCTTGAGGAATTTGCCAACACACATGTACATTTTTATATTCTAAAAATACTCCTGTTTGCTGTATAAACATTCCTGAGTGTGAAAAGGCAACTGCAGAATATTCTCCTTGATACAAATTAGTATAAGCTTCTGGGAAGATCCGATGGAGTAATTTTGATTTGTGCATGGAAATTCATATCTAGAAATTCTTTATAACCCACCTGTGAGTGTAATATTTCTTCCATGGACTTGGGAGTGAAAGAAACTCCAGTGTAAATTGAAGTAGTGGTTCAAATGTGCAGTCTCAAACTGCTGTGTGGGTTACTCTGAACCTCACCTGCAGAGTAGCCTGGAGAGCTTTGCTCTGCATTTGTACCTTTGCTGTGCCTTTCTTTATGCCCAGATGAAAAAGTGCAGAAGAGCAAGATGTTTTTATGAAAAGCAAGGAAAATATTTTAATAGCCTATATAGGGATTTTTCTGCTAATAAATAAATAATGCCAAATATAATATCCTCTGCTGCAGAACAGTTCCATGGCTTTTCCACACTGACTTTTAATGAAACTGTCTATCAATTCCATTTTTATCAAGTTATATCAAGAACACCAGCTTCTGTGTGACTTCATATTTGCCGTTAGAAGAAAACTTACAAGTAATGACACAGACCTAAAAACTCTCAGACTTTTCCCACTCCCTACCTCCCTTGTGCAAACAACGCAAATGCAGATCTAAGAACTTTCCTGTGTTTGAACTTGAAATTTGCAGCAGCAATTTGACATAAAAATTTCAAAATCATACATACTTGTCCTAAGGTGACCCAACATGTTAAAATTAAGGATGTGTAAAAAGGGAAGGGAAGGGAAGGGAAGGGAAGGGAAGGGAAGGGAAGGGAGAGATACAGATAGGTTGTAAATACCATTATGTTTTTATAACTGGAATCAGTGTCAGCTGAACACATGAAGGGCAGTTTCAAAGTCACAGTGGCGTTCTTTCAGTCTAAATAAGGAAATTTGGGTGGGGGAGGGGGAGGAGGTTAGGGAAGGAAGGTTGCCCAGCATCTGAAAAGGAATTAGGTCTGAGGTACTGCAGGAAAGGTACAATTCACAGTCTGTAATTTCTGCGGTTGGCAGAATACATTGCAGGGTATCGCACACCAGCAAAACTCTTAGATCAGCTAAGGTGATGGGCACCGTAATTCAGTGTATCAGATGAAAAATCCCACTGAGAACATCTATGGAAATAAGTACAACACAACTAAGTGTCATATAAGTAACTCATCCTTCTTCTCTAGGTAGCTGTACTTCTGCAGGCTGAGGAAAGCTTTTTGGTAAATCATGGCACATGTTTTCCCATAAAATATTCACATTTCAAAGATCTCTTTAAGATATTGATTTTTATTCCTAAATGACAGATCTTTGGCAGTATTGCTCTCATCCATTAATAAGGGCAATTGTCCTGAATCAATAGTGTGATCATTTTCTGCAGTGGGTTTATTAGATATGTACAGCAGTTCCCAGTTGAGCTAGAAACATTTCTGTAGAAGTGCTCTGTCCTTTTGGAAAGGATGGAAAAGCCCTGTCCCAGGTGTAAACCGGTAGGATGGCAACTGAGAGGAGACGGTTTTCCCCGCTCAAAGGATGTTTTACTGTGAGTTGTATTTTGCTGAGGTAAAACTATCAAATACACTTGAGATGTCTGTTTTACTTTATTCAAGATCTACAGCTTCTGTATTAAACTCTGCATATTGCCCATGTAAAGCAATTTTTCTGTCATTTGGCTCTGGTATTATGCTCTTTAAGTAAAACACGCTTTTCTTGGTCTGGTTTTATTGCTGGCACATCAGTTGAGCTTTATGGATTTTCCTGATGTTGAAGAGCACTGGTAGTACTTTGTATTAGTCCTGTCTGTCTATCGATGAGCTCATCATTCTTCTGGCTTTTGTGTTGTTGTGGAGACTCTCTGCATTGTCCTGTAGCCCAGAGAACAGAGATGTTACCACACTAGATACGCAGCTAGAAGCTGTCATCTCTCCTTGTGCCCCCCCACCCCCTGCAAGTGTAGCCTTGTTTTCTGATTTAGTGCTTTGAAAAGCAGGATGCGTATTAGGTTTGTTGGTGCTTCAAGTAGACCAGAAAAAGATTGAATTACCCTGTCAGAAACAACAGCACAACTACAAAGCACCCTTCTGAATAGAGGTGGAAAGAATCTTTTTTTTTTTTCCACATTTATAAACAAACTGTAGTTAAGGTTCATCAAAATCTGAGACTCATTAAAACCTCCCTGCATGAGGCCATCTTTACCTGAGCAGCGCATGCTGTGGCATACGTGCCGAATAGCAGGAGGCCTGCAGTCAGACATTAGCTTTGATGGTCCAGAAGGTCTCTTCTTGTCCTGCACTACCCTGAAATACTGTCCAGTTCCTCTGCATTATTATACTTGAAAACCTTTTGCAGTCAAGTAATGGTGAATCAGTGTATTTGGATCAGATTGTTGAAAACTAGGGCTGAGGATTTAGTAGTGTCTCTTCTAAGTTTTGCCAGTTTTTTTTTATTTTTCCCTGTGAGAGAGGCGTGTAAGCACTGTCTCTCTCTATCTGTGCCTGACATGAAGATTATGATAGCTCTGTACTGCATTAGGAGAGTTCCTTAGAATTTCTGCTGTGCTTTGAAGTAGATGAAAGGCAAGTGATAGAAAGTACCAGTAGTATTTGAATGTCACTACTCATCACTGGCAGATATTTTTCCTTCCATCCAGCACTTTTCAATTTGAGTAATCTATTAACAATTTGACTCTTCTGTGACTGATCCCACAAACTTTCTTCTCCGGTGTCAAGTGTATCTTGCATTATTACATTGGTTTGGTGGTTGCACGATGAGATGCATGAAGCTAGCATGCAGGAGACCTGTGTCATCATGCTTAAATGAAAACTTGATGAAAACTGAAATAAAGGCAGCAAAGAAAACCCATTAGTCTGTATTTCCCTTTGACAAGAAGATCAAATTCAAGTGCATTTGTAGAATTGTACAGCTTGCAACTTTAATGAACAGAATTAGTTTCTCTGCTTCTCTAAAATATTGAACAGAAGTCTAGTTGTAAAAAAAGAAAATGAGAAGTGTTTGTTGTTTGATTTATGGTGGGTTGTGGTTTTTTTTTAAATTCAGTATTAGAAACTTATGTGGGTTTTTTGCTTCACTTTTCCGGACTTAGTATTTGAGTGTTTCAGGGCAAATGCTGGGGCTTAACAATTCGTGTCATATTTTGAGTCACTTTTATGTTTTCTCGTTTAATAGTCATTATTTAAGCATTAAAAGAATATCTACTTTGAATAGTTTCCTGTGCTCAGCAAGACAGGGAGTGATACAAAGAGCAATGTGGGACAGGCTGCTCGGAGAGGTGGTTGAGTCACCATCCCTGGGTGTATTTAACAGACAGGTGGATGAGTTGCTCAGGGATATGGTTCAGGAGAGGACAGGTAAAGTTGGACTCAGTGATCTTAATGTGGAGGTGAAGTGAGTGTTGCTGCCATGCAGTGACAAAGTATGCCAATAATGCACTTGATGGAGTAATTGCTAAGAAATGAGATAGCTCAAGGGATTGAGGATTGATGCTTTCTAATACTTCAGTTGGACACTTTCCTTGCCCCCACCCCAGCTGTAAATGGTATTTCTGAAGCTTGTGTTAACCTGTATGCACTGTTGGCATTTCCCATTGTCAGCTATTTCCACACAGAGAAAATACCCTGCTCCTGGTTGTAGGGCTCCCTCCTTTCCCATTGCGGTCTGCAGGTTACCCGGGTGGCGTTCATGCCCAGGCAGTTAGGAATTGTCACATTTCATTGCTTTTTTATATCCTCCAAACCTGACAGAAGCTTGAGTTCCCATCATCCCTGGTGGAAAAGAGTAGAAGCAGTTCTGCTTTTGCTGCCCTGTAGCTCAGGAGATCTGCTGGGGCCAGAGGCTGGGATCAAGCAGTGAGAGCAACAGGGAGAGACGATCTGTGTTGTCACATCAGCTATTGTGAAACACTTTGTACTTAATAACATGATATTAAAGGCTAAGATCAGAGAGAGGTGGAGTGCCCCAAAACCTTTTGGGAACTCTTGTGATGGTGGTTATTTAAAAAAATAATGTGGATGCTCTGAGACTTTCAGGGAGTATTGTGTTTCCAGCTTTTTTTCAATAGGAAATAAGGGGTTTGTAGAGTAATGTTTGCTCTTTGGAGAGCATATAGTTCTACATGGGCAGGTAGGAGCAGGATCTCTAAAGCTTTATTCCACTGTTGTTGAAATACCGAAAGGTTTAAGAGCCTCTGAATGGGAACACTAGTTCCAGAAAAGGAGACAATTTTGATTTACAGGTCTCCAGAGACAGCAAATCTGTTAAGCCTTGGAGAAAGACATTTAAGTAAATGACTGTGCCTGACAAAGTAAGTCAATGACACAGTCAAGGCTGGAATCCCTTCGGTCTGTCTACTGTTTTAATCTCCTGTCTGTGTTTCCACCTTTCCGATCTATGTGGAAGGCGTAACCACATCTGTAGCAGCTGTTCCACTGCTGAGCAACATCTCACAATCTCCTGAGATCTCCCCTGTGAAGTGTGAACTCTTGTACGCAGAGCAAGGGGAGCATAAGCTGATCCCTCAGGGAAGGGATAACTTGGCATATTTTCACAGCTCCGGTGTATTAAGCTCCTGTCGGATCCATCTGTAGTAGGGAGGGTCAGAAAAATGTTATGTGTTGCAGTGAGAGAGAAGATAAATTAGGCAGCTTGAAGTCATCTCGATAGCTGTACCTAATTTGTCGCTTACTCGCCTTTGCAGAAGCAGTCCCTGTGTATGCAGATGGCTGCAGATGAAGAGGTAAAACAAGATTTTCCAGACTGTTTGAGCTTAACATCCCCCCAAAGAGAACGCCACTTTTTAACAAAAAAAAAAAACAAAACCAAAAAAAACCACCCAAACCCAATCAACAGCAAAACACTAAACAAACCAAATAGTAACAAATGGCAAATTTAAAGGTACCTGAAAGCATTGAAGCCCCTCATTTTTCTCTGCTCCCAGCCCCATAGTCTAGAGGGGAGAGATGATGTAACACCAACTAAAGCCAGGTATGGCTACCTCAGGACACGGGCAACCTTTTTCCTTTAAATCTCCCTCACTCAGAGTGAGAGAATTAAGCATTTATAGAGTGGTACTAATATCATGAAATATTGTTTGATTAAGGTTTGTAAAAATATATTTCAATTAAAAAGACATTTTAAAATGAAAAGAGTAGTCTTGAGCAGAAAATACTAAATGTAATCATTTTGTATGAGGGCAGTAACCCAGAGATGTAAACAGTACCACATGGGCCAGTGTCAGTAGATAATCTTTACTCATTTACTCGTCTGTATAACCTTTAAAATCTTCACCTTTTTTTAAAAAATCCTTCATCCTTAAGATGAAAACGTTCAAGAAATCTACAGACAGTCCAGCCACAGACCATTTTTGTTCTCTTGAAGTAGTTCTCACCTTGCCTCTTCACAAGCTCACTTCTTACACTCTCCTTACTTTAAAACCTAAATCGCAGGTAGTAATGTGAAAACAGAAAAGCGATGCCTTATTGGAGAACCTATAAAAGATACAAAGGCAGAGCCGCAGGAGGGTCCATTTGCCATTGTACAAATCAGTTTTAGCCTTTTTCTGTATCCGAGAGGTGATTTTTTTGAAGTGCTGGATTAGCCCTGAGACCTCAGGTTTCTGGTTCTGTTAAAGACTGGTGACATGCTGAGCATCTCCACTGCTGCTTGGCAGAGCTGGGCACCTGCCACAGCGCAGTCTCCTCCCCACCTCATTAGCAGACAAAATGCCTTGTGATAAACACATTTGTGATGAATCTGTGTAAGCACTACAGCATGGTGGGTCTAGATTAGGCCACTTGGAAGTGTAAATCAAGGAAAACATCTTAACTGGAAAGCAACATCCAGGTTTTTGGCAGCATCGCCAAAAGTTCTTACCGCTGTTTTACATTCAGCTCTGCTAAATATGAATTCTACGGAAGATGTAAGCTACGTGCTTAACTGAAAATAACGTATGTATTCAAGTGCAGCAAAATGTTACTTACTGCTCATGTATTACACGCTTTAATATTTTAATGGTGTATTTCCTGGACTCAAAGTGTTGCCCATTTGTATCAGTGAAATTGTTGATCAAGTAAAGTAGGTCTAGGTATGGCAGACAGCAGCCTAACACCATGTATCCTAAACAGGTACATGGGAATTGTACCCAAGATAAACCAAGAGGTTTAGGTGGGACATTAGGAAGAGGTTCTTTACTGAGAGAGTGGTGGGACACTGGCACAGGCACCCCAGGGAACTGGTCACAGCACCAAGCTTGGTTGAGTTCAAGCAGCGTCTAGACAATGCACTCAGTGGCATGCTCTGACTTGTCTGGCCCTGTGTGGAGCCAGAAGCTGGACTTGATGGGTCCCTTCCAACCCAGGATGTTCTGTGATTCTAGGTCTTAGTATACCTGAATAAATAGATGCAGTGTGTTACTCAAATTAAAATTGGTAACTGTTGGGCCAATTACATCTTTTCAATGTTGGCCTTCTCAAGTGCTGACAAGATCTGAAATCAACTTTTCGTGTACCTCAAGTGTCATTAGACTCTGTAGTGAAATGCTTTGTCCTCTTTCTGATTCCATTTGTACCAGTTATATAATTTTTTGCCTGCAAGTCCAATTTACAGTTGTGCATGTATTATCAAAATCTAAACAGCCCAGTGATGAAGAGCTGTTGCAATAGTTTTTTAATGTTACAAAGCTTTTAGGCAATCTGTGGTTGCTTGCACAACATCAGCTTTTCAGAATGTATTAAGAACTCCATTAAAGGAAGAAACACAGGGTGGAGATTTGTGAGATGCAAGAAATGAAGGTTTGGTGAGACGTGTACCGTTGCTGTCATGGCGTGACACTGCATGCATCGGCATCAGGGAACACCCTGCACCGGCTGCAATTTTCAGGCTGGAAAAACAGTAATCTAGATGGATTTCTTCGTCTCATTACAACTTAGATTTTTATTCATAGAAGATACATCTATGGTGCTTCTTCTGTCCTTAATTTCTGGTACTTACAAATTCAGCATAAACTATATGAGATTATTTTGTTCCTAACTTTTCCAGTAGTCTGTGTTTGGTTTATCTTTCCTTAAAAAGACAAAACAAAATTATGGGGAGCTATCTGAGGCTAAGGGATCGGTGCTGCCATAAGGGGTTTATGTTAGACCTAAACATGCTGTTACTACGTCTTGTGGATGTGTTGTTCGTGTCAGCCTAGGGCTGAAGATTAAGGTGATCAGTTGCTTGTTGTATGCTTCTTTGGCCAGGTTTGGTTAGAGAAGGCAGCATGGTGACAGAGATTGAAACCTTTATATTTCCTAAAGTTGTGCTGAAGGTAGCCAATATTAATGTGTTACATTTTTCAAAGCAAATAAGGTAGTCCTGCCTCCTTCTAAACTGTTGCAGGTCATCGAGACCAGGCTGGCAATCTCTATACATATGTATGTGCTTCATATGGTGAAGTTTGTTTGAACTAACTGTCATAGAATCACAGAAAGAAAATGAGGGAACAATCCGTATCTGTGGATTATGTTTCATTTCGTTGTTTTTTTCTTACTAATTAAGTTTAACATCTTGTCTTTGCTTGTCTTGTACTAAGATAAAGTCCTTAAAGAGAGATTCCTGTAGTACCGGTATATTCCCTTTAAAAATATTTTAAATGGAAGTAAATTTCTCCCTTTAAAATTGGGAGGCAGTTCTTTCTTTGATCTTCTCTTAGCTCTTGAGTTGTTCTCCTTGTGTTGGATCCTGAGCTACACGTAGTTTGTTTTTCCCTAGCACTACCAGAAAACCATCCTCGCGGCTCTCCTTTCAGAAAAGAAGCAAAAGAGTTTTTTCAGGTTTTCTTTTTGGGGTATGTCTCTGTAGGGAATGAGTTCAGCAAAAAGTCTTACAGACTGGCATTAGCAATGCCACAGTGGTTTTGAGTTAGAAATCTGGGAAAAGATTATCAGATTGCATTGTCTTCCCTTTGAGCACCATGCCGTCTACAACAGCCTGTCTTTCACCAGTCTGTCACACACATACGCATGCGTATTATGGCGGGCAGGCGCATACGGACGAGTCTGGTTTAAACCCACAGTTTCATAACAAGCATACTAAAAATGGTGCATTCTCTTTCTCCGATAAACAGCTCGGCGGTAGCTCAGTCTTTGTCAGGCATATGGTTCTTTATAGCGGGCATCTTCAGAGCGCTCACTGCCTGTGGGGAATGCTGCTGAGACGGGAATAGCTCTGGGTGTCAGTGCCTGCCTCTGCCAACTGCTTGATCAGATGGGATCTGTGCTGATAACGTAAATCAGAAACAAGGACCCAAACTCTCGTAAGATTCGCTGTGACTGGTGGGTGAGAGTGGAGGGAGCCATCACACCTGCTTCCCCAGTGCTGGGTAGAAGTGGTCGTTACCTTTAGTTACCAGTGGAGACCTGTGCTTTTAAAACTTCTGTTGTAGCCTTTTTGAAAATCACTGTGGATATAGATCCTGAGGAAACGGGTGGATGTATTTGCCAAGCCACTGGCCATTGTATTTGAAAAGTCGTGGCCGTCTGGTGAGGTCCCCGATGACTGGAAGAGAGGGAACATAACCCCCATTTTTAAAAAGGAGAGCAAGGAGGACCTGGGCAACTACAGGCCCGTCAGCCTCACCTCTGTGCCAGGCAAGGTCATGGAGCAGATTCTCCTGGGAACCATGCTAAGGTACATGGAGAACAAGGAGGTGGTTGGTGACAGCCAACATGGCTTCACCAAGGGTAGATCGTGCCTGACCAACCTGGTGGTCTTTTATGATGGGGTGACAGCATCGGTAGACAAGGGATGACCACAACGGATGTCATCTACCTGGACTTGTGCAAAGCCTTTGACACTGTCCCGTACGACATTCTTCTCTCTAAACTAGAGAGGCATGGGTTTGACAGATGGACCACTCGGTGGATAAGGAACTGGCTGAATGGCCACACTCAGAGAATGGTGGTCAAAGGCTTAATGTCCAAATGGAGTCCGGTCACGAGTGGCATCCCTCAGGGGTCCGTGTTGGGCCCGGCCCTATTCAACATCTTTGT
>VXBZ01011478.1:101526-347216 GCA_013399135.1 Heliornis fulica | reverse complement strand
ACCTCAAGGGGGCCTACAAGAGAGATGGGGAGAGGCTGTTTAGTAGGGCCTGTTGTGACAGGACAAGGGGTAATGGTTTTAAAATAGAGGGAGGTAGATTTAGATTGGTTATTAGAAAAAAGTTCTTTACTGTGAGAGTCGTGGAGCACTGGAACAGGTTGCCCAGTGAGGTGTTGGATGCCCCATCCCTGGAGACGTTCAAGACCAGGTTGGATGAGGCCCTGAGCAACCTGATCTAGTTGGGGGTGTCCCTGCTTCTTGCAAGGGGGTTGGACTAGATGACCTCTAGGAGTCCTTTCCAACTCTAGCCGTTCTATGATTCTATGATTCTATAGATGATGTAACAGGAACTTCACATTTGCTTTTCCATGTGTCCTCAGCATTTGCAGTAGCAGAAAGAGAAAATCCTGGCATCATTCAAGCAAATTATTTGTATGCAGTACATACTCTGTACTGAGCAGCACCTGTAAATGACCCCACGTAGCCAGTGCACTCAGCTGTGTTACTGACAGTCTCTTGTAAGTCTGCATCTCCTTTATGGACTGATCTGTGTCAGGAGCAGGAGTTAGTTTTGATGTAGAAGTTGCTGTACCTAAGTCAGCTTGGATTTCTATAGCTTCTGCTGCTCACTTTTAAAATCATTGTGTCTCATGTCCATTTCCTTGCTGATCCTCTTCAGTTGTTCTCAGACAAAATGTAGGCTGTTGTGACAGTCTAGTCATGTTATAGCCAGATTACATATAGCTCAGCATTTCGCTTTGGGTCCTCTCGCGCTCCAGAACTCCAGTAGCCTTGTGTAATCCATGGAACACCAGCCTTAGTCACCACTTCAAGCTAAAACCTTCTGCAGGATTCAAAATGAGATCAATCCTACGTTCCTAGAGCACAGTTCCCATCAGAGAAGGTGGAACACCTTCGCGTGCTTTGGTCAGTCTCCTCAGATGAGGACATTTCCAAGAAATAATGCATTTTTACAACCTGCTGATGGTATATTTGGAGCGCACAGCAAGCGCTGCTTTCCAGCCAAAGCTGTGAAGTTCTTGCACAGCTCTGTGATTGACATATGGAAAAACCCACACCATTGCCAGAGGCCTTGAGCTGACCCAAACACCTAGCATTGGTACTCCAAAGGAAAGGGAGGCGGCTGTGGGAGGTCTTCAATGAACAGATGCTAGCTTGCTGTTCGGTTTTGGATCGACGGCACAGATACTGTTTGATAAAACAGTATCTGTGCCGTCTTCTTCAAAACTGCATGCCACACACTCAGATTTACTCCAGCCTTCTAGCTTGTTTTTCCATCTGTGTACATCAACTCACTCAGATTTTGTACACATGAGGATGGTAATAAAAGACACAGGCTTAGCTAGTGTTTGCTTAGGATATTGACTGTTTAAAAATCTGCTTAATTCCTTATAAATTTACTAGGGATTGGATCCTCATATGTTGCCAGTTTAACTAATTTCCGTGTGGCACAATATCAGATCTGATTTTCGTTATCCTTCTCTCATCCTTTAATATGATCCTTATATTCATCAACTATTGACCCTACTACTGGTTTTTATTGGTAGGCAGTAAAAGGTATTTTGCTCTCTCATTTCTAATTGCTATCTAAACCAAATTAGGTACAACATACCTTCCTTCCCTACTAGATGTTTTCTCCTACTTTTTGTCTGTCTCTCTATTTTCATTATGTATTTAACATATTTAACAGTTTTGTATTTAACAGTGCTGTTAAATAATTTCAGGGCTGTTGTGACAGGACAAGGGGTAATGGAGGGAGTTAGATTTAGATTGGATATTAGAAAAAAGTTCTTTACTGTAAGAGTTTTGGAGCACTGGAACAGGTTGCCCAGGGAGGTGGTGGATGCCCCATCCCTGGAGACGTTCAAGGCCAGGTTGGATGAGGCCCTGAGCAACCTGATCTAGTTGGGGGTGTCCCTGCTTCTTGCAGGGGGGTTGGACTAGATGACCTCTAGGAGTCCCTTCCAACTCTAATCATTCTATGATATATTTTTTGTCATGAATGTATGCTTGGAGTCCTGAAAGTTCCCCCACATCTCTGCAAGATTTTACAGGTAGTTTGGTTTCTTTGTCTTAAAGAATTTGCAGTCCTTCTCCCTTCTTCAGACCTCTGCCAGATGGCGTAATTAAGTAGCCTTCCTAACTTGTCATAATTAAGTGAAATGAAAAAAAAAAAATCAATTTTTCAAGCACATGTTGATAGAGCCACAAGCTTGTTCTTAAAAAAAACCTTCTCTTTCTCTAGCTCACTCGGGGTTTTTTTACCTATAAGAGACTTGTATAAAACAAATGAAAAATTTAAACCCCTGGAAACTAGTCCTTCTTGCCCTCAAGGCTTCTAAAATTATCACAATTATTCAAGCAGCCTTCATTGTTGACAGAAGTTTTTGTTTGTTTTATATAGCTACTGTATTTCATGTAGAAGCTACTAAAAATATAATCATCTTAGAGACCATCTGCTTGAAATGACATTGCATACAAGGGCTAAATTTTGAAACTTTTTTTTTCCTGCTTTTCTCATTATCTCTCCTAAAACTGGTTACATGACAAACTCACTGTTCAGTGCAAAAGGGTTTGGGTTTTTTTCTGAATTTATTTTCTACTTGCGTCCAGTGTGCACACAACCATTTCCAAGCAGTATTCATACATCAATTATTTGCTAACTCTTCTGTGAGATCAGGAGAGAAGAGTGGCACAGTCTTATTTTCATATGTCAAAACTGTGTGTCGTCAGAACGATTAACCTTTGATGAAGGGATCGTTTCCTTTTGCTGCCTCATTGCCTCTTCTGCTCTGGATTTCAAGACAAGAGGAGGAAGAACCTGAGCTGGTTGTCAGGGTCCATGCTCTACAACTGCATTTAGCATACTTTTGGTTGGTTTGGTTTCTGTTCAAGTGATGCACACACTATGAAGGGGGAAATTTCACCGGGGAGAGAATTTGGTGATAGAAGTTCCAGCACATCAAAGTATAGTTACTGGTGTAAAACAACTCATTTCAAGTGTTCCCCCATGTTGCCTTGTCATACAAGCTGTTTTCTTATGGTATTTTGTATCCTCTCCAAAATAGCAACACCTGCACTTTGCATCTATAGTTGAATATGAGAATAAATTGGAAGAGGAGCTAGGATAATTAATTTGCCTTCAGTAAGGTTGGTGGGTTTGTTGGGGTTTGTTTTTGCCTGGGTTTATTTTTTTATTATTACTTTACAATATTTTCTGGCCTGTGGTTAGCTGAGCCTTGTATATATAGAAGGCAGGTCTAATGTGTTTGAAGAACCTGTTAATATGTGTTACTGTGGTTAGCTGTAAGAAAGCAAGTACAAGAGAAAACTAACGTCAAACAACATTGTTTCTATCACATCTGCCATTTTTAGGGTGGTTTCCATCTTTCGGCTGCCGAAGTTTCTAGCATTCCCTGATACCTTTTGCACCATTGTCTGACTTACCAGAGTATCCATCCATTCATTGTTAAGATATTTCTGGACCTGTGCAAAAGGTCTCTCATACAAGCATCCCAAGAGCCTATATCAATTCAGTATTCATTGGAATAGTCCATATGTGATCTGTTACTACATCTTCATGGCTTCTTTGTTAAACACTTAAAGTGAAATTTAATGTTCATGAGTTAACGTCTGTTTTGTCAGAAATAGCCAGTGAAATTCTGAGTGTATATTTTTACATATCCTGTTTATATTCTGGTTCTTCATAAAGGTACAACTGTAACAGTTTGTCACCCTGTATGAAAGAGAACAGGCAATGCCTCTGTCCTGTAATAATCCATTATTACTGTTGTAAATCGAGTCTTATTTCAGTTAAATGCCTTGGAGAACTCTTGTGCTTACAGTGTGAGGTGCCTGATTTTACCTGAGACAGGCTGCAGAATGTAAGCATTACTCAAGCACGGTTGAATATTCCCAGTGGCATGCATACACATGGGCTCAGTGCAGCAGAATCCCTGTAATTTGGGAAGGAAACTCATGATCAGGGCTATTTTTCCAAATATTTTAGCTGGACCCTACACAGCTCTTGTGAGGTGTTTTGGTAACGAACTTGGATACAGTTGTTTCATTTGATGCTAATGGTGTTTCATGCTTTGCTGGATTAAAGAAAAGTGCAAAGGCTAAGTCTCTGTATTTGTCTAGCAGCTTTAGATTGAGAAGTATGAATGAAGAATTTGAAGTAATCTGTTGTATAAATGTGTATTGTGCAATTGTAAAATTGCATAGTCACAGAAGGGCTGAAGATGGCACGGACGTCTGGAGGTCATCTGGTCCTAACCCCCTGCTCAGGCTGGGCCAGAGCTGTGTAATAGTTTTACACTGGGCATGGGCCATGTGGGGAAACAATAAACCAAAAGGCAAAACAGGTCACTGATTCCTTTATAAGATAGCATTTTATATCGAAAGGAGCGTGTAGTAAGTCTAAAGGACATTCTGACAAACTGGCATTTCATAGCAAGCCATTTGTGGTTTTAATTTAGGAAACTTCATCAGTTAGAGACCTAATTCCATAAAGTTATTTACTGTGATTGTACTGTATGTAACTTTTTTCCCCTCAAGAAATACAGTTTAAAATTAAAAATAGCTTCATCTTTGATATACTGGTTGCTTTGAAAATAATGGGAGGAAAACCAATGCCTCCCATTAGATGCCTCTCTTATTTGTTGTCCCAACTTTGCCACATTTATCCAGTAATATCAGAATTTTAAATAAATCTTTCCTGTTTGTTTTCAGAGAGTTCGGATGGCGAGATCCAGAGCTTCCAGAAGTTATACAGATGTTACAGCATCAATTTCCCTCAGTACAGTCCAATGCTGCAGCCTACTTACAACACCTCTGTTTTGGAGACAATAAAATAAAAGCAGAGGTAAGGTTTATAAACTATTTTTTTTTTCCAGTAGTGATGCTGTCTGCCATTTATCATCACCAAATATTGGTATGTACTTTATAAATAGTTACAAAAGAAGTCATGCATATACGTCTGGACCCACTTTACTCAAGCTTTCACTTAAGTAATTTGTTACCATTAGAGAAAGTAAAAAATGCATAAAATACTGCAGTATTTTTTTTTGTTTGGTTGCTTTTGAATATTTTTATTTATTGCATACCATTTGAACACTGAATCTGTAGTTTTTCGGTAAACATCTGTTGGTGTAGTCATGATATCACGGAAGCATATGGACATTTCCTTAGGAATTTCAAAGAGAGATATTCGGACACTATGAACACAGAGGATGAAAATTGTGCAAAAGGATTCTGAATCGAAGCTTGTTTTAATGTGTTATAGTGTGAGTAGAGTTTAATATCACTGGGTTTGCAGCTTGAACTGCGATCGTTTGTCTGTGATCTTGAAATTCGATGCAGATTGTATCTAAAATGTAATTCAAACAGAGATACAGACTTTGTTCTGTGCCTGTGTCTGACTGGTACTTCTTGCTTGCTTCTTCCCTGTGGTTAATGGGACCAGTTCAGCTTTTGGCACAAATTAAAACAGAATGAAGTCAGCTCTGAGGGATCTTACAGACACACAGGAGTCAATTAAAATTGAATGAGTGAAGCTGTTAGCAGCCCCAGCTGCCTCCCCTGCCCCTCTCAGAGATACTGCTCATCAGAGACACGTTGTGTGCATGTAAATCTGTGCCTGTACCGGCATCCTTTGGCGTGGTATGTAAACTGGGATCAGGGTCTGCTATTGCTTATTTGTCAGAACCACACAGAGATGCTGGTTTGCTAGCGCTTTGTTATCCTCACCCTCAGCACATACCACCCCGTGGGACTATCCAGCTATAACAGCTTTCCCTTATAGGCTTTTTCACACTGAGGAGGTTCCCAAGCGAGTATGTGGTCTGCTGGCACTGTCAGAACCATACATCGCTGCAAGCATCTTAGAAATAGTCATAAAAAGTTATTTACATGAACATTAAAGTGAAGGATGTTTGTGCACTGGAAAAGAGAACTCTGTCACAGGTATTGCTGAAAATTTTAACTGCACACTTTCCCCATATTATTTTTTTCATCTTTATTCACAAATTAATTTTTCAATAAAAGAATTGATTAAGCTCTGAGGAAGGCAGTTAAATGATTAGAGCAATTTATTCATTGCACAATCTGCGCTTCCTCCTGTTAGCCCTAGATTGAGAGCCCTTAGGTAGCTATTGCATTTGAGAGAAGACGACAGTTTGATTTTTGTTGCTAACCATTTAGGGAAAAGGAAGACTGATTGTTGTTGATCTAACCCATCCCACTAGGACATCAGCCTTTGTAAGCTTCAGGCTCACAGGCTGGACAGATGAAGGTAAGTATATAAAACACTAGAGAACTGTGCAGCTGTCTCAGCTTCCTCTCTGAAAAAGAGTAACAGATAAAATGAGGATTTTGCCCCTTCATATGTTTTTATTCAGGGCTTTGATATATATTCCTCACTTTATAATATGTAAACTGTCTTTGGAAAGAAGCCAAAATACATCTTACTTAAACAGTTTGCCTAAGAGTATGTTTTCAGATTTCTGTTTTCTCTAAGATGAGAAAAAAAAAAAAAATTGTCAACTTTTCTAGCACTTTCTGAAGCATTTTAGACTAGAGTATCCAACATTACCAAACCCTTCCCTCCTTCCTCCCTCCCTCCCTCCCTCCCTCCTTTCATTTAGATCACGATTCAGCAGAGCACTTAAACCATTCCTCTGTTTGTTTATTGGAGTCAGGATCTACCCAAAGGGAATAGCACCATGTTTAGAGTCTGCATAATAATATTTTTGGGGGATCCTCTTGTGTGAGGAGTTCAGTTGATAACGGGATATCAGAGCAGATATTCCACATTCTTGCTAGGTTTATGTCCAGACAGTGGAACTTGACTGATGGTGTTGAAACCTGTGACAACTCACATGCAGAGTGTTAAGGATGTGTCTGAATTATGAGTTGAACTAAGACCTAAGTAACAGAAACTGATACCAAAATTCACTCTTCTGCAGCGTGTTTGCGTTGTGGTGATGAGTTGTGGCCAGTTCTCCCCTGTCTGAGAACAACCACATGTAGTATCCGCTACCTTCTTCATGGAAATCAGAGGGGCACTTCTGCTGCTTGCAGTTGCAGGGAAATCCACCGACTTGGACACAAGGTGCAGGAAAAAGAAGCACTAGGACACATCTTAATTTTTTTTTTTTCTTTGCAACCTTTTGTCAGATTTGTAATTACAAGTCTTGGAAGTCTGGGTACAAGCTGGAGATTACAAAGCTGAAAAACTCCAAGTGTTTTTGAGCACAGACAACTATTCTTTCTTAGCAAATGCTTAAGGCTTCGACTTAAGAAAGGGAATTGTCTTGGGGGTCTTTCAAACCCTGGGGAAAGGAAAAGCACAGGAATGTGTAAGTTGAGAAAACTGCTGATATTTGGCACAACTGACAGGAGAACATTGAGGAAAAAGAAAATTGGATGAACTAAATTTTTAATGTGTAAATGTGTAATGTGCACTTGAAGATGCACACACAGATAATATTATGCAACACTTAAGTTAATTTACTGGTTGCATTCATTTGAAATGTTAAAGTTTGAACTCTGGAGTTATCTGACAAGGTAAAAATAACATTCATGTCATTGTCACATTACAGTTAATGGCTATTTTATCCAGAGTTTCTGGAAATATCTGTCCTGAAATACTTTTTTTAGATTCTTTTTGCATGAATTATGCTGTGTTGCTACCAGAAAGGTGGTTAATGGTCTTTCCTCTGATCCCAACCACTCTTTCAGTCTTCCAGTTTTATATTTGTTTAGTGTTACACTTGCCCTACTCTCATAAGAGTTACAGGAATTCATATGAAATTTCTTCTCATGTACAAAGACCTTTTTATTCCTATTAAGTAGAATAATGTCAATTAAAATTTAGACCAAAATAGAAACGAGCAGCTATGACTGTGTGAATTTTTGAAACTCCTAAGGTTTTTTATGGTTTTACCATTATGTTTTTCTCTTCTGAAATGTTGTGATTTCTTTGGTTGATGTGTGCAACAGCTTCCTCTGTCCTCCCTATGAAAAGAAAGTGACAATAAAGAGAAGAGAGAATAAGAAATAATAAAGAGAGCTATGAAAAAGAACTTCAGTCAAAAACATTTGAAATAAGGCTGGGGTAACGAGATCTTTTCCCCTTCATGACCATGTTGTTTACAGTATTTGTTGTTTCTGAAACACATGTTGATCTGAGTTTGATGACATCATTAAATGTACCGTTATTGCTACTTAAGCATAAACACCCTGCTCAGTCTTTTATGTAGAATTCTCTTAAGCCAATAGTGTCAGCAAACGCCCTTCTCTAGCTCATGGGACTTTCAAACAAAGTTGGTAACTGTTTATGTGAAGATGCTCCAGGGTGGCTAGGAAGGTGTCGGAAGTCATTTACTCTTTCACAAAAAGCTTCTAGTAGGAGTTAGGCTTTTTTTTTTTTTTTTTTTGGTCTAATTTTAATTTTTCCCCTCCCGGCCCTAAACACACCAGTACAGACTTAATGTAAATGCAATCCACGCTGCCCATTGATGCAGATGATGTTACTGCTTTTGCAGATGCTGCCGCCTCTATGCCGCGCAAAAGCGTTCAGTGCTTGTCTTTATTGGAAAGTATGATTGTAACTGCTGCTCTTACCTAGAAGTTTTCCTCGAACGCTACTTCTGAGTCTTTTTAAGCTGACTGCAAGACAGACATTTACATCTGCTGTCAGAAATGTTTCTCGTTCTCTGCCTTTACTCCTTGTGCTTGGTGCTTGCGTGGCGCAGCAAATGCTAGAACAGACTTGAAGAAATGGGATTATTTTTGCTAGTGCCCAGTGGTTGCAATTTTCATCTCCTGTTGAGCAGTGACCAATCCTCGCTGAAGATGACACATGTGAAAGGGGTCAGGAGGCAGAAGCTGAAGTTCATCAGAATTACCAGGCAGCCCGTTGCAGTTAGGCATAGTAATTCTGGTGTGCAGAATCTGAGAATACTTTCGCGATTCATTATATAAACTCTTCTTTCATTGACGACAGTGAAGAATGCAACTAAAAGGCAGAAGGAAAGGAGGGGAGAAGTTTTGATCAGCTGTTGGCAGCAAAAGGTTGATCAGGCAGAAGAGCACAAGAAGGCCCTTTCAGATGGCATTTTCTCCTTAGGAGAGGGCTCTTACACCAACAATGGTGAGATTGTGTGCAGAGCCAGAGTCACTGGTCCTGGATGCCAGGAAGGAACAGGCAGGGGATATAGGAAAAGAGAAGAATTTTAAAATACTCGACAGAGAACATTTCTCTAAAAGAGCACATTCTATTAAACACAGGATTTATTCTTCCACAGCAATTTTTCTTCCTATAATCACAGCTTACTCCTTTATTTGAGGTCACCATATAAAAGGATTGAATTGTGCAGTTTCACATGCCAACACCATTTTGCTCCCATGGAAGATGGCAGTGTGCCATCAGCTGCAAAGGTGTAACAGGTCACTCGAGGTTCTTGGCACCAGTGATTCCTTTCTGCAACTAGGAAATTAATTTTTGCCATTGAAACCACAGCACTTGAGGTACTCATCTCAGGAAAATTGTGCAAAGATGACAAATAAAAGAACAATAAAAACTGTCCTGCCCAAAGCCTTCCCTTACAACCTTAATAAACTTTGCTGGATCAGACAGTTCCCTCTTTATCATGGAGAACGTTCCCATATACTTGCTTCACACAGTCTTAGATAAAAAGTAACAGTCCAGATGTTATTGCATGGTGTTGTGTTCTAAAATTAGTGATTGCATGCTGAAAGAAATTATTTTCCAAACTTGCTCAAAAGCATCACTTGCATTTGTTTTGTCATTAATCTTAAAAGGGTTTTTGCATCTTCTTCTGTGAGTTTTTCCAAATGTGTCTAGAAGACCTTTCATCATGATACCACTGCTCTTAAATATGCATAGACTATACTAATCTCTTGTTTATCTTCATTACTTTTATGTTTCTGTTGCTCTTTCATATTATCAGTGAAGGCTTGTTGAATATCCATCTTTCCTTCCCATCCTCTAGTCCATGTGTTTGAAATGGACTCGAACATGAAATCTATAAGAAAAAAATGTGATTATATTGTGTGATTGTCATCATCTTCCACAATTAATTTTTTTCTCATCTGTATCCCTTTTATATTTATAATTCATAAAATTACAGTGTTGTAGTATCTTTGATGTCATCCATAGTACTGCTAGTTCTGTGACAGTTAAAGTTGCGGATGCACCTGTTTCTATTGCCTCTTTATCTCAAGGAATACTTACACTTCATATGGGGTGGTGGACAAGCAGTCCGTGAGTTGCTTTTAGAGCTGCTGGTTAATTCTTCACTTCGTAACATTTGAAGGATTCAGAAGGGGGTTGGAGTTGCCCTCATCATCCTTGGAGGTTAGCTTGATTTTGTTTACACAGTATTCTGCAAGATTCCCCTCTATTTCCATAAGGAGTCCCAGAGAAAACAGAGTATCTTTCTTTCCCGTGCATTTGAAGAGGAATCACAGTTTTGCATTCACCTTCCTAGCCTTCCTCCTCTCTCTTTTCCTTCTAAAATCTCTTCAGTTAAAGGCTAGAATTTAGCTTGTCTGGTGATGATACTGTCAGTTTTCCATTGAAGACCTAATGTAAATTTCTTTAATCTCTGCATACAAGATGATAGAGACGTGACATTTAATTTAAATGAAAGAAGCATCTCATAGGTGATGCAGAAAAGTAATGTAAAAATTGCAGGGAGCCTCTAAAACATTTGTTGAACGTGCATTTTATTGCAGGCAATAATTGCATACTTTTGGAGAAAGTATACTTCCCTGATTGCTTGTAAACATTTTATTAGCACTTGGAAAACCATAGTTTTCATGTGGTAAACATGTGTTTGAGAAATATTTCCCTAAGTGGCTCAATGAGGAGTTTACTGTTTTAATGACAACTGTGTATAGGAAGGCTGCCTGCCTGCATCCGACACCCAGCGCCAGCACTGATTTGTTCATGCTCTTGCTTAACCTCTGTTCAGGTGACTGCACGGAGGATGGTTTGGTCTACCTCCCTGGGCAGTTGTACCTGCAGCCTGTGCAAGTACACATCAAACAGGTCCCTTCCCGATACACATTCTGTGCCATCTCTCCTGGGAGAAACTACTCAGATGAAGTAAAGCGTTATCATACGAGAGCCTCTCGTCAGTGAGGGTCCCGTATCATGTGTCCAGCCCCACGGACCACCAACCACCACCTGTTTCCTCCAGGCAGCTTTCTCACTTCCCTCAGGCTGGAAAGGGATGGTGCAAGGCTGTCTCCCAGACATTTTTTATGTCTCCAGTTTGCCTGGCACTATGGATCTTGCAGCATTCTTGCGCCTGCATTCATTTAGTGTGAGATATAGGGACTGAAGATGTCTTTTCCTTCATCTTATTGGGAAGATTCATAAAAAACAAACCTGCAACAGATGAAGTCTTAATCCTTTATTTTGTTAGATTTATAGAAATAAAGCCTTTTTCCCCATGATCAAGACCTCATTGCTCTGATATACTCACTATGGCTTGTCTCAGCTTCTTTCCATAGGAGATTTTGTGAAAGCAACCTTTGTTTTCTGCTACTCTTGGTTCGGTTTTGTGGGTTGTTTTTTTTTTTAATCATCCCCATTTGATCCCATCTTCAGACCTGTATAACCTCTCATAATCTCTCTGCTCCATTCCATTTTATTTATTCCATCAGTCAGTGGCTTGAGATGTATTTCTGTGTTGAGGAAGGCCAATGCAAATGGTCTGTTTCTCCGGAATATAACTGTGATCTCTGCACCTCAAGCTGTCTGCTGATAGATAGGTGTGCAGGAGAGTATATTTGATAGCATTTAGGTAACTACAGCACAAATCCAATACATATAATATGTCTGTTTTGGACATCCCTTTATCCTATCTCCATTACACCCTCTCATTTCGTTTGAGTTGGGTGAATCAGAGAAGCACTAACTCATCCTCTGCAATACAGCCCTGTGGCCGATCAGTTTCCTTTTTTAATACTAACCAAATGAGATCAGGCAGAAATGGCTGCATTGGTCTTGACATGATAGTCTGTGATAAGCCTGTTGTTAAGACCACTTACACTCTTAATGGTCTTAAAACATTATTATTTCAAATAATGCTAATAAAAAACACACTTTCATTCATTAACATCAAAGCATTTTGCTTCTGTTACTCTCCCCACCTAGAGACCAACAGTGAGTTACTAAATAATGTTTACACAAATCTATAGATCTGGTTTTTTCCTTGATAATAAATTGTCTTTACTGAAACAGTGGTTAATTATAAAATGGCTTCCTTTTTCTTTTTTTTAACATAAAGCCTGCTTCTATTAGAGAATTAAAACTTAAACTTATAGTCTTACTTTCAGAAGCTTTTCTGAATCCATTTCTTCATTCTGTTTCACCATCTAATTTATTCACTATCATTTTATGACATTTATTTCTTCTGACGAACGAGTGCATGTCTCCGTTTTGTGCACAGTCTTTGTATTTATTAAGAGTGAGAATTAGTGAATGTCACAGAGTGCTGTGCTGTGTCTCCACAATCTGTGCCTTCTGCATCACAGACGGAGTGGTGGTTTAAACTCTGGTGATCCCTCTGTGGTCACTTAACCATGGTTATTCTTGACTTCTCTGTCAGGATACTTTGTCTGAATTATAATAATGATTTACTATGCACTTGGCCAATACATTTCACTTGAGGTAAGATTAGGAAAATATTATGGTTGTTAAATACATGAATTAACGACAGGCATCGCCAGAGTAACATTAAAAGAGGAAATTGAAGGGTTTGGATGCTAACTGAAGGCTGCACAGCAAGGTAGTGGCAGGTTGTGAGGGCCAGTTCTTGTCATCTTCTTCTCTGCTCTGCTAAGGTCTTGAGTCATGCTTTGGATTTGTTGTATCCACATTTCAAAATTCCTCCCTTCCAAAAATAGCCTAACTGGGAATGAAGTGTCAGCCCTGTAAAGTGACGTAGTTTCAAAAATAAACAAACAGGAGTATTCCTTAAAAATGGAGTTGAACACCTAGTTGAAGTGTTTTTTTTCTGAGTTAATGCTAGGTAAGCAAAAATTAGGCATTCTGCTTGCTGCCTTCCTGTTGTTTTCAGTCGCAGCATTGCGTCATTCTCATCTCACAAAGGGACTGAATCAAGTGAATTTACAAAGTTACTGAAAACATTCTGCAAAATAGCAGGTATATTATTGAGAATATGTACATGTATCATTACCCCACTCCAGGGGAGGGGGAGTGTTTCCTTGTCCCCCTCCCCTGCCATCCCCCCTTACACTCTTTTCAGAGAATAGCCAAATGCATAAAGTTCTTCTTCAGTCTTCCCAGACATCCCTCTTTAAGGTACATTTTTCTACAAGGTCAGTGAGTAGTCAGCAATGACTGTTTAAAGCCAAAAGGTTGGCTTTTTTGTTGGGTTTTGTTTGGTTTTTGTTTGTACACTGCACTGCAGACCTCTCACAGTGTCTGCAGCCACCTGTGACCTCTGCTTTGCTGCCGTTTAGGCCTTGGCCACCTTCTGAGGTGAAGGGAGGGACTGAGTCTTGAACAAAACCATTCCAGAACTCCTGTTTATCTGGGTTTAGCACTCACTCCTGCAGCCTCTGCCATGCAGGAGATGAGAACGCTGGCTACAGATTTCATTCCTTTTCAGCTCTGGGCAGACGGAGTTTGCCTGTGAGTGAGTGTCCACACACAAGAGACTTTTAGGCAGTATATTCAATTAGCTGGCAATAATACCTTCCACGCAGTCAGGAGGAGAGGAAAATAACTCCGTGTTTTACACACGAGGTGAATGCCCTCATGCTGCTTTCTGTGGCATGTGGCGGACGCAGGAAGAATGTTGCACCGTGTCAAGAATCTCTCTACACCAGTCTGAGGGAAAAACGTCTTGGTGGTATTACAACATTTGTGAAAGCTCTGTCTTTTGTGTTTGGTAATATTTAGGCAGTAGGGAAGGAAAGATAATGCACACTGAAAGGCACTGTCATTTGACATAACTAATGTGATGTTCTCACATTTTCAATGGACAATAAATACATTTGGAACCTTTTCAAGGAGGCTAATGTTTCACTATATGTGCCATGGATTTATTTCTATTCATATCTCTTCTGGCAATCCCTTCTCTGATTTATTATGCAGAGGTGTGCATGTGTGAATGCAGGGGATTACTTTCCTATTGTAGAGCATATTTTTATTACTGTTCTCATCATCCAGCAAGCATGCTAAGGCTTTGCACAGTATGTATAGAAATAAAATAGCCTAGATTTATATTGATACTGTAATATGGTGTTTTCTCGACACATCTGTATTAAAAAGGTTAGCAGCAGTTTTATTTCATTGAGGTGAATTGCAGTCTTGACCAAAAGGCCATGCCAGTGAAACATCTAAAGTAAAGACTATCAGCTCACCTCCAAAATGTGTTTAAAAATACAGAGAGATGGCTGTTACTAGGCTACCGAGAGTGGTTGCAGCAGAAGGGACAGGTTTGTAGAGGCATAAGGACACCTAAGGCTCTGATATTAAAATGCCTACCTGTATGTCCAGCCACCACAGATAAATACTTGAAGTCACTGGAACCAGAGGGTCTTTGATGTAATCCCTGAATCAACTTAGAGCAATGCTGCTGAAGTTAGTCCTGCTTTTGTAGGGTTTACTCAGGTGTAACTCAGAGTATGACTCATGCCACGTAAGGAATAAAAGGAAAAACAAGACAATTGTCCTAGTTCAGCAAGAGACATCGGTTATCACTGTGTGGGGGTGATCAAGGCTGTGTATTCTACACCCTCTATTCATTCCTCAAGAATAATGGACCATTTGCAACAGTTGTCCAGGAAGTCGTTAGCACCTTCACACTCAGCCTGAGGGGGCGTGGGTGCTAATGGGCCATCAATGGTCCAACCATACCCCATGACTCACAGTTAATTACCCATTGTGTGAGTCCCCGCCCTGGGGGAGGGACTGGGTGCTCCCTGAGGATATACAAACAGGGCTCAGAAGACCTTAAGTTTCTCTTCATTGGATCTGGAGGAGCAGCGGAACCTCGACAGGAGGAAGCCATCGCTCTCGACCGGACTACAACCATCGCTTCTGGCCGGGCCACAGCCATCATCTGCAGCAACGGACTCTTCACTTCTTTTTGCTTTGGACTTGGGAGAGCCACGTGGATCTCAGCACCGGGGCTAACAAACCCCTTTGGGCTTGTGCCCTGGGACACTGGGTTTACTGCTGGGTTTTGGTGAGTTGAAAGCAGGTTGTTCTCTTTGTGTCAGTGTTTGTATGGTAATATCTTTCATTAAATTGTAACTCTGACTTATAATCTCTCTTGTGGTGGGTCCATTTCTCCTGCTGGTTTACCTCTAAACCAGCACAACAATTCAAAACAATATATTAAAATCCATTTTGAAGTTTTGAAAAGTTTTGTATATTTCTTAGTGGTCATGGGCCAGGTTTTCCCCTTCCCTCATCCTGGAAAAATACTGCTTGCTTACTGATATTTCTAAGGCTGGTGTCCTGTTGAGACCTTGGGTCAGACAGATGTGAAATGTGAAAGATCTGTGAGATACGGCTTGAAAAGTTATTTGGAACATAATAATGGTTTTTAGTTTCACAAACAGATTTGATTTGTTTCTGGAAACTCATCTGTACAAAAGGTAGGCATAGCAATGCCCACTATAAGGATAGTTTAAAATATATAAAGAAATAGCTCATGCAAAAATATAAATGACACAGTGGGTCTGAATCAGACTCTTACATTTGAGCTGTTGTTGCTGCCACAGTTACTGAAGAGCAGGTGGGATTTCTGTCCCCAGGCATCAGCAGCACTGCTAGTGCCTGCTGTGGGCTTCACTGGACACATTTCAGGCTCCTCAAGGAAGGGACGTGCTCCTTATTCCACGTGCAAAGTGTTACAGGGTTTAGGGTGAAAAGGGTGTTTTGGGTTGGGTTTTTGTTGTTTGGTTTTTGGTTGCTTTTTTTTTTTTTTCAAAACTGCTACATTGCTATTCTTATGTCCAGGAGCAACTGAAAAATTGCTGCAACTCACAAGCTTTGTAGAGATCAGCCTGTTGGCAGTGAGGTGGCACTATTTTTCCTTGTTCCTCATTTCTGCATGCTTTTTCTGTATTCTGCTGATTGAAAAAGAGAGGTCTCAAGTTATGCTGGACAGTGTTTGGATAGTGTCATCTGAAGCTCATTGGCAGTCCAACAAGCAAATGGAAGGTTAAGTGTTGGAAAGCAATAGAGAATGAAACAGAGAACGTTACTGGAGCCTTTTCTTCTGTAAGTCCATCCTGTGCATGCCCTGCATGATGCGTGGAGTTCTGGTCTTCTCCCATTTCTAAGAGTGAGACTCATATATCATAAGAAAGTTTTTGATTTTAGAAGGCAAAGAAAACATGAGCTTGTGAGAGGGAAAATAATATTCAAACCAGTACGAGTATATGTATGACACAATCACAGAATGGTCTGGGTTGGAAGGGACCCAAAGGATCACGAGTTCCTGCCACAGGCAGGGCCATCAACCTCCAGAATCTTGAACCATCAGGCCTGGATCAGCAGTGCTGTTTTGCACTGGAACTGCTTAATCACGTCATAGTCGTATCTGTGCTGCAGCCTGATGCTGTGATCTCAGGTAAATAAATCTGTGCCTGAGCTTCTATCAGCAAAACTTCCTACCAAATTAGGGTGTTATGGGAACACATTCATTAGCTTTTGAGATAGAAACTCCAAAGAGATTCTGTGGAGGACAGTACATCAGTTAGAAGGAAAGAAAACCTCTTGTTTAATTCAAGGTAGAGAATGTCATGGGAGCAGAGGTCATCGGGGGAAGTCTGATGCTTGATCTAATCAATTGTAAATACTTAAAATCTAAGAAGAAATGAGATGTTAATTCTGTGAGGCAAGCTATCAGAGATAGCTGCAGCAAGCATCCAGGGAGGTTCTTCGTGAATTTCCAGTTAGAGCTGAAGCATCAGCTGGAGTTGCTCATTGTTCGGGCTTAAAGGGCTGAAAAAAAAGGCATGTTCTGTGGTCTTACTGCTGACCACCTTGTTCCAAGATGGTGTTTGTGTTCACACTGACTAAATACCACTAATACAACTGAGTATAATAAACTACAGCTTCAGAAATTTTCATTTAACACTAAGTTGATGCCCTCTGTTACTGTTGAAATATATTTGTAGTACTAACCTACTGTATTTGTCTAAAAAAACCTACTTTTTCTTTATGAAACAAAATTGTTGAATTTGCTGTATTTTGTTTAACTTAACTAGAAATCTGGTTATAGGGATACCAGGATGTTCTTAGGTGAAGTATTATCTGTTGATTCCCCTCCCCCTGCCAATAATAAATGTAATCTGTCACTCTCTAATAGATGCTTAGTTTTTTTAGTAAAAGATCCAAGCCCTTTGTACTTACCATTACTTTTTCATTCAAATTCAGACAGTACTAGATCAGTTCTTGAGTAATGCCAATGTCTTTTGTATCCCAAATTAATATTGCCATTGCATAATCTATAAAGTGCACACTAATGAACGTTCTTTACTACTGTGCATTTCTGGACTGTTTTGAAAACCGAAGGCCCCCATTTAAATCCATTAACTACAAAACCTTCTAAGGACTTTGGCTTGGGTGCATTTTTCCTAATTTTCTGAGTGTTCCTCAATGTTAGTGTGTGGCACCAGTGATTCAAAACCTGAGGAGCTTGGTTGGTGCAGGTCAGTAAAGAAACATTCATTTTAGGAGACGCTGCTTCTAACGGTGAGATTGAAAGTCGCTGTTCTGATACCTTTGCAGTCAGGCAAGCTCCTCAGGTCCACTCTGTGCCTGCAGTTTGGCATGTTATTTGTATGATCCAATTAGTGCTTGATGTTTGGCTTTGGAATAGGATGCTTGTGACTGCTTACAAATTAATGGGGTTTTAAGAGCATTAGCGTAAAATGCTTTACTGTTACAGGTAACTTCTTCCTAGCCAGTGAGTTTTTTTAGTGGGAAATAAAATCACGCTAAAACATTGATTTACAGTAGACATAGCCTCCCTACCAAGTACGTAAACCAAAGTGTATCACAGTGCAGAATACGTTAAGGGTTACTGACTGAGGAGGCAGCACGTTTATTCATACCTTCTCAGGGTGAATTTTAGAACATGATTTTGAGTCTCCATCTGTTTGGAACATGTTTTCTCCAGTCTCTGCTAACACCGTACATAGATGCCAGGATCTAAAGAGGTCACTTGAGAGACACAGGGAAAAACAAATGTATACACACTCACAGAAAAAAAAGCTTTTTGTTGGTGACAATGTGTTGTGTGTCTTCAAGTGTTGTGCAGCCACTCTTCCAAAAGCATACCTGATTTCTATGGACACAGAAAAAAGAATCCCTTCCATGTGCTGCAGCTGTGCACACAGAGAGCAATTCTTGTTTTACTTAAAGCAGAATGTAGTTTATGTACCAGTGGTTGAATTTATTTAAATTACACCAGTTCAGAGCTTTATGTTGCCTTTGTGTCAGATCTAACAAGACCCTAACGACAGCTCTACAAACCCATTCCTAAACGGGACCTAGCTCCAAACCTTGATTTAGATTCCTTAAACAAATTAGACTTCAGAGCTAATGAAGCAATTTGCATAACATTCCACTCAATTTTAAGCTAAAATTGCTCAGCACTTTTTTAAACTTGTAGCAAATTACTTTGCTAATGAGACTTAATCACCCTATGATGTTACAGGTAAATTTGTCTGTAATAAATCTCATGTGTGTTTGCAGTGTGTGGGTTGTGTATTGTCTGCCTGCTGTGCCATGGGCACATCAGAAGAAATATTGGAGAGGAGTTAAAGTTTGAAACAGTACATTTATCTTGAGAGACATATTGTACAAAATACTATTCCCATATTCTGTTTTGATGGAGATTTCTTTTCATCCCCTCACATCCGTTTTAAGTTTAGGGATCAGCCCTCTGAAGCTAGCTGGCAACAGCGCTGTCTGTTTTCTAAACCCTCCTCCAAAAGTACTGTTGTTTCTTTGCCTCTTAGATGAAGGTCATTTCAGTAATGTAAACTGGACAAAGACAAGTAACAGAGAGGTCTCATTGCAGTAAATTAATCTTGAAATTTAATTTATTTTATTTTAGTACTGTGTATAACTGGTCAGTGTGGTTAAGTTGCTGGGGGGGGCAATGGCCTCTCAGACTTCCCTAGGTTGCCCTGGTCTTTGTAGGTGCTCTGGTCTGCTCCAACAGTGAGGAGGAGGGCAGCGGTAGACAGGGAGTGTGTCAGAAACACCGTGCTGCCTTGCCAGTGTTTAAAGCTGCTTTTGATGTTTGTTTCTGCTCACTAGTAGCTTCTCCTTCCTGCACCCATGGAACAGAACTGTTGGGAATCCATTCTCCTGGGAAATAATAAGCACTTTCTGTGCTAGTTATAAAACTGGCATGTAAGAACATTCAAAGCAATAATTCTAAACCTTTCCAGAAGCAGACTCCAGTGGAATCATCCTTTTAATTTAGGGTTTTTTGGATATATACCATCACCTGTGCTAGCAGACGGTTAATTTTTAGTTTTTTTCCATAAGTAACACAGCAGTATAAAAATACTCCCATGTGTTTAAACACTTGTATTTTGCTGTATTGAACCATGCTTTCTTAATAATTGAAATGTCACAGAATAAGTGGTGGATGAGGCAGTATGTTATGTCAATTAGGCTGGCAGTTAATATCAGTGATGTCTAAAAGATTGTTGTTAGATTTCCTTCACCTCCTTTGCATGAAGAGTTATTAAAAATGATGATTAAGAAAGATGTGGAAAGTAAGCATTTAGCTGTGAATTAATCTTCAAATTAGCACTGTGGAGCTGTTAATAGTGGAACACTTAATGTCACATTGGGAAGAGGAGTTTGTGTTATTTTAGAAAGCCCTGTCAGTCTCTTCAGAATTCTTGCCACCTATCCTTAATCCTCTTCTGTTTCCATTATATTTTATTTTGTTAGGCAGGGTAGTCAGAATTAAATGCAGAAGAGGATATTCCTGGCAAAATTTGAACAATATCTCAGATACCCACTTGCTGAATATAAATAGAAGAGGAAGGGTGTTTTGGTTTCTATCAGAGCAGTATTTTTAGGCAGTGTTGGAATGCTTCATTATCTAACAGTCTTTGGCTAAACTGTTTAAAACTTGAAGCTTCACTTTTCTTCCTTTTTGTATCTCTAGCTCCACTTTTTACAGCCTCGCAGGGGCTGCAAGAGGCATTATCCATCATGATCAGTGATTAACAGAAAGGGTTTTGCTTCTCTTCTTTGCTGCTGGGAGGAGCAGAGTAATTGTAATTTCAAATCAGAGTTCAAAACTGTAGTAAAACCAGCTAATGTCTGTTGGCTTTGATGTTGCTTCTGCTGTTTCAAAGCCATAAACAGCCCAATTGCAGGGCCAGTTTTCTTCTGCTTTAATATGAAGATCGCTCGCCTATATTTCATTCACATTTGAGAAGTTATCTGTGGAGGACGTTGTTAAAGAATGATTATGTGACCGAGGATGTGAACAGCCGGACATGTTACGGTTGATGCCAATTACAGATGGAAAAGTACAGAAGAACAAGATGAGGCCTAAGTGGTAAACAGGGAACAAAGAAGAAAGAATACCACGAGAAAGAGAGCATCATGAGTTATGCAAAGGCCCTGTTTTCAGTTCGGTTCCCAAAACATTCTCGTTCCCATGTTGTTTTTAAGAAGCTAGCTGAATTCTCTCAAAACAGTCTTGTTTGGTTCTCATGCTCTTAGCTCCTATCTAGAACCCCTGATCAGTAAACTTAAAACATGTTTTTCTGCTAAGTACTAACCAATCAATACTTGCAAAAACAAGTTATTAACCAATCATGTACTGACACTGAAGTTGCTGTAATGTAACTAAAAAGTATAAAATCACATGAAGTTCCTGCAAGTAGTTGAGACAATAAAAGGTAGTCACTACCTTCGGTCTCCCAGCGTCTTCTTTCCGACAGTTATCTGCCCTCTGAATGTGAAAAAAATCCTTCTGATTGCAAGTCAAAGCATGAATTCCGCTCAGTCTGACAGTGGTTATCCTCGCTTTCCGGACAAACCTTCCCCATCCCCAGGGAGTCAAGACAGTCAAGTTTTCGCATCCAATTGTTAGACTTTAAACAGAGAGACCAGAGGAACAGCATGCCTTCTGTGCCGAATCAGTGACAGGCAACATGTTTTGTCAATTAAGGTCATGGACTGTAATGCTGTTACTGCTTACATCCGACAGTAATTCAGTTTCAAGCTGTGTTGTGATTTGTGCGAGCTTTGGCATGCGTTTGTCATGAAAAGGAAAAGGTAAATAGGAGGACTGCAGTATTTCCTACAATACCTAAACTTTAATTGGGTTTATCTTGTTTCTGAGAGTTTCTGAGTTTATATGTCTTCCTTCTGTCAGAGCACAGAAAGCACCCTTTGACCAAAGTAGTCCCAGAAAGAGGGAAGGCCAAGTTTAACTGGTGTAATACAAAGCAAGGAGAAGGTACCGAGAGCTGTAGTGCCAGACATCTTTCCCAAAGGAACCTCAGTACACCTCAGGAGACATCTCTGGGTGTATTTTTTTTTTAGAGGAGATTTGTATTGGATCCATTGATTCCAACATATTCTTTGTGTAAGGGTAACGCTCGAAAGCTGTACAAACCACCTGCTCCCATCTGTGGGATTAGTGTTACTAGCCTTAAGAGTGATGGGGACCAAACCCTTAACTGCCTCTTGGAAAGGGGCAGGATGTATTACAGCATTGAATCAGAAGGTGGGCACTTCTCAGTGAGACTAAGCTTAACAAGCCAGCTCATGATTTCTCTTGTTCTGTGTCTTGCAGTAAATATGATACAGGACTCGGCGTGTAACCTGGTTAAAATTTCAAGTCCTGTGCAGTGTATACTAACCTAAATTACCTGGCTGCAAAACCAATACAATAAATGAATGAGAAATCAATCAGATATGGGTCATCCTAGATATAAAAGCATTAGTACTAACTTGTTTAGGTGTGTGTATTAAATAAGCTAAGATCACACAAGAGATCAGTACCATCCTGAGAACAGTGCCTGCACAGGCACACCATGCACACACAGCAGCACTCACGCAGAGGTGAACAATCATACATGGTTCTCAATCTCCAGCTAATCATGCTCAAAGCTTGCTGGCAGGTCTCAACTCACACACACACAGAGACACAAAGAGATCTCTCTGGCAACTGGCTCAGACCTTTGGTCCACTGAGAAGGACATCCTCAGATCCTGTTCTCACCAGTATCCATCCCATAGATGTAAGGCGTCTGTAATAGCTCTTTCATTGATCTTCTGTCTCACTCAATAGCTTCTGCAGCTGGAGGTCCACTGGCATTATGCCGATCCAGAGTAATCCATCCTCATCCAGGAAAATTGGTAGGAATTAGGTTTAATGAGAAAATACAACAGACTGCAGTGATCAGGCGCAGGGTTTGGCTGGACAAGCATAGTGAAGCACAATTTATTTATACATGTCAATCGTACATCACACCCTTCTGTTTTCTCATATTCCTCTCCCCAGTGTATTTGGATGTCACTTCTGCTAAACATTAAGTTTTGCTCGTTGCCACAATCCCCTGGAAGCATCCCATAAGGATGTTATTTCCCACAAGACCCATGATAACCTTGCCATGCATTCTTCCATGTGTGTGTCCCCCCCAGCTCTACTGCTTCACAAAGCTCAGGTTGAACACCTCCAAGCCTTTGAGCTGTTACTTTAGAAGCCCATCAGCTGATGACTTCACAGACGGTCTTTGGTGGTGCCTTTTCTGCAGAGTTTGCATGTATAAGTGTTTTTTATTACTTTTCCTGTCTCCTCTCTTTTAATATGCTAGACAACCATTAACAAAATGTCCTCACAAGTCAGGAGTTCCTACATTCCAGGTATCTGCGTACCTTTCACGTCCTCCATTTCTTTTCATTCTGCACATTCATTCCATCTCTTGTATCAAATTAGAAGAGCAAGCTGTCAAAGAATTTATGTGCCCAAATCATAAAGCAGTCAAGTGTATTTACATTGTTTCAGAAGTATCATCAATGTGTTATTAACTTGTTTTACCAATGCATGTGCTTCAGGCTGGTCATGTGTAACTCCTGGTTTAGAAACCTTACCACACAGATTCACCCAGGACTTTTAATATTTCTGGTCTGATGCTTTTTTTTTTTTTTTCAATTTTGAGGAGAGATGGCATAAAAAAGGGACAAGACCTTCAAATCAGGAATGTTGGGGGATGGCTAGCAGTACAAGGCCACGATGGTGCAGAGTATCTCTGGCCTGAAGCAAAGTTCTGAGTGAGCAGAACAGTATGTATGTTATCAGGTCCGCATGACCTTGTGGCTAAACACTAGATGAAAACAGGAGGCTGTACATCTGTGTCTGGACCCTCAGATAGGTTGTAACCAAGCTATAACAGAAGATACTAACCTACGTAATGCCTAACCAATCACTACTTGCAAAAAACAAGATATTATCCAATCATGTACTGACACTCAAATTGCTGTAATGTAACTAAAAAGTATAAAATCATATGCAGTTCCTGCAAGTAGTTGAGACAATAAAAGGTAGCTCACTACCTTCGGTCTCCCAGCGTCTTCTTTTCTGACACAGGAAGAATAAACTTTATTATGCAACTGAGCAAACTCAGTTGTGCTGCATAGTTGAAGGTAATTCTTTGGACTTCAGAAGTGACTCCTCTGGGACCAGTCTGTGTGAGAACAGAGTTGTTCTCCTGTATCTCCTGATAAGCTGGTACTATGCTGATAGTTTGGTTGCAGTTTACAAGCCGACTCCAGAGTGTTCTATTTTACATGTAGCAAGGCTGCAGCCACTGATGTGTCAATAAATATTACATTAACAAATGTTCTCTTCATATTAAGTCAGAAGAGAGACAGAAGTATCTATCAAAAGTCCTTTGGGAGAGTGGGATTTGATGCCCTCTTGGTGAAAAGTGATGTTTATCCACCCATTGCAGTGTTCTTGGCAAGGACATTTGGCAGTAACACTGCTGCTTAACTCACTGGAGCCATGACAACTTAGCTTGACTGAGATCTGCCCCCAGAGACACACTAGGTCAGAATTGTCCTCCAAACCACAGATCTAACTCCATAAAGGACTTGAAGGAAGAATAATTTCCTTTGCCTCTGTTTCTGCAAATGAAAATAGATTCTGGTAACATCCATCAGTCTCACAGTTTGCCAGGCGTAGTTAAACGTGCTGGAGAGTTGAACATTAAGCAGCTACCTAGATACAGGATGGATACACAAAGTTGGGGAGAGACTTCTAGTGAATAATGGGCTGTTGGAAGAACAAAACCAAATCAAGACAATAATCCAGATAAAGAACAGCATCAGAAACTGAGCTTCCAGTTGTGAAGAGCCAGCTGTCGGCATGACATGGCCACTTTGCCAAGTATTTCAGCCCAGAAATTCAGAGAAAGTTTGCAGAGTAAGTCTTGTCTCTCCCAGGTAAGAATAGGTCCTGATGCTAGTGGTAATTTAAGAAATTTTGTCAAGTTAGTTAAAGTGTAACCTAACATCCATTTTGTTTCTGTTGTATTACCCACATTTATTTATTTATTTTCTGGCAGACACACATTTTGGATGAATATTTAATGCCCTTGCTTTTAAGAAAGTATCTTTGAATCCCTTCAGTCAGCTGCATGAGCTGAATGGACACTGGTGTGCTGTCAGATGCCATGGCTGCGAAGGGACGGTGCCGCGCAGGAATGCTGAGCCGAGTGTGGCACAACCAGACTTTTTCCCTTAGAAAGGAAGACAGCAAAACCTCTTGTGTGAGAGTGTCAGCAGGAGAAAATAGGAAGGAGCCTGAGACACCACTTCTCTTTTTCCAAGAGGGAGTGTGGGGAAAGCAGCACAGGCACAGCGTGCCTCTGAACAGAGACAGCCCTTTCAGCCTTCAGAGGAATTACAGTGCACAGAATGATTTTTCCTACAAAAGTAATGATTTTTCTTGTTCAGAATTTTATTTTCTTTTAACCAGTGAGGCAATTAAAATACTCATCATATTGTGCTTTAAAAAAGCTAAACCACAAAGATCAGAGGGTGTGTTCTGCTGTTCCTGATGCTACTCAGCAAACCAGAGCAACTTGTGTATTTTTTTAACTGCAATCTTTTTGCCCTCAGATTTTGTTTCTTTTCAGAGGCTGAAGTGTGAAGCTTAGTGGTTGGTTCACCTTTTGTGGAGCTGGTGCATAAATTTTTGTTCCTAGTCTGTTTCAATAACTGTCATCTCTTTTGTTATGTAGGCGGCTCTTCATGTAGTAGGATTGGTTGTAAGGATCTGGTCAGTAGACAAAGTGAGCATGTTTTAATTTGAAGATTCAGTGGTGATGGATTGTAAAAAAAAACCAACAAACAACCCGAACCCTCCCAGGCAAACCTGGTAATCTTTTTCCTGGCTTGGAAAGGTGAAAATTGTTTTGTTGCAAGTCAACCTGTTCATATGGGTAGAGTTTTGACCAGTAAGATGTATTACAGCACCTTTTCTCTTTGACTTCTTTTTCTGTTTTCTAAACTGAAAGATGTCGCGGTTTCTCTGAGCAGTGGAAGCACGGGCTCTCAAAGAGATCAATGAGCTTGGCCATATGAAGTCGATATACTGTACTGATGTCTCTTCACATATTCACTCCATGTAGTGATGGCTGCTGTGTATTGCTCAGAAAAGTGGACATGATGCACTGAAAATATTTTAGCTTATCTTTTAACACTATCACTTTGATATTTAGCCCCAAACTGTGTGGTAACTCTATACACATTATAGCATTTGTATCATCTGTATATACACTTTTTTAACTACAAAACTGACCTATTCCTGGGTCTCTCTGTTATTAAAAAAAAACTGAATATGCCAGATAATCTGGTAGAAGAAGGAGAACGTCTATTTTATCAGTGAGTAATTGCTCTATTTTGGAACCTCAAAGGCTGAATCATTTTTGTCTTTATTGGCAGTGAAGCTTATGTTAGATTAATGAAATGCCATACATTAATTATACTTCTGTATTTTTGAAGTTAGAAGACAGCATAAATTTCTAATAAATGTTACTGTGTTTTCTTTAACGGTTTCCTACTCCCAAATCTCACCCCCATCCCTGCAAAGAGTTCCAAGGATGCCTGTACCCATGCAGGAACAGCTATGCAAAGATTTCAAAACCTTGGCATCATAAACTTTGACTCTAAAACTAATGTCTCTCCTTGTTCTGCACTTTGGGAAGCACTATGTAGCTGACGCTCTTTTAGGGAAGATTTTACTAGAAGTGGTAAAATGGCCATCTGAAGTGCCTGGCTTGCTTGGCACCTTAGTCAACAACACCAATGAAGAAACTTTTTTTGGCAGGGATGTCTGTATAACTTAAAATTAGACCCAAGAGTGATTGACTGTTTCAGGAGCAACGGCAATGATGGATTTGTGACAAATGGATTTTCTAATAAATATTTCATAGTACTCTTCAACTTCATCATCATTTGCCTCAAATATTTTTGTGTTTTCTTTTCTAGAATGTTATTTTATATAACATATTCCATTAGAAATTTGTTTTTTATGATGCCTTAGGAGTGGGTGAGACTTCTGTGCAGGCATCACCTAGGGGTCTCCCTGGATCATAATGGAAAAATCTTTCCGTGGTTTACCCATCATCCTTGTCTTGATGTTTGTGTAGGCTTCCTCCTGTTCTTTCCAGCTTTGCCTTTGCCATTTTTGTTGGTATAACATCCTTACAGACTACAGTAGCCGCTCAGATATCAAGTAATTACAAATAAAATGAGGGACTCCTAAAAACTTCATTGCATTAAGTGCTTTTTTTTGCTTGCCTTAGTCTTGTGGTTTTCTCTCTAGATTGTGATGTGATACAGTCTGAAGCAGATGATTTTTCTCCAGCGCAGGAAAAACCCTTGCCGAGGCAAACTTTGCTGAACCTTGAAAAACCTTGCTGAGACAACACTCGTGACTAATTTTGACTAGTTTTATAAAGACTCACGTTTGTCCCTGTACTGTTACATTGACATGGAAAAAAATAATCAAAACCAGGAATCAAAACAGTGTGACATAGCAGCTTTACAGGGCTACCAGCTTTTGCTGGAGCACCGCCTGTGTAAACCACAGCCTAATTATATATTGGGTAGCATATATAATGCTGGTGTTCGTTCCCTAATTTTATGATTATTACTTTGGCCTGTTTCAGATAAGAAGACAAGGCGGAATACAGTTACTGGTGGACCTATTGGACCATCGGATGACAGAAGTCCACCGTAGTGCCTGTGGAGCTTTGAGAAACTTGGTATATGGGAAGGCAAATGATGACAACAAAATTGCTCTGAAAAACTGTGGTGGTATCCCAGCATTAGTACGGTTACTCCGCAAGACTACAGATTTGGAAATCAGAGAACTGGTCACAGGTTTGAATCTTTCCATATTTTTTCTTCCAAGTCTATACAGGCCTTGCTCCATCAGTAACTCTTTGTTTTACTACCATCATCTTCGCTGTAACAAAACACTTTCAGGCCCTTTGGAAGTGCGAATGTATGAGTAGCTTTATTCAATGCTATGGAGACAGTTCACTGCTTCAGGCATGTTTTCTGGTTGCTGTTGCTGGTCAGTCTGTTCTTGATATGCAGTGAATGGTCTTTGTGGGAGGTGTGCTCCATACACAGATATGTCATGGTGGGAATCCTACCATCAGCTGTTCTGTGCCCTTCCTCCTCTCTGGTGGAGGGCTGCACATGCAGAAGTCAGATTTTGCAGAGTTTTCTTCAAAGCTGTTAATAATTTCTCTTCTGTATAGCGAGAAGAAGGATTTGGCAGTAAGGTTTTTTTACCTGTTGGTGGTTGTGCTAGGAAAATGGAAAAGCAGGTTGATTGGATGGACAGGATCAGCTCTTCTGAAGCTTTTCTTCTGAAATTTGATAGCATGCTATGTGATGTTAGTCACAAGCCATGAAAGTAGTGCTAAAGTCTATTTCTTTTCTTGATATGTTAGAAATCAGATCTTTTTAAGATCATTTGGACTTACATAATTTTTTTCAGAAATAGAGAAATACCATCAATCAGTTCTGATCTGAAATGTTTGGATTTTTTTTTTCTCCATGTCCCTGTTTAAAACCCAAAAGAGAAGCTAGGTGGTAAGGGGTTTTTGCTTTTTCACTTTGTAATTTTTTTCTGCTTGGTTGGCTAACATCTATGTGATGATTAACGCTGCAAATAAAAAAAAAAATCTTAAGATATTTTCATTATCATATTTTATGCTGCCTGTATTTCTGTTATGATTTTTCTACTAAGATATATAGTAGAAAAGTTCCCGTTTCTGTTATAGAAACACTGGAGTACACACTGTCATCGGTGCTTCTTCAGAATTGACTTACCTTTGTGGGTGAGGCCTCAGTTAGGATTCAGATCATAAGATTATCAGGTTTTCGGTTACTCCAGATTCCTTCCTTAAGGGTGTCTGAATAAACTGCATAGTGTGTATTAAATGACAATTTTTATATGTCATTTTATTTCTTGTTAATAACACCTGTCACCTTGTGCTTGTTAGGTAGGATTAATGGGGCAGAGATACTGGGCTACAGTAGCTGGGATGGTGCCTCCTGCAGAGTGACAGAGTTACTGACACATCCAATAAAATGTAACCAGCGCTTCTGATTCAACATACTTGTTTGTCTCTTGGCTGTGTTTGTGTCCTGGCTCTACGGAACCTTTTGCCTATTTATTCTGAATAGTAGGTGTCAAACTGCTGATGAAGATTGGCAGTGTACCTCAGCAGTCACAGTGGCACTTCCTGTTCATCTGCAGGCCAAACGCATAATGTCGTTAGGTCATTTAAAGAAAAGGTATTGAGCTACAACTTAAGTTCCGTCCATCATACAATATGATGTTAAATTTTCCTGAATTCCCCCAGAAAGAAAAGCTGTGAGTGCTAGCATGCCCTCAAACTGTTCCTACTGAGAAGCGTAGGTAGAGACCATCAACAGAAGGCCTTTGTACAGGCAGATGCAGCTCACAGGGGTGGTGAGCATCAGGGCTGCTGGACTTCTATGGAAAGCGAGCAGAACAAGATGTTGACCCTGAGTAATAGAATCAAAGTCAGTGGTATTTCAAGATTTTACTCCTGGAATCACATTTATGGAACATTTCTCTTTGGTTTTTGTGAAGTGCTGTAGTGTGACAGCTGCCCCAGTAAAATTCCCTCCCTCTATCCTTTCTGGGGAAGGAAGGACAGCTGCCGCAGGTTGGCTTGGTGGTGGGTACAAGGGAAAATAAAAGGAGTTCCTCCTGCTTCCTATTGGCCTTCCTGAGTTGAGGTGGGGGGAAAGATATTTATTTCAGTAGTGCAAATGTGTGTTTTAGGACTAAACATAATACCTAGTGCCTTTCTATCTCCTGTTCTTTGTGTCTACCTAAATGCTGTTCTTGTTTGTTACTTTTAGTGAGGACACAAAGTTCCTGCCCTGGGAATTCATACAGACTCTGTCATCCCCACCCCTAAACACTCCTCCAGCATTTGTATGCAGAGCCCTTCTCTTAGGTGAGGAAGTGTCGTTATCCTGGCTGTAAGGATGGGGAACCAGGCCTATTGGATCTAAATGACCCCTCCTGAAATCTGACAAGAAGAAGGTGTGAATCACTCTGAGTAGGCACTTAGCCCTGAGGGAAGAAATAGAGGCAGGAGAGGTTTTCAGCAGCTCAATTTGTCTGAACAGTAGTGAAGCATTCATGGCCTGCCGGGAAACACATGACCACCAAAGCAGAAGTTATGATGTTTGCTCCTTCCTTAAACATGGACATTTTCTTCCTCCTTGTTGTTTCTCTCTAAGGAGCTTATAATTTCAATTTCCAGCTATCTCAAGAATGGTTTTGGACGGGTACTTAAACCTGCAGACCAGCTTCCTATCGCGGTAGCTTCTTGCTTGTCAGGATTGCCTTCAGTGCCATTTGTGGGTTTTCCTCTTTTCCAGAGATTTTTCTGCCCATAATCTCTCCAAAATTGAGTTTTTCACATCTTCCTTTATCTTGTCTCTCTTCTCCTTGGCAGCAGAGGACTCAGGTGAATATTGGAAAACTTTACCACGTTCAAATTTTTTGATTGGGCAAACCGAACCTTATTGCAAAATGCTGCAGTTTCAAGGCTTTCTCACTGGCAGCAAATGGTTCCAGTACAGGCTCACATGGAGCAGCCATGAGGGAAGTTCACTGCCTGGCTGTTATGAAATTAGATAGGTTTAATGGCCAGGAAATACCTCCTGAAGTACTACTGAAAGTTCACTCTTCCAGAAACATTTCTACACTCACGGGGTTTTCTTTTAAAAAAAGAACCCGGATAAGCTGAGGTATACCAATGAATATATACATTTACACAGAAGTGACATACCCTGATAGACACAGAGATTTCAGTGTGGCCAACAGCCTCTCGTAATTCTCAGAGAGTCAGGAAGAACCTGAATTAAAATGTCTCGTTTCACAGAGGTCTGTAAAGGAAAAGAAGTTGGTGTAGGCTGGGTGCACCACACTCAATTCAGCCATCCTTTCACCCTAGCGCTGTGCTTTTAGCTTCCACAGCAGCTCCCGTTAATAGGAGAAAGTAAAAGCATTCTATTTTAAAATAATTAAATGTTAACACTTTCCTAATAAATCTAAATAGACAAGAACACAGTATGAAATTAGCACAGCCTCTGCAGATGGTAGGGTAAAATGTTTTCTCTTGTTAATAATGAAGACAAGTAGCTGATTTGTGATTCCCTTGCCTTCTCTGCATTAATTATGAACCCTTCAAAATAAAAAAAAAAGAATAGAATTATTTCTATTTGTATTACTATCAGGAAAAAAAAGGTGACGTTTAAAATATGCACTGTTAGTGAGGATAACAGAAATCCTTCTAATGTCTGTGGAGAAGGTGAGGTCAAGCAGCTGTTGTTAGATTCAACTTATGCCAGCTCCTTGTTCCATCGGCTCCATCTGATAACTGGGTACCTGTTTCAGACAGAATGATTTAAACTGCTGTACTTCTCATTTTGACAAATATAATCCATCACAACTAGTAATACAATTTCTGCTATGAACAATAAGCTAGCTGAATTAGAAAAAAAAAAAAGCACAATTTAAAGAGGCCCCTTATATGACTGTATAACCCAGTTTCAAACTACATATCGCATCTGACTGAAAGGAAAAAGGGGACAATCTGCTGTTAGAAAGCACATCCTGATCAAGAGATATGACTATAAGTAATCACACTGGATTTCTTTTTCCTAAACTAACAGCCAGCTTGCTGCTTATTTTGCTTGACATTAAGGTGACAGAGATTTCATTTATTGTCTACTGTAAATACATAAAATATAAAAATTACCACATTTACAAAAAAAAATTTAAAAGCAAAGGCTGTCTAACACTGGATCGATGTACACTCTTCATAGTTCATTTGTATTTTTATTCATTGATTCAAAAAGCACATAATACCTCTCTGCAAATCTAATAAGGTATTTCATACGTCGTGTTCCTTTCAAAGAAGTTGTCCAAGTGTATTTGACCCACGGTCGATTGGACAGTAATAATTTTACTTCCCAGAATTTGGACTCCAGTATTCGTTAGTGTTGTCTTTAATTGTAGTTGTGGCCAGTTCATGTTTTGGCTTGGTTGGTCCACTCCATGTTATGCAATGTTATTATGTAGTTGTTTTACATTTCTGTTTTTAGTAGATGCCATATGTTTATAGCAAGGTGTTTCTAATGTTATTGATTGTCTGTTAGTGTTTCTGAAAGCAATTCCTTCTTGTCCTTGTATGTATCTGGTTTGGGGTAACCACTGCCATTTAAACCACCTTTTGATTGCATAGTGCCTATTAGCATGTGCATAAATTGTTTGGCAGGTTAGTCAAGACACTCCAGAAGGTGTCTTCCAGCCTTGAATATGTCTTTGCTCATCAGTGTAATTGCAAGATAGTGGTGACCCAGCAGTGATGTGTAAAGCAGGTTTAAGGGTATATTATGTTTCACAGGAGTTAGGAAGGAGTTGGAAGGGACCTCAAAAGATCATCTAGTCCACCCTACCTGCCCAAGCAGGATCACCTAGATTAGATCACACAGGAACACGTCCAGATTGGTCTTGAATGTCTCCAGATAAGGAGACTCCACAACCTCTCTGGGCAGCCTGTGCTAGTGCTTCGTAACTCTCACAGTGAAAATGTTTTTCCTTGTATTCAGATGGAACTTTCTATGCTCCAGCTTGGACCCATTGCCCCTTGTCCTCTCACTGGCCATCACTGAAAAGAGCCTGGCTCCATCCTCCTGACACTCACCCTTAACATATTTATAAACATTAATGAGGTCCCCCCTCAGTCTCCTCTTCTCCAAGCTAAAGAGGCCCAGCTCCCTCAGCCTTACCTCATAATGGAGGTGTTTGGCTTACTTAAATGGAAAATTTATTAGGATTTTGTTATGGTTTATTTTTTCCTTTGTGTTTTTTTGTTTGTTTTTAGGGTGGTGGGAATTGTTTGGTTTGGTGTGTTTTGGTTGGTGGTTTGGGGGTTTTTTTTAGGTAATTCCTGCCAGTTCTTTGGAATTTTTAACTTCCTTGTACAATGTCAGCTCTTCTGTTGAGGGTTCCCAAAGCCAAAATCACACACCTGTAGTTGTTTCCTGTTTCTGATGTAATTTTCTAATTGGGCTTTTTAAGGCATTGTAATTGTGATTTTTTTTTTTTTTTAATATAGTAGTTCATATTTAACAATGTTATGTCAAAGAACTGCCTATTTAGTACTTGGGATGTTGAAACAGTTTATCAATTTAATAATTTTTTGCAAAAGTACCCTTTGCATTAGCTTAGTTACTAGTGTGTGTAAACACAGATGTGAAATTTTATTGTGATATAAACTTTTCATTTAGAGGTGACAACTATTTGTAGACCTGTTGTTCTTTGAAAACTCGATTTGAAAATGAGTAAAGGCTGTTGCATCCCACCCTGAGGTGCCTTTCTCACATATGTAAGTGAAGAATCAAACTCTTCTATGAGTTGCATTCCTGAGGTATTTTACCTTGATGTAATTCTTAAAATCTCTGTTATATCCCAGGGCTTTTTGCAGGTTTATATTTGATGTCATTCAAGTGTTCATCATAGTAAATATCCTGTTTCTTACTTATATTCATGTTTTTTGAGGGAGCAATGCAAGTAGAGGGAGGCCTGGCCAGTGAAAGGTCTAGTTTAATAGAAGCTTTTGATACTTAGCTTAAAAAGATAGGTAGGGAAATAAATGGGTAAAGTGGATTACTTTTGGAATCAGAGACAGGATTTCAACTTTGCATTAACTGAGAATTACATTATAAATGTACAGTATGTTTTAAGTTCAGATACGTATCCTGGGTATCACAGACCTTTTTGAAAAGCCATTGATGTGCTTAAATTGCTGTGATTGCATAACCATGGCAAAACTGCTGCTACAAGGTTGATATAAATGTGGTTTGATATATGATTAGCTAAGATGATAAAACTGCCAAATATAATTTGGGGCACATAACTCTGCAGTTAAGGAAAATGGAGAAATGGGATAAATGCAGAAAGTATACAAATGCCTCTTAAGATGCAGCACTGTGAATCAGCTTCGTCTCTGCCTCCAACATCAAATCACTACAACCTGTTGAGTCAAGGAAATTAGGAAGGTTGTGTCTGGCAATGGATGGCTGCTAGCACAGAACGCAGATTTCAGAAGTGCTTGTTTTGATTTTTGACAAGAAAAGATTCATTTCTTGCTTAGTTTCACCTCCTCACGTGAGCAAATTCCCTGTAATAACTTCAAAAGTGTTTCCAGGAACTTTCCAAGCACAGAGGCAGGTGACTTACAGACTTCAAGCTTAATTATTTTTTAAATAATAGATTTACGATAAGATTCAAAATTTTCAAATCTGTTTCCTTAAGCACTAAAATTGGCTTGTATGTTTTAAATGCTTTTCATCCAAACAGGAGATTTGAAAGGTAGGAGCTCTAATAAATCTTTCCCACTCTTTCTTTAAATGGATATAATTGTAAGTGCAGTATCCTACCACACTCAATTTTAGAAGTTGATTAAATCTTTTATACTAATTTACTTCTAATTAGCTGTTTTAAATAACAGTTGTTTTCAGCATTTGTGAAATTATGTGTGTGCTGAAAATTTTTATCTGCTTATTCTGGGCTGAAGCCAATGACTGAATGAAGAATTACATATTACAGCATTCAGTATTTCTTTCTTCAAGTTCAAAGTCTTTTCAGTTCCCAAAGGTTCCAGTTTGACTCCCTCATGTTGCTTGAGATACTTTTAATCAAGATATTCTTCACCCTATTCTTCAAAACTTTGAGTTTTGTGAGCCAGTGAGAATTTAACGTAAAAATGCCGAACTCCATCAAATCTTCTGCGAGTCTCACATTGCAGTACATGTTGCATTTTGTCTCACAGCCCAAACTTGGCACAGAATAGTTTTATGGCTCCTTGCTGTTAGCTTTTTAAACCTTGGAATGGGGAGAAAAGGAAACCAAGATTTTATTAAACGAAGAAAAACTACTTGTTACTGTGACAGACCTTCTGGCAACGGTAATGGCATAGTGAGGGGGCTACAGAGCCACCCCAGTCATCAGCGACTTGAAGATTAACATGACCGACAGTAACCGTTCTCAGCATTTCTAGAAACGTGGAATTAATTTCCAAATAAATTCAGAGCAGGAATTAATTGGCAATTTATAAAATCTGCCTATGAACACATTGTGAAGTCACATACTGAGACACTATATAGCTTTATCCGTTGCAAACCAGGGAGGTAAAAAGCTGTACAGCTTACACCCAGAACTTCTTGGGAAGCTGTTTTCCAACCTGGAGGCTATGGCACCTTCGAGAAATTCCAAAGCGGTTCAAAACACATCCTATTTGACAAGCTCATATGTAATGGCAACTCTAAAATTAATTTAATAAATTGTGTAACATAGCTTCAGAAATGATGCTGTCTTATCAGATAACACACAAACAGTATTGACAGTGCAACTGAATCATTTTATGTGAAGGTTTCTTACGATTTACTGTCTAATTATAAAACAATCTTTGCCCTCTTTCTCAATATGCTGTTGCTATTTTGGCTCTGAAAGTGGGAAAACCCACTGGTGGGATTTGTTGTACTCATGAAGAGTCAGTCTCAACTTTTCTATGATTTATCAGATTAACTCCTTCACTCTCTGCTGCTCACAGGTAAATAAAGAGATTTTGAAAGAGATGCTTTCTGAAATCCTCTGCCCTGCTTTTTTAGCAACAGGCAGGGGCATTGATTTTGTTGCCTTAAGATGTTCAAAGTGTTGTTAAGGGAATGTCCTAATAAAACAGGAGTACAAAATCTTCCTCAGGTTGGCAGTGCCTCTCTTCCTGGAGGTGAAAGGAGAAGAGGCAGAATAAGTCACCAGGGAGCCAAGGTCTCGGATGGATGCCTTGCAGTGGAGTCCCTCTCCCTTCTCCTTTCACTTAGAGTTCTGCCTCCTCCTTGCTTCTCAGGCAAATTCCCACTCACTTGTGCTTTTATGACATTCAGTCCCAGCACCAAACCCAAGGTGGCACCTGTTTGCTCTCCTTTTCTCTCTGCCCCTGGGATTATTCTCAAGTATGATCCACATCAATACATGACAGTAAAACCAATTTCATAATTTTCTTGTTCATATACCAAAGAAATGCTTTTTGCTTTTTTTTTTTTTTTTTACTTTGGTCAAATCCAAGTTTAAGAGGAGATATCAAACAAGACATTCTGGAGTGATAAATAGAGGACATCTGCTGCAGCATATGGCTTGACATAACAGCTGCATTGAACTTTTTCAGCAAGTATTAGTCCTTTGGAAAAATTCAGCTGGGCGTGTAATGTTGATGCCCCTGCCTAAATGATGAAGTATGGAAACACTTGTGATTTAAAACCACTCCGTAGTTTGAAATGTTTGCCATTTGCAGTATGGAATACTTAAATTTTATTTTCAAAATAGTTTTTGTTTAGAAACAGATCTTAATATTTCACTTTCTTGTTTACAAAGTGAAATGTTTGTTTGTGTTTTTAGCAACTGTATACTGAGCCTTTAAGTTTACATCTATGTGCATCTTTACAGATAAGACTAACTTCCTAAGGGTTTTTTTCTGAGAAAGGAGCTTAGTACTTAGAGTTGTTGATGTTCTTAGATACTTGACATTCAGTTTGAAGCCACATTTTGATTCTCTGTATTAGGGTCTGTCACCAAACATATATTTTGATTTTTGGGTGCTAGAAAAAAATTCTTAAGTAAAACACATGTGTAAGCACTAAAAAAGCCAAACTAAATCTTCCCATCCATGTACACATACATGTTTTATTTCATAGTTTTCTAATAAGTATTTAATTGGGAATGGTATTGCCACAAGGCATATATTAGGATGACATTTTGATCAAAACCAGTTGATTACCTATTTTTCTTGTGTTTCTCTCACTTAGAATTAATGCCTGTTGGTTTGGCTTCTGTGTTTTATGGGACCAGTTTAGTTTCATCAGTTAGGAAAGTCAGTTGAGCAGCAACAACTGGTCTTTCCACAGTAACTTAAGTCACCTTTTGTAGTAATTCCTCTATGGTCTAACATTTAAGCTAATAACTGTCTGACATTCTTGTCTGACAGTTCTTCTCTACCACATTTACATGCCGTTTTAAAGGGTACAGCAGAAAGAGAACAGCTACATTGGGTCAAAATTAAGTCTTTCATCAGAGGAAGAATGCAGATTTTTTTTCAGTTAGTGTCATGGGATTTTAACAGACCTCATTTGCAAGCAATACTAAAATTGGTTCCCCCTTTTTGTTTTAATAAAATCCCGGTTGAAATTTTGGAATGAAAAGAGCAGTAATTGAGTTTAGCTTTTCAGAGGAAATGCTTCTATTTCTTGCACTATATGTAGTCATGTACTTCCATGTGATCAAATTCAAGCTGTGTTTGTAAAGAATAAAAAAGCCCAATAATTTTATTCTCCAGGGAAGTGTTTGCTTGGTAAGACTATGAGTGTCTGAGAAGGGAAAACAACTGGCTGGCTGCAGCTCTGCTTACTGCTCCTTAAAGTGCTGCCGCTTAACGACCTTCAGTGAAACACAGTCTTTCTGCATTTGCGCTTTCAGAGAGATAAAATACCACCTCTGTGCATGTAAATAAGTGAGTTATGGGAAGGTGTACAAGGGTACTCCATCAGTAACCAGGTGAAAGTACATTATTTCAAGAAAATCAGTGAAACTTCCTTCTCTGTTGTGTGAATTTTAAACTTATTTTTTGTAGTGTGCTTTTAAGGAGCTGTCTCATGAGGTGTGAAATGTTCAGGTGCCAGTATTGGAATCAGCCATTCATTACCTACAGAAGGTCTGTTACCCAGGCCAGTTCCTCTCCTTGGGGGTTGAGGTAGCCGTGAGGTCTCAGCGCAGGCAGTGTTTAGAAATGCTGTTGTGGTTGGTGTTCCACATCCTTTGCACTCGTCAGTTAAGTCTTCCTGAAGTTGTCGGGTGGCCTCTGTGCTTCCTAAACACCAGTTGCATTTAATCAGATGTACCTTTTTCAGCCAGACAAATGATTCCACCTCAGTCCCTACCTTGAACTCACAGGAACCTATGCAATAAATCAGGAGTCCACACGCTGCTGCCGTAGAGCAGATCCAGCTCTGCAGAGCAGTTAGTGGGAGCTCCAACTGTCAAAGCTGCAGTAGGAGCCAGCAAGTGATTTTTCTGGAGCCTGGGAGCTTGGGGTAGAAGATGTTTTTCCTAAAGACTCGAGCAAAAGATCCCTTGTGTTTGGCTTCTTTGCAGGGTAGTTAGGTCTCCGTTTTCAATATTGATTGTCATGATCGTGATGGAAACTCCCTGTGGTACTCCAGTGGCTTCAGTGTTACAGACAGAAAAGGCAGCCCAAGCTGTGCTCACTCTTGCTGGGATGCAGGGTCTCCCAGCTCTACCATATGGCACTCTGCATCTGTCCGTGACCAAACTGTTCAATTAAAGTGGAAAAGAGGAGTTGGAAGACTTTTGCTTTTAACAAATAATTTCAAGTAAGCAAGCCTGAGTATAAATTTAAGGTTGACTTAACCATACCAAAAGGAGAAGAATCAAAATTTTGTTTCTCCTAACAGTATTTTTTTTTTAATTATGATCCTTTTACCCTAAAATTTATTTGGCAAAGTGCATCTTTTCCAGCACAGAAAAAAAAACAATAAAATATGCAGTGGCACTGTGGCAGAGGCAGTGCTTTTGGGAAAGGGGACATCTCCAGTTTCTTCATTTCCATTTATATTTGTAGTCTAAGATGTTCTAAGGAACTTGTTTATATATATAATCATAATTTGAGGTAGCGTTAAATCAAGCACTACATAACTGTTCAGTCATTCTTGATTTTGCACATCCTGCCTTGCTAGGATGATATTTTTTCATGGAAGTATAAGATCTCTATTTTCTCACTTTTTAATGGAATAAGGATAGCAAGGGGCTCATTAAGACTTTTGCTAAATCTGATTAGATATACATATATGAGTACCAGTTCTAAGTGAAACACTGGCTAAAAAATGCTTCTAAGAGTTTAATCAGGCTGAGTTTGAGATCCAGCCTGATTCATAGATTTATTTTTTTTTTTGTCAGCACAAACCGCTCCATTAAATTGAGCATCTTCAAAGTTTTAAAGTGTTCTGCTTTGCTTCTTTAGTGTAAGTGATGTGGTATCTGTTGCATTAGCTTAAATTATGTAAAAAGGAGTGCTCATTCTAAGCTGAAAGTGTGGTGGGTCAGTTCTGTCCACTGAGCAGTAGCAGCATCTCATCAGACTGGACTGTGCTTTTAAAAGGGTTGTTCTTGTCTTTAATCTTCTGGACTTCACCTAAGAGAAAAATCCAGGTTTTCTTGGTCTGTTCTCTCACTTTCCTCATCCAGTAGCAACAAATTGAAATTGCCTTAACTAAGATCTATGTGTAACTTTCTTTATGAACAATATTTGTACAATTATGTCTTTGAAAAGGCCAATTATTTTTTTTTCAAAATTTATAACCAGCTTTTAAACTTGTCATTATCTATGAAAGGCCTTCTTAGAAAATAATATTTAAAATTTAGTGCAGTACATAACCTGTTGAACATAGCAAATGGATGTCCTGTGATAAGCTACTCCAGAAGGTGTAACTGGGTACAGCAGGATCTCTCTAGTAAGCAGTCCCATAGACTCCTCCAAGAGTCCTTCCCCTGGCATCTGCAAGACTGGTAATTGGAACTCAGACCCCAAATCCATCTTGTAGCTGAAACCAGCTGAATACTTGCAGTACTACTTTCTCCTTAATTTTAATCTCAAACTTTTTCCATGTGCTTCCACCAGTTTTGTTCTAAACAGGTGAAAAACTTCAGCCTGCAAATAGACACAGAATCACAGAACTGTAGGGGTTGGAAGGGACCGCGAGAGATCATCGAGTCCAACCCCCCCCTCGCACCAAAGCAGGTTCCCCAGAGCAGGTCGCACAGGTGGGCATCCAGGTCGGTCTTGAATATCTCCAGAGAAGGAGACCCCACAACCCCCCCTGAGCAGCCTGCTCATGTAGCTAATTTGTTCTTTCTACGTAGCATCCAACACAACCTAAATTGATCTGCAAATGGGGAGGCAAAATGCCTTCTCTGACTGCATCACAGCCTTAAAAACTAAGAGGAAATAAGATACAATGGACACAAGTGGATGAGTAAAACAGAGTTCAATGTTCCCTGCTTCCTCTTCTCTCCCAAGAGTCAGCCTATGGATGCTAAACTGTCGTGTTGTAAAATGAAGTTGTTGGAATAACAGCTCTCTTCAAACCATATACAGCAGGACAGGTCTATTTGTATGGTATTCCAAGTCTGGACAATTCCCTTCCTGTGAGAAGATGGTGGCACACAAATGATTCGTGGGGTAGTTGAGTCACCACTGAGACTCTTCCAGACTTACTGTGTTCAGAAACATGATTCAGTCATGGCTTTCAGAATAAGGTGGCTAATGATCTCATTGACCTGTTCCATCCTTTAGTCGTAAAGGACATGTGGTGCAGACATGCTTGAAAAATAGGTTCAAAGTCGCCTGGAGAAGAGATAGCTCTATAATGGAAGGTGCTTCAGGTAAAAGATTTATTTATTTATCACTTCTCCTTGCAAAGTCAAGGGAGTGGATCATCTTCTTAGGCCCCTCATAAATCTAGCTCAAGGTTGTCCTCAGCAAAAGTAATGGGAAGTGAATTGCCAGTGCCCTTTCATAATTGCAAACCCTTAATTAAGGAAGGGTACAAGGAGGCACTTCAAATGCCAACCTCAGCAAATGGCAGACTCCACTGCTTGTGAGAATAAACTGTAGCTTGTCAGAACAAAATAATTTCCTTCATTAACGTGGTTGGTAGTATTCAAAGACTTAAAAAGGCGTTGTTCTAGGGTGGAAGAAGATTTGTATTCCTTAAATCTGTGTGTGAGGCATGAAAACTTGGAAGACAGTGTCAGGCTTACTGGGCACTGCCATGTTGTCTGATTCTGCCCTGACTTACAGTCATTTTAGAAGAAGGAGAGCAGCTTATTTAGTCTGGTGATCCCTTCACCCTACTACTGTGAAGGCTTAGTTTCCAATTAGTGAAACCAGACCACACTTTTAGGCTCTTGGGTGAAAAATGAAGGTATATTTTTATTTGTAAATAAAAATATTTAATGGGCATCTAAACAATTGCTTAGTAACAACTTATGGTGTTTATCTGAGTTTACTTTTAATTATCAAGAACCTAGAGTGATTAGAAAATAGTGTATACTTACACAATTTAAATCATTTTGCTAGACAGGGTGCTTATGTTTGCTTCTTTTGTAATTTTTTTTACTCTTTTCCAGTTTATGACTGGTTCTTGAAGCCCAGAGTACTATTTTGTTGTCATCAAAGCTCTCTTCTGCTTCACTTCTNCCCCCCAAAAGAAACACTTTGCCTTGCAGGAAAACTAAGTCAGACCTGGAAGTGGTAGATTTGCATCCTGATTCTCTACTTCTATACCATGTGCACTATTTACACCGGTCTAGATAAATGTAAAAAACAGGCAACCACACGTGAGTTTTTACTGACTAAAACTAGCAAAATACTTGTTATTTCATGAATAGTAGACGGACCAATAAAACTTACCAAAAGCAGGTCACAGAGAAGTGAGCGTACATATCTTCATGAAGGTCTTTATTCCTTTAAATACAGTGTTACTTTTCATAAATGCATTCAGAATAGAATTCAGAGACTTCCCCCCCCCCTTTTAAAGCAGCAATTCTTAAAGGAAAACAAAAGAACAGTCATTATTTCTGCTCCTTGGCAAGGAGGGGGGGAGTGGGTTGGTGTGTAGCTAAAATCTGTTGGCGTTTGCCCCATACAAATAGATATTTCAAAGTTTGGGGAATTTTTCACTGGTATGCTAAGCAAAAATTTTCCATTAAACTGCTGTCGTTGCATATAGTGCCATATAAAATAGTTATAACATGGAATTATATAACTGAAACAGTCTCCCCATAGAGAAAATTAATTCTAAAGGGAAACCGAAAACTGTAGGCTGATTCCTGTTAATTACACGTCTCCTTCAAAACACAGAATGCTAAAGAAAGCCCTGGGCAAGTGGTGTTATTGCTGCTTGAATTTATAAATGTCTGAGTCTACGTTCATAAGGTCTTCAGCAATTTCCTCCCACCACCACTCACTTCAGCTTTTCATAGTGTAATGTTGATATTTGTAACCTCATGTCTGCAGTGATGATAATCTTCCTCTGTGTTGATTCAGGATTTGATAGCCATGAAGGCAAAGCTCAAGGTTAGGAGTGGGGCCAGGCTACTGGCACTATGGGAAGGAGAGTCGGAAGGAGTAGGGCTGGACCTTGGAGAAGAGTTGGCAAAGCGAGAGGGATGAAGAGGCAGGATTGCTCTTAAAGATGCTCCTGGGAGGGCACAGGTCAAAGCCAAAGACCACAGCTGCCTCAGAGCAGCGTTTAGCCCTCCAGCTCCCCTCTGCACTAGTAGCTCCCAAACACCAGCAGGTTCTTGGGATGGCATGACAATCACATGTGCTTTTTCAGCAAATACACAAATGTATACAGGAGAAGGAAGAGCAGGGCCCCCTTCACCCCCAACGTTTTCTTGCAAGCTTTCTGTGTGACACATCTGCAGTGGCCCTGACCCTTGCAGCTGGGGGTTTGGTTCTCAATTGCTCCTCCTTTGCTTTGAGACATTCTCAATCTTAACAGAAGAGGGTATTTTTAAATCTCAATAAACCCCCGTGAGATGGCACCATAAATCTTGGGGGTTTTGTGCAAATACAATAGTATTCTGTAACTTTGTATAGTAAAACATATGCAAAATAAAAACTCTTGTTGAAGGCCAGGATAATACCATCAGGTTGTGAAGGAAGTCTTTTTGTGCTTGTAATACCAACTAGCCTAGACAGTACATTTTCTTTTGTTACCCTGAAGATCACAGAGGGAGATGAAGGGGAGGTTTCTCTCGATGCGTATCTGTCAATGGTGATAGTCTTAGTGTCATTTAGAACCCATTTTCTGCCATTGATTTTATTTAGAGGGCAGAAATCAGAAGTCATAGCCCTGAAAAGCACATATAATAGCCCTTCATTCCACATGTGGTTCACAGCCTAAACAGGTCTAGATCATAACCAGCTGATCAGTTTTAAGCTCAGAGCAGTGAAATTTCCAATGTTGCTGTGGCTACTTCTGTATTCAAAGCTGTATTCCCACAACAAGGGGCTGCAGGTATCATTCAACCCCATTTACAACATTTTTTTTTTTCTTGACAAAACCAGTTTTATTAAGCACAGCCAATGCTGTGAAATGTTTCAGTGTCGTGTTGCGGGGAGGGGGCGGGCAGTGAGTTGAAAGAAAGATATTCAGTACTTTTTGCAGAAGTGTTAATTATTGGTCTTTTTTTTTTTTTTTTTTTGTAGGAGTTCTCTGGAATCTATCCTCCTGTGATGCACTGAAAATGCCAATCATCCAGGATGCCCTCGCAGTGTTGACCAATGCAGTGATCATCCCTCACTCTGGATGGGAAAACTCTCCACTCCAGGATGATCATAAAATACAACTCCATTCATCACAGGTGCTGCGCAACGCCACTGGGTGCCTAAGGTGAGTACTGCAAAACATGGGCTTTGCCTTCATCATCTTGCTTTGGCTTGAATTGCTGCTTCTCATTTTAGGCATCTGTAAAGTAAATAACTGGTTTGTGTGACAGCAAAGACAAGGAATGACTTCCAGTGATGTAAGGTGCAAAATTATTAGAAAACAAGCTGTAGGCCATTCAAAAAACAAACTCTAGAAGCACCACTATGGGTCTTACATTTTTCTTTTCTTAATGGCTTTGACCAGTCTTCCATCCAAGTGTGTATATTACAGATGTTTTCTCCCTATAGATTGATTCTGTTTCCCCAGTTGCTCAAGTGAAGTCAATATGGTCTCACTATTGCACCCAATTTAATCAGCACAAAAACTAATAAAGATTCTCAAAAAAGTAACATGCCTTACGTGTTCCAGATGCCGTCGCTGGAGTTATGATAAATACATGAAGTAATATTTTTTTCTGCTCTGTGAAACGGATTTCAAAAGAGACCAAGCGATTTAATAACATGCAACTAGAATATGTAAATAGATCCTTAACAAGTATGGTATTTATTTATGTTTATGTTTATGTTTATGTTTATGTTTATATGCCAAGCTTGTATATGTAACACCTTAGTGCACTTATATAAATATGTGCAACATGATCTAGCTGTTCCTAAAAATCACTGTACATGTGAGAATGAAAATATGATGAGTAAGAAGTGTTTCTGTTCTCACAAAGCCTTGCAAAAGAATTGAGTCAGAGAGCAATTTCAGAATTCCGGTCCATTTTGTTGAATTATTTTAACATTAGGAAAGCTCTTTTAAATGTTGTGTTGGGTTTGGTTTTTTCTCTATGCATATTGGAGATACTGTAATCTACCTCATAGATGTGAAAATCTATTAATTACTACTTTTGCGTGCATTCCTGAAAAACTGTTAGGTGAACAGTGTGTATCAGTAATGCAGTCTATGTTGTATGCTGCATCATAAGCCAATATTCATCGAAGAGCTAAATAAAATTTTTTAAAAATAAAAAATTCCAGTAACTAGGAGACAAGCTAAAATAGCAATATTTTTTTGTGTCTGTAGCAAGCACCTTTTTCTCTTTGTGCTGTTTCGTGAAATGAAACATCTCCCTTTCAGAAGTTAATATCTGAAAAGTTTAAGGGGAAAAGTGATAATTATTGATGGAATATATGTAAACAGAAGAGAATGAAATTTACATGGTAATAATTTTGTATTGCAATTATTCTTGTATTGGACCTAAATGCAAGCATGTATGCATGAGTACCAGCTATATTGGGATGCATGACTGAAGGAAGGTATTTTTATTGATTTTGAAAATATTTTGGTAGTATCACTGTGTTGGGTTTCTACTCAAATCACTAGAAAAAAAAATTGCTCAAATCCTTGCGACAGAAGTCATTCCATAAAGATGGGTACCGTGTTACGGTTTTTATGCTGGAGATGTTTAACCTGTCTCAGCTTAAAAGCTGCCTCTGAGAGAAGGGTCCATTATAAATGTGGGGTTTCGTGGTGCCCCATATCTGAACAGGCATGCTCAGAGTGGGTTTCCATTACGCCATAAGCTATATCTTCCTGTCCATTTTTCCCAACTACTTCTCAGGGATTAATGTCTACCCCTGAACCTGCAACCCTCAGTTCATCCTCCCTCGTAGTTAATGGATTCATTGCACATTGTTCTTGAAATCTTTCTTTCTCTTTTTTCTTTTTACCTTCTTTTTTTGTTTGTTTGTTTCTTTGTTTTTTGGTGAGCATATGTGCACGCCCATTTGCAAACTGATGTGAGCTTACTGTAGCCTGCACTCTGGGTCAGCCTGAGGACATGTGGCCGCGTGAGAATGATACGTTGCCTGATCTAATACACACTGCTTTCCAGCAAGGCTTACTACCAAGTGCTTGATGGTGCGCTCTCATAGCAGAATGGCTTCTGCTCAGCTCGAGCAAAATAAGCTCATATCTGCCTGCAAAAGACTGTGCATATTACAGCTCTCGAATCCTTCCCAGGTAGCTGTACTAAGTTGAATGGCTGTTCGGAGCAGGTTGGTCTTCCTTCAAAATCCAGGCCCTTCAACCGTAGTATGGCATTTTTAATGTCTTTCTGATCTCAAACCCTCCTTGCTTCCCAGATGCATCTTGCTCTCAGCTGCTTCAGATATTTCTATTTAGTCTGCGTGGATGCTCTTTGGCAGAGTCAGAATGCTTGGGGAGGGTTGAACTGACTTTTGCTTCAAACCAGCAGGAACTTTCTTGTTTACCTTTCCCCAGTCGCTGTTGAAAATCTGTCTGAACAAAATGCCAAGTTTGAGTTTGTGTAGGGGAGAAGTGTTGACTTCTAAAAGTGGTGACTGGATTTTTGTGTTGTGTTCTGTGGGATGGATGAAATAGTGAATGTCAGAAATAAAAGATGAGAAAGCTGTGTGTTTTAGTGGAGGTGACTGGAGCAGCACATGCTCTGTGCAGGTACTACCTTAGCTAGCATTCCTCAAATACCCACCACCCCCAATGAACTGAACAGCTCTCACACTCTTCACTTGTGACTAGTCACAAACCTCCTATTCCTGTTTCAAGATCTCACTGGATAGAGAGGTGGTGAAAAGCAAGAATATGTAATGGTGTTGCTGCCTGAGATATTGCTCTGCTTACCTGGGAAAGTCCATTTTCATCTCCAAGGGAGAATTTCTTCTAAAGGAAGAAACTGTCCTCTGCCATTTTCTTTTCCTCCCTTTGTTTGGGTTTTATTGAAGTTGTTTTGAAGGGACAGTAGTCAATACCAGTTGCATCAGGATTGTCAGTGATGTGTGTTCTGTATCATAGGAAAATTAGTGATCTTCAGAATACTTGGCAAACGTTTCTTGATCTCTAATGTTCATTGGTTGTAGAGACATTATGTTGTAGTATATAAGGTTTAATGCTAATAAATATGCTAAGAGGCTTCTGCTTTTCTGGTCCTCTGTGCCTTGGGCTTTGTGAGGCATTCACTGTGGAAAGCTTTAAATAATACGTAATAGGTGCAGTAGTACAGTCCCTCCTGTATATAATATTAATAGTTTGCAGTAGTTTGTAGTAGTCAGATCTTTGGTTTGTGTTTTTCCCTACATATGAATTATTATTCTTTCTGCTGATCTTCTCTCAGTTTCTTGATGAGAAGTTCTGATGCTTTTTCAGTTTAGAAGTTACTTATTAACTACAGTTTTCAGTATGCTTTTCTACTTATTCATTATCATTCTTAAGCAGGTTCTTAATACATATAAAATTATGCTAGGTGTACTACAGCTCCAATCATAAATCCATCTGAAATCAGTATCAAACCATATGAAAAGCAGCAGCAAAATTGGACCTTCTTTTCCTGTTATTTTCTTCTGCCCTGAAATAAGTTATTTACAAAATGCACTCTGCATACTTTTGTGATGGGGGGTGGGGAGGGGCTTTACTATAATCTTGTACTAATTAATTTCACATAACTTGAATAGGTTGAAATGGCATAGATAATTCAAAGCTCTAAATACTGTGTTATACCTGTGACTTATAAATTCATTCTTAATATTCATCTTTCATAAACTGCCAGACCTCAGTGTGTCATGTTAGAGTAATCACCCAATTTACTTGCCTCCCCACCGAGCTACAAGTACCTTAGCTCATTAGGCTCTGTGAAAGTTTGACTTTTTTCCTTTTGGCTTTCAGCTGTGATGGCTTTATTTGCATTAGGAAATACTGGATCTTTGGGTTATAGTTTCTGATTAATTTGGACTTAATAGGGAAAGCCGAATGAAAACTGAATTTTTAATCCCAGTTATTTAGGGACGGGAGCAGGGGATATAGTCCCTAATCTGAAATTTAGGAATATAGAGGAGACACATTGTACAATGTTGTTTTAATTTGAAATGTTGAGCTTCCTTTTCACCAAACTAGATCCCCACCCAAATACTATTCTGGAAAAATCCCTGGGCAAAACATTTTCCAGAGTTTTTGTCGTGTTACTCAGTTTGGAGACTAGTTTCTTTCTATGGATTTTAATTGAATTTAATTTAATAGAATCTAATGTGAGGACTTTATGGAATTTTAAACATTTGCTGCTTTGAGATTCTAATCTGATTCAAAACCATGAAATGCTGTAGTATTCTTTCTTCCATATTCTATTTGGTTTTTCATCATAGAGTGAAGTTATAGGGGCAATTGTGAATATCAAAGGTCAATTAAAATGTGTGTCTTCCCACTCCCTAGTAGTTGATTAGAAATTGAATGAGAGAGTAACTAAAGAATTTTTTATTTATAAAGCCCCATACCTTATAGGTTTTCATACTTTATACTTGTCAAACATTTCACAAAATGCCATGAATTATTTTTCAGCTGAAAAAAAAACAAAAACAGAGCAAGCTCTCAGAGTAGAAGAGCAAAGGGGAAAAATGCTTTTAAAACATGAATTGTATGTAACTGACCCAGCAGTAGCTAGATCAACTTTTTTGAATGAAAGAAATTACCTTCTTTAAACAATTTGCCTTAACTGTGAAGCAAGACACGTTTCTGTTTTATGGATGAATATCTGTTTCACAGGCATTTTCAGCTAATACATTTATCCCACTGTCTTATTTCTGCTCCATTTCTCTTCTAAGCATCCAAAGCCTATTGCTTCCTATTCTAGGAACTTCCATAATCTGTTTTGAATATAATGTTCTGCTGCACGCAAACAGAAGCATAAAATAAATCCCACACACTGTATATCCATCATCTGCTTAGTCTCTTAAGAAACATACATATATATGAAGAGACGTTCTTGTGTGTGGATATATATATATACACTAAACATGTTTCTTAAGAAGCTAAATTGATACGTGTACAGATGTTATTATGTATATTAGGATATAGATATAGATGGAATTATTATTGAAGCTAAAAAATGTGTCTTTACTGACTCATGAAAGTTTTGAATACCTTCAGTTGGGTATAAATGGAGCTGACTTCTTACAGTAGGACCAGGACCGTTGCTGCTGATTTTATGATTGTCCTGTCAGCAGAACCTTCTCATTTTGTATATTGCTGTGTATGTTGTAGTGGGTATAGAAATGTTGGACTTACCAGACCTTTTCAGTATCTCCCTTCCTTTTTCCAGAAGTCAGGAGCTCTTTTCTGGCTGACCTTGAAGTCCTTTGTGTCAGATAACAAGAAAGCCCATAGTCCTTTAGAGGTCTGACAGAATCCAAAGTTAGGATAAAACTTGGTATTAATTGTGTATTTCCACCGGTAGCCTACTCACTACAAACAGTCCCAGCAAGGAAGGATGGGAAAGAGACATCTCCCTAGAGGGTTACTGAGGCAGCCTTATGCACTTGCAGAGGACAGGAAGCTGTCCAAGACCAAACCCACAATTTTTCCTCTCTTAGCTGCTTCAAATCCAGTCTTATCCCAGAGAAGGGGTAATCGTGACCGTTCTTGTCTTTCTAATACATTTTGAGCTATTAAAATTTCCAAGCTGGTGTAATTAACACCCAAGGACCATCAATCAGCAGACTTGATGCCAATTGTCTAGCTACATTCTATGAATGTTCTGTGGTGAAACACATTACATTTTACATAGTCTACAGAGTTGCACACCATGTGTTAAACCACATTTGGCCACAACTAGGATGTTGAGTCAAGTTAGAGAGTCCCTAAACTACAAGGTTATAGTAGCTGTACTGGTAAGTACATTGTTAAATGTACACCCTCCTGACAGCTCTCCTCAGCCTGGAAGTTCTGTAGGACCTGGAGATGGAAGTAAGTGCAGAGGACAGCCTTGTCAGGAAGCTAACAAAACACATAGATTTAACGCCTGATTTTGTGGAGTTCAATCCTTTGTTAGTAAAACTTTATATCTTATTAAAATTATATCATTATGCTCCTGGGCTCTAAGCTGAGGGACTCATGTCAACTCTCCATCATTTTGAAGAAAATGAGAAGGATTCCTGACATAGACTATATGAAGGACTACCAGATAATTTCCAATTTAATATAAATGAAGGGATCTTGAACACAACTTCTAGGTCCTTTCTTTCCAGATTAAAGCTCCTTACTTGCAAATATATTAGCTTGGAAGTTCTGAATTAATTATAGATGATGGATTTTTAAAAAGTCTTTAATACCAGAGTGCCATGTGGCACATAGTTCACAGGAAGGAAAAGTAGCTGAACTGCTGTTTCTTGCCCTTTAAAACAAGATAGGAGTAAACTCTTAAGTTGCATTTACCTAATGGCAGGCATTTTAATCAAGGAGTGGGTATGTATTAGAGGTGCCTTAGAGATTTTTAGAGGCTTTTATAATATTCCTAGGTGATCACTGACTTGCCAGCTGAGAAAATCATTTGTAGATTTAATGAGTTTAACTGTCAAATTTCAGGCACCCAAATTCAAAACTTTTTCAGGCTACTTTCATGGGCATGAACTTTGCAAAATGTGTTTTTTAAAAGGCCTAAAACTTTCACTAACTCATGTGTAAATGTTCATGACCATATTCCTAGTCAATTCCTAGCTACAATCCAGAATGGGAAAATTCACAGGAAATGAATGAGAGTCAGTCCCCTGTGGAAAATGTATTTCATCTTTTCAACAAGCTGAAAGGTCCAGACTAGGAAAAAAAAAAAATCACAAAAACCAATCTGAGAGGTCCCAGCAATTGCATCCCAGTTAAGCATAAAGTTAAAAAAACCCTAATTTCTCCGAAATATGGGAGAGATTGTTTCTTAGTGAATGTTGTGATTAGTCAGAAATGTAACTGTTATAAAAACCAAATGTTAGGATTTGGAGGGGGAAAGAGAGATAGTAGGAATAGATCAGTGTCCTCTGAATGCTGCTGTAATATTTTTATTCAGAAGATACTCAAGGGAAAAGTACCGATAGAATTAAATGTGTAGCTTTGTCAGATACTTAAGCACCCCACTTTTTCTTCACAGTGCAGTTACTCTCACTTTGCATATTCATGAACAAATTTATAAGGTTTATACAAGGTCATACTGTATTAATTATAGCAGGGATATCCAAATAGCACTTTGAAGTTTAATGCTTTTTCAGCATTTCTGGTAAAAGCTTACCAAATGGTGGATAGAAATTCCACATAGCTCTGGAAGTTCATTCTGGGCTCAAGTTGATCAAAATCTCAGCAAGATATTTTATTTTTAAACTGATGTTATTGAATGCCTTCTGTATTCCCATTTGGACTGAAAAATAGTACAGTGTAATTCAAGACTTTTTTGCTGTCCTTTACTTAAAAACATGTAGCAAGCTTCTTTGGTGTAGCTCCTTTCTCCATCATTTTATCTGATAAGAGATGTTGAACTGCTCTGCCTAAATCTACCATCAAATGCAGAAGCAGCTCCCAGCGTATTGATTTTGCACTGAGAAAGCCTAAAGGTGATCTGTCAGCATCTGGCTTCAAAATATTTTTAAGTGACTCCTGGGCAAGGAAGGAAACTCACACATATTTCAATGGGACTTTGTGTTTGGATACGAATGAGAAGTATCGGACCTGTATGTCAGAGTCTGATAATTTAGGAGCGAGGTGAAATCTGACCCTTCTTCAACTAGGATCTTCGATACTCTTTAACATGAATATTTGTGGGGGGTTTAGCAAAAAAAAAAAACAAACCCATATCAACTTAACTGGGTGTGATACAATTAATAAATATTCACTGGTGACTATGGCAGGAAAGTGTTCTTTCTGTAATTTATTAATTTAATGTTTCTGGAAATTATACATACATATATGAAAAGAATGCATGTGCCTCAGTAGCTTGGCTTTCATCTTCCGACACTCTTAGGCTCAGTGATGATGACAGACCTATCAACTGCTGCTCCTTAGCCAGAACAGCTTATGGTGTACCCTAGCCTTGGATTAGGGATGTGTTGAATATCTCAAGTAGGTTTTGAAGGACTGAATATTTTCCCAGCTTTTGGTAGTTTTAATTCCTTTCAGGTTGAATGCCTGCTGTTAACTAGTGCCTAAGTGAAAATTAAATGTCCGCTCATATTTGCATAGTTAGGGAGTGTTAATTTACATTTCCTTCTGTCACAGCTTTCAGCCATGTGGGTCTGAATGTTTTGAAGCAAGTGAACTTGAGTGCTTTGTGAAAAGGCTTAGTAGATTCTGTAGAACTTTTTCATTTCAGAAAAGTTCTTGTTTATGCAGTAGTGAGTGTTAACTTGGCAGGCACTGTAATGAAGTATGATCTGAGTCTTGGTGGCCTGCTGGCTTCATTTGGATTGACTCCCAAGTCCAGTTGACTACAACAGCCCTTCTTCTCACTGACCAGCTGCAGACCTGAGTATCGCAGTGGCATAGCTATTTTATTTTTGGGAAGAGTCCCCAAGCCTGTGTGTTACCGCGTGTATTTTAGAATGTGTCAGCACAACCCTGCAGTCATTGCATGCAGTGCTGAATAGATGGAGCCAATTGTGTGGCCGCATTGTAAGGAATCACCAGGGCCAAAGGTGTCAGTGGGAACCAGAGTGTCACTCAGTTATTGCTTTACTGAAGATCCAAAATCCTGGATAGTCCTTTTTGAACAGGTACTTAGAAGAAGTGGTGTGGTTTGTCTTCACAGACAATACAGTTTGTCTCAGCATGAGAGAAAGACTGATTGGGACAATTGTGTAGTACCATTCTTCTTCATGGTGATTCATGATGCAGGATCGTGTTTTATTTACCCACAGAAAATAGGAAACCGAGCATTCAGAGTTGGTATGCCTACTCAATTCCACCACAGATAATAAAATAATACTCATTAATGTAGAGGTTTGTTGGTGCTTTTTGCTTTGTTTGCTTTTCTCCTCTTAAAATTGTTTGCATCACCAGGCAGTAGGAAAAAGGAACATGTGAAAACACGTGTTCATGTGTAATGAAGAACAGGCAGGGTCTAGTTGTGCAGCTTTCCCTCATTACTTTGAAACAGACTGTTTCAGATCCAAACAGACCTCTCCTAGGAGTGAGGATTTCTCAGTTTGAGGATTTCCACTGGAGATACCTGTTTGAACTGCTCTGAGCTTGCTTCATCCTTCTGGATAAACCAGCCAACATCAGAAAGTAAACATTTTATCCCCACCTGTCAGAGTGTCTTGGGCAGGTGAACTGTCTCACTTCCAGCCCAAGCGTGATTAATGCCGGCAGCTGAAGGGGGGCTACTGCTCAAGGCTTTTGCTGCAAGAAGGCTTGGGTAGTGCACTGCAGTTCTGCAAGCTGGTGAGCTGCTGAGAGCTTGTGAGAAACACTTTGATTTGGATATTTCTCCAGACATGATTAAAAACTAACACACGGGGAGTGCAGAGCTAGGGCAAGGTGATGCTCATTTCCAGGTATGGCTCACTGATAGACACACAGCCTTGTGGACACTGCCTCAGAAAGACATCAGAACAGGATGAGAGGATTTTCCTGTCTTCAGCCAGCAAAGCCTGTGCTAAGTTTGTCTGATATGACAGGCAGGATGGAAGGTCTCCATCTGTAAACATGAGCTAAGCAAAGATACTGCTTAAGGTTTTGAGGTTTTAGGGGTTTCGTGCCGTTGTCTTCCCTAAATTAGCTTCATATTGTCTTTTCAAGTTCCTTATTCCTGTTGAGAAAATTTCCTTGAGAAAGAACATATCCTTTTTTTTTTCCTCTCTTTTGTTTTAAAACCACAATAATCCTATAATTCAACTTGGAATTGCATCTGCATGTACTGCATGAAAACATTTAACACCAGCCTGATAGTATTTTTAGCTAGGATTACACACTACATACAGAGGATTTCCGTGACAAAGTACTTCTGAAATATTCATCCTAGTGTAGCTTTTCTACTTTCACAGCTCATTTCTTTTTGTCAGGTGTTCATTTATTATAGTTAGTTGGTTACAGCTTCAGCGTTTTCTTTTGAAGGACAGTAGCATCGTGAAATACCTCCTCCTCTTCTCCTGCTGTCATTCATCCATCTTTGTATCTGATTTATTACGTGCAGAAGTACAATACTTGGAAAGTGTTTCAAAAGAGATAGTCATGAAAGGGCACAATGTAACTGTTGCGCATATAAAATATGAGCGTGTTGTTGGGTTTTTATTCCCCTAGTGAAGTAAAATTACATAATAGAAAATATTTTATTTACCAAAAAAATTACTTAATTCCCTGGGTTCACTTATAATTCACATTATAATCAATGTGTTGAGAACATTTTTCCTCATGTGGTGAAATTGATAGATTTTTGATTGATATCTGCTGTCCTGGTTGCCAGAGTTCGCCCTAAGGAATGTCTTCTAATCTACATGAAGATGAGAAAATGCACGGTGTCATCTGTAGTTTTGGTAATTATTTATGTGTTGCACTTAGCTGCTTGTGCTCACAGTCTGGTTGCACTTAAGGTTGCGCAGCTGAGCCCTTGCAGACAGTGGGTAGACCAAAGGCTGCCTGGCCTTGGGCACAGCTTGTGACCTCAGAAGTATTTATTTTTTTTAACAAGGGAGATCTCATATTTAGCTAGCAAATTGTGTGGAGGTAGGAGGTCATCCTTTTTCTAGCCCATCTTCAGGGGAGCACAGCAAAGAGTAAGTTATGACTGTTTTTTACATTCACCTATAGCATGCCCAAGTGGAAGAAACAGATGTTAATGAGTCTTGAGTGTTTGCTGTGTGCAAGTGAAGGGCCAACTGGGACATATTTAAGAATCACAGAATTGTAGAATTGTTGCAGTTGGATGGAACCGTTTAGATCATCAAGTCCAACCATCACCCAAACCTGCCATCCACTGCTAAACCATGTCCCTCAGCACCACAACTGACTCTCTTCTAAATACCTTCGTGGATGGAGACTCCAGCAGTTCCCAGAGCAGCCCTATCCAATGCCTAACAAACACCTCAGAAAAGAAGTTTTTCCTAATATCCAATCTAAACCTCCCCTGGTGTAACTTGACTCCGTTTCCTCTTTTCTTATCACTTGTCACCTGGGAGAAAAAAAGGAAGATGCAGCTTGGACAGTGATGGGTCTATAATGATGTCTTCTGTGCTAAACATCTGCCTTGAAAAGAGTGTAGCCCTCTGTAGCTGATTCCTTGGCACGGTCGTGCCACCTTTCTCTGTCATGAGGTTGCAGAGGTTACTGGGGACAACAGGTCAGTAACTAATCCACACACAGGCACAAGATCCACCAGCAAAACTTGCTGGACCATTGGTAGCATCACCGGTGCTGAAATGGGGGAAAAGGGAATTTCACATGCATGGTGCATTTATCTTACCTATTTTTTTTTACATGATTTATAGGAATTATGTGGGAGTTCTTAATTGTTTTCACAGGAACAATGTGTTTGCTGTTTTGTTTTGTCTTTACTTTTGAGATGACTGATAATTTGGGGTTCGCCATCAGCTAAGTTTTAGAAAACTGGTCTAAAAGAGTCATTGGAAACTGAAATAATCTTTGGTTTCCCAGAAATTTATATTTTTTTCATTGAAGGAGGCAGGTTGGTTTGGGTTTTAACTAGGAAAACAGAGTTAAGTATGCGGTATCTCTACCCTGGAGGCGTTCCATGAAATCAGTCACCTTTCTTTGGCTATGCAGGTAATTTACGACTTGTTTTAGGTGTCTTGCTTAACTGGGCACCTGAACAAAGTACTGATGTTCAGAGGCATTCTACTACTCTATGGCCTATTTGCGTGGACACAGATGACATGTAAATAATCACTTTGTTTTACCATTTGCCCATCAGGAATATATAGGTAGTTCAGATACTTGGGATATTGTCACTATCCGTCAGGAAAATGCATCATTACTTGCTAGTAAGCCAGACAGATTTGTGCTGCTGTGTGGGGATTTGTGTGTGGGTATATAGCCTTGTCCTTTCTTTTTGTGGTACTCTTTGACCTGAGTAACAGCAGTTGGTAGTATTTCTTTTAAGAAAGTGGAAAGTGACTGCATTAACACAGACACTTCATTCTAGAATCGTGGCTCCATATATCATGAAACACATGGAAAGCATTTAATGATTAATTATCCCCCATAATTCTCCAACATATCTCTGTCTAGACTATAATGCATGCAGTATTGCTTCTGCCAGGGTTACGTTTTGCTTGACCTTATGGCAGGCATACAGTGTAATTACTAAATGGGGGCTAATTTCTGTAAACAAATGTTAGTTTTTCATAGCATGAGCCCTATCATTATGTTTTATTGCTGGTGGATGTGTTGTATAGTCAGCCATTCTTCAAGGACTCGGTTAGACTATTACTGTAAATTGCCTTTATACTGTAAACTCTGAAGACTTAGAATTTATCATAAACCATAGATATGATCTTTGTTTCCTCTCCTGCAAGTATGTGATAACTGTAATTGATTATGCTTTATAAATAAATATAACTTACTTTGTATAAGGGTATTCAGGTAATTATACATAGAGAGTTTAGCGGATGCTTAATGCAGAACTCATCGTGTACTGTCTGAAATAAGAGGTAAAAAATAATATGCAGGAACTGGAGTATATGTGATAATTTGATAACTGTCATGTACTGGCCTTCATCTGGCAGAAACTAAGGATGTAGCTGCCATGTAGTAAAAGTAACTGACTTTCATAGCACCTTATAAGCCAAGATAACCTCCCATTCTTAAATCAAGTGCAGGAATTTATTACAAGGGTAATAGTGGAACTACCCACCAGATTTCTTCCTGATTTCCAGTAACATAGAATCATAGAATCATAGAATGATTAGAAAAAAAACATGGAGCATGAGTTCTTGAAAACCATTTCCAGATGTGTAGAAGGGGAACAGTCAGCATGGATTTAACAGTGACTTGTCTGGGCATGTGGATGAATGGAGAGCACTGATGCAGTATCCCATCACTTTATTAAGTGTTTTGTCAGTGCAGACCAGAAACTCTCTGGCTGAGTAGCTCCCCTTTTGGAAAGAAACTGGGGTTTATAGAGGGCACCATAGCGAGCATGACCCAAAAATTTGTTCTCATCATGGATAAGACAGACTGACTGAAGGCTACATCTGTAGCTAGCAGGTCCACAGGTTTTCCCCCTTACTCGTTAATGGTGTGGTCTCATCTGCAATACTGTCTCCAGCTTTGGGTCCTCCCAGTTTACCAGAGGTGTTCAGAAACTGGAGAATGTGCAGGGAAGAGAGCACAAGTTTCAGCTTGGAAGGTTCAAACTGGACATTAAGCTTTACCAGGAAGGTAGTGTAACACTGGAACAGAGAGGTGGTGGGTTGCCCATCCTTTGATGTCTTCAAGGCTCTCTAACAGAACCATTGACCTTGTCTTGTGTTGATTATGGTGCTTCCTCAGACAGCAGGCTGGACTTGGGTGACTCCCTACACATTCCTTCCAACTACAATTTCTGAGATTCTGTGAGTAACTCCAGAGTTTCAAGACAAGACTCCAAAAAATGAGGAATACAGAAACTGTAAGCTCTGAAACAACATCTAAGAGAAAACAAAACTCCCTCACTTCCCTGCCCTTCCCTTCTCAAATTATATTTGAGATATTTATGCAAAGAGCTACATGCTCTCTTTACTGTATGTCTGAAAGGACTTCTTACTTTGAGGGACATTATTTCTCCTTCCTGATACTGGTCACAGAGTACATGCTGACAAAGTTGAGCAGGTTAACAGAAAACAACCCTTTCTGCAGCATAACTCAGAGTCACGTCAAATGAGTCCACCCGGCACGGTGGATGCTGTGTGAGGGCTAAGGGAAAAGTGACACTGTAGACAACATATCACCGTCACTCTGTAAAAGGGTGTTGAATTACAGCTGCAGAGGACAACTTAATTTGGGTATTACTTAAGTTTTCAGTGCTTGACTTCTAAACCATACTGTTCTGTAAATTATTTTACAATTCATAATGATGAACTGATTAGCAACTGCAAGTATTATTACTTTCAAACGTCAGCCAAACAGCTAGAGAAAATTTGTATTTCAGACATCTTTTCTAATTACAGTAGTGTAGGTTAGTCAGTGTTCATTTTGTTTCCCTTAATTTTTGTTAGGACTGATTATAAATCATAGACTAGTTTATGGAGTAAATAAAGTTCTGTGAATTAGTAAGTGGCATTTTGATGGCATTTTAAATTGAAATGCATAGTTACAACATATTGGACATATGTAATAAAATGTTTACTTTAATAGGCTCTGTTCCACACAGTGCAGAATTAAAAAATCACCATGACTTGAAACACTAAGCACAGTTTGAACACAGGGTGTTTTAAGTGGTATTTAGCTCTCAAAGTAAGAAGTCCTTTCAGACATACAGTAAAGAGAGCATGTAGCTCTTTGCATAAATATCATTGCATAAATGTAACTGGATCACTCTAGAAAACTTAATGAAACTGACTGTGGAATGGTTGGAAACTCTGGAAATTAATTCTGGTCTACTGCTTGTGCTTTATAGCACCATTATGAAGCAAACCACAAGTATCTGCTAGGTGATGAAAGTGTCTACTCTATGGTATCAAATGCCCAGCTAGAGAGGGAGTTCTGCTGCCAAGCCCCCCATAGAGATCCCCCCTCACTGATGGCAGAGGAGCAAGACTAGGCTGCCCATGGAGTGGGCTGCTCTTCGGTTTGAGAGCTTGAACAGCATGTTGCACTCTTTGTGGAAGGATGTTCTCAACTTGTTTGCGTGGCAGCACATTGCCTTGGTTGAATGAGCTTTTTTTATTCATCCCATAAGCAATATGTATTTTTCTTTTAATTAAATTTCATTTTGTGCTGGCTGTCACACAGGGAAAGTAAAAAATGCAGTGTGACAGCGGAAAAGAGAGAAATGGGATTAAAAAAACAGATCAGAAAGACATTGATGAAGCAATTTTTCTGGAGGAAAAAGGCTGTGGAAGGTTGTCAGTTACTGCCAATTTTTCAAATGCATGTTTATGGTGAAAAGATCACAAATACTATCAGAATTTCAGTTACAAGCTGCTACTCATAGTTCTTTACATGAAGATGAAATCACAGTCAGAGAAAAGTATTGACCATTACAAGCAGAGTGTCTAAAGTGCCATTTGCAAGTCTCTAAAATCAATTAAATCCCCTGAAAATTGAGGTTTGACTTCAAAGTTCTGTGCAAAAAAAGATTAAACGCATCTATAGGTAGGGTATAGTAAGTGATTTTTCTTTAGTTCATTTTCCTAACTAATACTGCTTTACAACATTTAGATGATGTTTTTTTGATCTCTCTGATACTTCCATATTTTAATGGAGTTCTCTGGACTTATATACTGAAATCGTTCCAGAACTCTCTGTTTTTTATTTCAGAGTGACTTGGTCATTTGGCTAAGTAAACAGTGATGGTTGCGCTTGATCTCTGAGGTGGTTTCAGAGTTTATGCTTCTTACTCCTTTTCTTTCTGGGTATTAATAGTAGCACCTCCCATGCTCTCACGCTTCGTTCATTTAGTGAGGTAGGTTTCTAAAGCAAGTTACAGCATGACAGGCTGCCTGAATCTTCTGTGGCAGGTCATAGTGCCACTCTTTGAATAGAGTTTGGGTTATAAATAGGTAAACTGGAGACCTAAGTGGTCTAAAGCAACTTACTGGGGAATGGGGAAGGGAAGCATACTGAATGTTGTGAAACTATTATTGTAAGAGGCAATAGAAAATGCAACTCTGTGAGATTTTACCTTCTGAATTACAAATGTTGAACAGCTCTGTGTAATTATGTATGTTCTGAGGAAAGATTTCATTGTGCAGATTGAAATTCCAACATTCACCTACATACTTTCAAGTGGCTTTGGCTGAGCCCTCGCAGCGGCACCACTGGCTGCTGGAAGCAGTAGGTGGAGCAGCCCAGCACAGCCACAAAACTGAATGGGAGTAGATACCGAGGTTCCCATTTTCCATCTGCCAAGGTGCTACTTTCCATGAAGATTCTTAGAGAGGGGATGAAATTCGTGACAGTGATGTTGCATGGCTTGATACCATGATGCTGAGGGCAACATTGTAGGTAAAAGGATCATGCAAGAGTGCAGATATGGGTGGTGAGAAATAGGCTTATGGTTTAAATTGAAGCTGGGTTTAGATTACTTTGACTTATTGTGGCTGGGCTAAACCTGTGTTGTAACCAATAATTTTGTCTCAGGGACTTGTCTATGAGCAGAAGGCAAAGAACTGCAGAATGGTTGTTTCCCAGTAATTCTCTCTTTGAATACTCTCAGGGTTGACTATGTGTCCCCAGAGGAAGTCAGTGCAGGATGAATACAGTGTGTGAAATTCAAACAACTTTTCCATAACCTTCCTCCAGTAGAATAGTCCAGGAACAGGCTGCATGTTCCTTGTGTGCTCGGTTGCACCCATCAGTGCCAGTGGGTGTTTCTAGAGTGTGAGTGTACAGCCCTTCTCCTCATCTAAACATTGGTGTGGTTTCATACCACTAAAACGGCTGTTCCGCAAGCTGTGCACAGAGGGACACTTAACTGCCTTCAGCATCCAGGAGTGTAGGGAGGGTCACTTGTACCCAGAAAAGCCCAAGTGATCATCTCATCCTGATTATGGTGGGGAATAACAGCTCAGTCTTGGCAGAGGCTGCTCCAGTACCCATCCTCCACGTGGTGGCCTTCAGTGCCCTAGTATGGAGAGAAAAACATGGGAGTGATGCAACTTTCCAGTCTATGCATGCAAAAAAATTAAAGAGCCAGCTTTAAACATGACATAGCTATGGCTCATGGTTTATTGAGGATCTCAGATGGACACTGAATTCTTTGCATTTGCAGAGGCCTGTGAATTTCAGCCTTGTTCAGTTAGGTATGCAGATCTTAGGATGTTCAGATTAACAGACCTTTAACCAAAAGCGCTAGTCAGTCTTCAGTGGCTTTAGGAAAGAAAGAGAAGGAATATCAAGACCAGTATAGCAAAACTGAGATAGCCACCACCTAAGAAATTGTGTTAAGGAGAAGCAGGAGCAGGGCTGCACCCCAGGGTGAGCAAGCTGGGAGCGGAGGGTGGCTGAGACATGGTCAGGCCATGCCCTCACCAACAGGTTCAGCCGGAGGATCAGAGCTGGGACAGCTGAGTCCTCTTGGCTCTCCAGGGTCTGTCAGGCAACAGCAGGGTATCAGGTTGGGCCCGAGTCGGGAAATCCAAATGACAAACCAGAAACAGGGCTGGGATCCAGCACTGCTGCAGCATTACAGGGACAGGGCTTTGAGCTCTGCTGCAAGGGAGTCCTGGGCTGTGGGAACTGGTATGTAAAGCTGGCTGGTGCATAAGCAGGCATGTAAAAAAACTAGGCAATTCAAATAACACTGAAGTGGTAGGAATTACTTTAATTGTAATTAAAGAATTACAGGGTAATTCTGGCTTTCTTGGTGCAGTGTCTGTAAATGAATCATCTTGCACAAAACAGACAGGTAGTTTATCAGTTATGATCACGTGAACCTTTTATATCCCTCCTGCTCTGGTCAGAAAGATAACTCACGCACAAGGAACTGGAACGCTGCGACACTTGATTCATGCAGTTATCATTTTGATGGAGTGTCATTTTACCAGAGCCACCTGTTCAGGAAGGGAAAAAAAAATCTGCTGGTATTTGGTATTAGCACATTTATTTCAGCAAGATTTGGCAATTGAAATCAGCTCTAAGGTGGAGAATAAGGGCTGAGCTTCCTAAAGTCGCATTAAATAATTTGCACTCCTTTATACCTAATATAGGAAATTTTACTGTTATTCTGGGAATTGTGTTTGCGCTATGCTGGAGGAGGATATGTTGTTGAGTAACTGACAATTAACTGAGAAGGGTAAAATAATAATTACGAAATTAGAATGAGTGTTTGTTCATAAAAGAACAGACACCTTTACAGGCTGTAATTATCTTTTTGCTAATTTGGTCTCTGACTGGCACACAAAGCATAAAAAGGATGAAACTCTTCCCAGGCGTAACACCGCTACAGTCAGTGCTCTGTGTGAGAGGTGAGGCTGGTACTCTACCTGTGTTGTAAAAGCAGGTCACACGGGAGCAAGTCTGATGGTGCCGAGTATCTGTCACTCTGGGAATGCCTGTCTGTCAACCAAAGAGTAATCACGGCTGCAGAAATCTCTTCATGCGGGAGCAGTTACAGGGAGACGGAGGCTGACGGTTGCCACCACATCGGTAACTTCGTACTGGAAAACAGCTCTTGGCTTTCTCTGGTGGTTCAGTTTGCATAATTCTTCCCCCACTCATTTTTTTTTCTTGGTCCCTTTGTGGGATTTTAGAACACAAATACACTGTCCCTTGGCCCAAAGAACATATAGTAAAGCCCTTATGTAAGGTGAGATTTGATGGAAATAGGATACACAAAAGTGACCTGAGACAAAGAACACAGCGATTCTAAAGAAGCCTTTGCTCAGTCAGATACACACATCTCCTGCAAAGTCCATTTTTTTTTGCAGGGAAGGGCTGGGGTGGGAGGGGTCCTTTCTTTTCTTTCACTGATTCAATTTATAGGAGGAATCAGGATGAAGCAAATGCAGTAACATGCTAAATGCATACAATTGCAGGTGCATGGGTAAAATATTTAAAGGCAAGTATAGTAGTGCAGTTCATGGCAAAGCAAATGACAAAGTGGAAGAAGAGAGCCTGTGTTGTGGTTTAACCCCAACTAGCAGCTAAGCCCCGCAGAACCTCTTGTTCACTTTCCTCCAGAAGGATGGAGGAGAGAGTCAGAAGAGTAAAAGTGAAAAACTCTTGGGCTGAGCTAAAGCCAGTTGAACAGGTAAAGCAAAAGCCGCACACACAAGCAGAGCAAACCAAGGAATTCACTCCCCACTTCCCATGGGCAGGGGGTTCAGCCATCCCCAGGAAAGCAGGGCTCCATCACACATAACAGTGACTTGAGAAGAAAAATGCCATCACTCCAAACATCTCCCCTTCCTTATTCAGAGGGTTTGGAATATCCCTTTAGTCAGTTGGGGTCAGCTGTCCCAGTTCAGTCCCCTCCCAACTCCTTGTGTGCTCCCAGTCTCCTCACTGGTGAGGTAGGGTGAGAAGCTGAAAAAGCCTTGGCTCTGTGTGAGCACTGCTCAGCCACAGCAAAAACATCTCTGTATCATCAACACTGTTTCCAGCACCAGTCTAAAACACAGCCCGATCCCAGCTGCTGTGAAGAAAATTAACTCCATCCCAGCCAAAAACTGGCTATTCATGCAAGAGTTTAATGAGCATCTTGAGGCACCGATGGGAAGGTGGAATTTGTCATTTCGTTTAACAGGAACAATTGGACCGATTCAAAGGGTAGGTTTAAAAATGGAAAGAAAACAATTAAATCTCTGCCAGTAAATAAGCTCTGCCCTCACTTCCCCAGAACTTACTGTGACATACAACAGTGTCAGGCACCAGACAGGGCAGTGAAGGGTTTTGTAGGAGTTTTGTTTCAGCAGAACAGTCAAGTTGTCAAGACACCATCCCTGGGGTATAAGCCAGAGGAATATACAGCATTGACAGTAGTGCTTGTAGCAGAGAGTTTTTGTCATCATTTTTATTCAGCATGGACCAGGTGGGGATAAGTAGGGTTCTGGTAGAGTGATTCCCTTCTTTTTTTACAGGTTATTTCGAGCAGCAGTGATGCACAGTGACTCATTAGGCTGAAGGGCACACTAGAGGGTCAGTTCTTTCATCATCTCTCATGCACATAAAGCCGTTTGGAGATATGATGAAGTGACATAATCTGAGGTAGGATACACACTGGCAATTTTAGGTTAACTTATGAAAATAGGACATGAACATAGATATTTATTTCTTATGCTGAGGGCACATTTAGCCAAAGAATAGGAATTATATTTTATTATGCATCACACTTTTTTTCTTTTTCTTTGCAATTAGGCAATTTATGGTAATGATTTTTTTACAGACATTTTTAAGCATTTACAGCTTAAAATAATCATAACACTGTGGGTTATGACTAGTGGGAAATGGCACAGACACCTTGACATTTGTAATGGAGTTAAAGAAAAAGTATAAGAAAATTGAGGGGAGAGATTGTTCTAGATCTAGCAAGATGCAGTTTCACAGGAACAGTATCATAACAGTGAATTGTGTTATTAGAAATAAATAACATGAGCAAATCTTAAATGAATTTTGAGATGCTTAACTGAAAATTCTGGAGGTAGTGCTGAAGGTAATACAGAGCATACGGATGGTGGCAGGAAAACAAAAGGTAAAACTAATGACCTGTAACAAGTTTAGACTAGGAACGGGGAGAAATGAGATATAAGAAAGCATTTCTAAGGAGTTTTAGTTTGGTGGAGGAGGAAGATGCCTTTCAGGTGTGGGCAGAGACTCCAGCCAGAGAAATACCTGTAGCAGTCCTTTTGAGGCGAGGATCAGTATGCACATAGTTGACTTCTGCTTTTCTATGCTGTGCTGTATTTTGATGCGTTTCATTCAGAGGAGTGTTTCATGCTCTAATGAGTGCTTTGCTTTGTGACTTCTTATCCTCTGTATTAAAATTTCTAAGTAGCTGATCTGAAAGAGATGAACTTAATAATCTAATGAACTGATTGGTGTTTTAATTAATTGTGCTCATCTGATTAGTCAACAACCTAAGCTGATTTACCATCCTTTCTTTTCAAGGCTCTGCACTGATAATGTTTTTTCAAGACTGAAAATAGATGCAGGAAGACACTTCAAACTCAGATGTGACAGGGAGATTGCTTTGTAGGTTGGGGGAATCATCCTACTTAAGCAATCACTATCCTATTTGTTTGTTCCTCCACGTTGATAGGATTGCTTATTGGTAGTCATGTATTTTTTTTCTGGAACCTAATCTTTATTCATAGGGTTTTCAGACTGGTAACTCTGCTAAATATAACCATTTACATTGTGTACCGTCTGATTTTGGTGGTGATCTTTTTCACTTGATTCTAAAACAAATACAAAAGAGCTGTATAACTTTCAAATATTTTGATTTATGAGACCTGAAAAGAAGAGCATTACTAATAATGCTTTTAAATGTTTCAAACTCAAGGGCACCAGCAAACTGGCTTACTGAGCTTAGGTGCCTACTGAAGTATATGTGAGGAATATGCAGTAAGTTGTAAAACCTGATCCAGAACTCTTTGGTTTGATTTAGTAAGAGCAGCAACAATTTTAAAATCAGCATAACAATTGGAAAAGTGAAAATTAGAACATAAAAAGTAGGATCTTTTGTCAAAATGGAGCCCAGAATGCATCTGTATTGGCATTGTTTGTATTTGTAGTCCCAGTTAGACACATCGGGACTGTCCTTTAGCCCAAGTAGAATGCTTGTCTAGCAGATAGAAACCAAAGTGACAGTGTCATGAAATCTTGTACCAAGTTTTAAACTAGTTTGCCCTCATACAGATGCTATTCAGAGTTAATATGTATGAAATAAGCTCTATTATTCTTTCTCTTTCTATTTAAGGTACAGCTTTCATGTTTGCATAGGCACACGCTCACATCCATACATTGTTGAACTAGGAGATCTTATTTTACCTTGCCACCATTTCAGTGTCCGTTTGTTTGGGAATGTAATTGCCTGCCCAGTTGGCTGCAAAATTACTGGGTTTATTTCTGAATCACAGATTTATCTGTTTGTGTTGTCTGGTAAAAGGAGTTTGACAGTTGTGGCACAGCACTTTTTACTGAACAAGCTTGGCTGCCCTCAACTGAATTTGTGCAACTGAAACATTAGGAGGTCCTTCAAATACATGGTCAGTGTCTCTGTTCAGCACACAGACTTTCTTCCATGCAGCAGGCTGTTCACCGGACGTATAATCTGCCTGTATTGTCTGATAGACTGACTCCTAGCTCTTTCACTTCTGTGTATGAGCAAAAGGGAGACCAAAGTAATAATGAGATAGGGATCTGTAATTTAGTAATTAAAACACTTCTTTCATTTATAGTGGACAATAAAGAGAATGTATGGATAGCAATTGAGATTCAAGAATCTTGGGATCCAAGACAGCCAAAAGACTGAGAATGCAGGTATTAAACACCAAAACACTTTCCCTCTTGCTTCTGTGGAGTAGCACAGCCATGCTCCTTCAGCAAAGACCTGTGCTGCAGAGCAGATTCTGAGGGCGTCATCAAAAAGGAGCAGAGGGTAACTCCAGAGAGTACAAACCTCAGGACTTCTGGGGTTCAAAATTGTTGACAGATGGAAGAAAGGATGCACAAACCAGTCCTTTAAGAAAGCAAGATAGGTAACAGATAAATTTGAAAAAAAGCATAAACTAAAGTCTGTTTTCTGTGGGGTTTGGTGGTAGTTTTCTGATTCCAAAAACTGTATTCCTGAAACTTTTTCCCAGTAGGTTTTTGTTGTTGTTGTTGTTTAGGAGTTTTATTAAATAAGCAAACTGCTCCATTTGGGAAAACGTCATGCTTATTTTTCACTGTTAATTTTATGTGGTAGTCTGGTCCTCTCCTATTACTCTGGAGACTCGTATATCTCCTGTAGCTAGGACATGCCTGCTAGCACTAAACAATTCAGGGGAGAGCCTGGAAGCAGGTCAGGAATGCATTTTGTCCCCATGTTGGATTCTGAAGTTGCACATTTATCATTATCAACTCAGACATTCAAAATATTCTGAGTGTATAGAAAAGAGACTTGCATGTATCTTTGAAAAGTGCATGAGCTATGCTAGAAATAAGCCAAGGAGAAAGAATTGTCAAAACCAAGAGGTTTTGTTTTCATTTGTATTAGTTGTTCTTAAGCAAGGTCAAAGACATCAGGGGATGGCAAGAAATTTCACACACTATGTGAACTTGGCAAAATTCCTTTTCACAAGTTTCAGGTATGAAAGAAAATCCTTTCCCCCAGCTGTTATATACATTAAAGTTTTGGCTGAAGGGCAGTGAATTTTTATTACAAGATTGAAATTATACTAGAGAAAGAGCATTCAAAGGATTTTTATAAAGTGATCTCAGTAGTGTAAGACAAGCTGATAAATACTGTTAGAACAATAGTTTTAAACACTTAGTGAGTTACTGTCTTCTACAGATAGTATGGTGCTTATCCTGAACTCAAGCTTTTTGCCTGCTTCTCTGTACTTGTACTTTCAAATACAGATGTAATGTTGAGTTTTTCATGAGAGCATAGCCTACAAAAATAAAAATAATATTTTTTTTCTTCTGTAAGTATTTAAGCTAGTGCAACTCATGAAAGACAGGCTTTCCCACAGGACTAAACAGGACAAATACAGAATTTATTTTTAGTGGTGGAGAAAAGTAGACATAGAAATTATGAACAAATAACCTGAATTTTAATACTTTAGAAATTGCTTGAACCGCTAATGTAGAGAAAGACAATTAAGAACATCAAAACAGACCAATTTATAAGTATTTGAAGAAAATAATCTGTTAAATAATAGGTAGAATGAGGTTAATTGAAAAGCATTTATGTCTGATCAATGTTTTTGTTCAAAGTCAAGTTGAGCAAGAAAATGAAAAAGCAGGTGAGATTACTTTGCAGTACTGAAGCATCTGACACAGTATTTTTGAGTTTTCACAGCATCCAGAGTAGATGACCAGGGAAGAAGAAATTTGGCCAGGAATACTTCCATAGTTTATGCTCCCACTGGCCTCGTGTTTCTCTGGGTGCTGGTAAGGGGGGTGATGCCTGCATTCAATAGCCTCAGTGGTATCATTCTCCATGAATGTGTCATGGAAATGTTACAAGCTGCAGTGTCCTCTGGCAAGAAATTCTGTAGGGCAGAAGTGCCTGAGCTCATGTCATTGAGTTCAGGTGCAAGGAACAAAGACAGCTGCGCTAAATTGGTCGCCCATGCAAAGAAGCAGTCAACAAGAAACTGGTGAGAGAGCCATCACTGGTAGTCTTGTAGCTTTTTCAGTGCTAGCTTCTGTGTCTTCCCTGGCTGCTCTTCTCTGTCTTGCAGAGGCACCTCCATTTCTTGTAGTACCTCAGACCATCAGTTCTGAATACCGGTACAGAAGCCATTGCTAAAATGCTTCACCTCCTTCTCCAAGTGTTGGACAGCTATTCAGATTGCTGGTTCTCTCTGGGGAAGTGTTTCATTTGTACATAAAAGTAGAGACCCATAGCAATTTTGGGGGTTAAATGCAGGATTCTGGATTTGTGAGGCTGGGACCTTTTCAGGTTTGCTTTCCCTCTTTGCCCTACCTGGATCACAGTCTTACTGAAACAGATGTGATTTCTTTGGGTATGATAATGTTCAATAGATTTCTCTTCTGTGAAATTTCCTCCCTTTGAGCCCCATAAACTTCTGTCAGCCACAGCTTCTTTTGTTCAGGACATCCATCTACAGCTCAACTTCACTCAACAACTATCTCTTTTTTTTAAAAAAAAAAAAAAAAAAACCACAGCCTTCCCTGTGTGACACCATCTGGTGACACCCAGTTTTCAACTGAAATTAAAAGTTCATTTCTATCTACCTTCTCAGTGACCAGACTGACTTTATAAACTGTTACATTTTCAGGCTGTCTCTCACTCCTTCAACATGCTTGGTTCTGGCCTACTATATTCTTCCTAAGGTGGAAGTATGTACCCCTCCTCCAAATCTTTTCTATTTCTGCCATATCATTTTTGAGATGAGGACATAAGAATTGAACACCACAATAAGGGTGGTGCCTGCAGTGGCATATAGTGTTCTAGTTTATGTTGCTTGCCTTACTGTCCATTTTGTTCATTGGCTGCTGTTGAGTATTAAGCTGTCTCTCCATGGAGAGATATGGTTGCTATAATTTCAAAGTGTCAGTGGTCAGTTCAGAGCCCAACATATTGTAAGTAATTCACGAATATATGGGATATTTTTTCTCATGAACATGACTTTACATTCATGAACATTAATTTTAAAGCCCTACAGTACTTCTGCAGTAGCACTAAGCCTATTAGTCCGAATAAAATAATATCTTCAGCAAACTTTGATTTCATTATTCATCTGCTGTTCCTGATAGGTTATAAATAAACCTCTGCACTGGTGGCCACCCTTCATTGTGAGACCTGATTATTTGTTTCCTGTATTTTAACACTTATCTATCCATCTTCTCATGGTTGCTTATTCTTATTGAAGTGCATTTGCTAGAGAACCTGTCAAAAGTCTTTTGGAAAGGAAAATAAATACTATCAATCCATCGGTCGCTTATCTAGCATGCCTATTGCTTATGCATTTCATCTGCAAAGTGCAAAGGTAGGATTGTGAGTCAGCCGTTCTGACTCCTCCTAGCATATCTCGTTTATTCCTGTGTTCACTACTTCTGTATTTTATTATGGTTTGCTATGGTTTATTTTATTCTTATTTAAATTCATACAACCTTATGCTTTTCAGTGGAAAAGGCAGCCATTTGAAAATTTTAGGACTGGCTAGTTCATTGCATTCCCTCAAATAAGAAGTATAAAGACGCCAATGAACACAGAAGTCTGCTTTTCCTCTGAATTTCCATGGTGCTTGGCTGCTGACAGGGACACCACACCACCCTTGTGTGCAACAGGGCTTTAACAGATGTAGAGCTCTGTAATGTTCAAAGCATCTGATTAAATTCTGGGAAAGAACCAAGTTGGAAATGTGATGATTCCAAATGAAGACAAATACCTTCACATAGACACCTTTAAACAGTTCCCAATCAGCTTCTTCTCTAGGGCAGTCAGCAGGACAGTATTTCAGATTTTGTGAACCAAATGAACACTGGTCAAACTGACTTTCACCTCCTGTAGGTAGAGCACTGAAAGCACTATAGGGATAAACAGCTGAGTATTAACAAATGCAGTGATTTTTGTGGAGCCAGATGCTGCATGTCAGGGAAGTACAAAAACAGGAATTTGCTGCAGATGCGATTTTTTTAAACCATAATGTGAAGCATTTACTGAATGCACTGTATCTCATTCTGGTATGTAAACAGAAGTTGTACTTCAAATGAAAACATAGCAAAATGGGAGAGGGTGGGAGTTCGAAATACTTTTGTTTCTTTTGGATGAGGCTGTGGTTCATTATACCATGAACCCTTAAAAAATATTTAAGCCATAAAATTTTGATGGTATTTAAGGGAGACAATTTCTTTCAGGATGTTTATTGCCAGTTATGAATTTCCCACAAAATATCTCTTAAAAACATAACCAAAATAGCAAAAAAATACATTAGAAGTGAATTGTTTCACAGATCATGCAGAGTGGTCTTTAAAACCCTGTGTATTTAGCCTAAGGATTGGACATGCAGAAACACATCAGTAAAAGGTACCTGTTGAGTGCTTGACTTGGTGGGCTAATTGCTCTGATGTTTTGAAAATTAAAGGTATGACTGAATAATCAAAGCTAAATCACATTGTCATAGCATTTGATAGAAAGGTTAATAACCAAGACTGTGTCCAGATTAGGCTGTCAGATGTTTGTCTGTTTGCAAAGTATGTGCAGAGTGAAGTGAATACCTAAGAGATCTGGGGACAAATTCCTTATTGATATAAAATGATCTTACTTTCTTAATTACAGCTGAGATCTTCTAATTGATAAAAGAAAATTTGCCAGAAAATACATTATTCTTAATCTGCATGAAGGATTGATAAACTATTACTTCAAAGACCAACTTATAGATAAGAAGGCTATCACTAGTACTATGAACATATAGCAAGAAGTCTTGTTGATCTTGCTAAAACTGTATTGAACTCTCAGACAAATCAGGCAAAGTTGCAAGGGGGATCTGTGGCAGTGACTGAAAAATCTATTTTAGTTTATTATTACTTTCATACAGTAGACTGATTTTGTAGTCACTAAAAGCCTAATTAAAAACTTAATAATGAAGATTAAACATCTTGTGCTTTCTTACTTTTTGCCACTGCCTTGTTTAAATTTGCACGCTGTCAGAAGTAGCTGCTCTTAGCAGCTAGTTTAGTTTTCATCAGTAAGGGAAAAAAAGTAATAGTGTACAATTTCTTTTTAAATAGAATTTGTCTAAAAGTTACAGTAGTAGCCATAATTACTACAGCTAACCTAGTTGATATATATTCAAATTCTGCAGTGACTATTTCCAAATAAGCCAGTGTGACTCAGGGTCTACTCCATTATAAACAGCACTTAAAATCATATCATTGGAAGTGGAGGGTTGATGACTGTGCGCACACTCGCTAACTACGTTCATGGTGCTGGTTGCTTCTTTTGTGTACTGCCACTCTTCCTGTATTAGACCCTTGCAGAGAAGAGCCTGTAGAAACAGCTGGAGATACACGGAAATATTAATAGCTCCTATGTCATCATCTGCTACAGCACAGAGACACATCACCAATCACTGTAGCCTGTGATGGGACTGGAGGTGCCAGCTTGCCACCAAGGCAAGGCTGTGTCCCTGAAGGAGAATGTTTAGCCAGTCAGACAGAAATAAAAATACACAGAATCTCAGACAGCACATGTAGATGAGCCCAGTACCAGGGATTTTAATATTATTTTTTTAATGTAGGTGTTTTGATGGCAAGTATGTAACATGTCAGTTGCAACTCAGTGATTCTGTATTCTCCTGAGGGCTTTTCCCTTGCAAAGTGTGCTCAGGAAAACATAAACGGAGTTCCTACAACATTAATGTTTTTTATTTAATTCTTGGTTTATATAAACTTCTTCCCCGTTCTGTGAAAAATCTCTTTTTGGTGGCTATTAGAACAAGTAGAAAGACAAAAAACAATTGAGTCTCTAACTATTACTCCCTCTTACACAAAACCTTTTGGAATAAAGGTATACATCAGACATGTCTGAAAGGTAACTTCCACATTCCACCTGAATTAGGATATTCTCCTTGCTTATATCATATCAGTCCATAGCAAAAAATGCTACATATACTTGATATTAAACATAATATAGACATACTTTGTCTTTTTTATCATGGGGCTTTGAGAAAGACCCATCAGAATTTAATCTTTGCTAAATCCAGATTATTTGTCCTACATGACTGCAGTGAGACCTGCAGACCTGTAGCCAGTACAGGAAAGGTCATGCTTGATAGGATCTGAGCGTGCTTAAGGACTGCAGTTGCTTGTATTTTGCCTTTGAGGTCTGTAGAACTGCCACTGGGAGTAATGTCAACAGCTTGTTAAATATTCCCGTATCAAGAGGGCATGCCTGTCACCACACCGGTGATTCCTGGATGATCTTTCCATAGAATTCAATGTCCATCCCCTGGATAAGGCAGGTGAACTGAGTTATCTGAGAGTCATAAGGATATTGCTCAAAGCCTCCCATAGTTTGTGTGAGCATATGGAAAATGACCCTAAAGGAGAAAGAAATTACTTGGCACCACCTTTCTTCCCCTTCCTCAATTCCCACTAACTGTGTTGAATAGCTGCGGGAAGGACCATGTTTGGCAGGGATCAGGTATGTATTGCACAGTGTGTTCCTTTATACTGCAAACTTCATATCCATAGAGCACTGGATTGACACCCCTTCTGTATGCTTACAGGATCATGTCTGCTTTTAGTTATCAGGCGATGGCACTGATAGAGGTAACACGTCTTCCAACAGATTTGAAGCAGAATTACTGTAGTTCTCTTTCCATGACTGGATTGTTAATAAAATCTGTCTGTCGCTTGTTCAGAAAACAGCAGCTTGATGAGCCTTTGGTCTGAGCTCTTATTCTGGTTATCTGTTCTTGGTGTTCCTCTCCTGAGAAGCTCTTAACATTAGCTGGTTTTGAGAGGTCTGAGTGGGACCTTGTGATTAAACTGGGAGTTATACTTCAGCACTCTATTATTGGTATTCCTGTGTGAGTGGATCCCGTTTGAAATTAGTTTTACTGATTTGTGGAGGTCTAAAGGACTCCTTGGCCTGTTAAATTCAAAATGCCGGTCCACACATCACATATACACTGTGAGTAGAGTTTCCACAAAAAAATCAAAATTTACCATGCAGTCAAGGTTTTGTTGGGCTGCTTTTATGATGGCGTTTTGTTTTTTTCCCCCAAAACCTGTGCATTGTATCTCCATATGTTTTCAAAAATTCAGAAAACATGGTTTCACCCATTTGGAGACTAGCACTGGAGAAACATCTGCTTACTTAGTGGGACATTTTGCCAACAGTAGACACTACTAATGCTCTAGTTTTAAGGTTTGCACAGTGACCTGTAAATTCACAAATGACAAATCATTTCTTACTCCCTGACACACTGACAGCTACAGCATGTTCAAGTTAACAATGAGAAATAAGAAAATTAAGATGGAACCATGTTTTCTTTGACATCAAGTAGTCTGGCACTTGCTTCTCTCTCACAGCCTGAACATAGTGATACCAGAGACCTTCTGTGGAGGATTTTGATTAACAATAATTCTTTCAATAGAGGTGAAATGTAAATAGTTAGGTAATGGGATACATTTCTTGTGAAATAATCAAACCATGATTTCTGCCAAAATGTTGATGCAAGGTTTTGATTTGGTTTGGTTTTCAAGCTATTTCCCATGTAAATAAATAGCGCAAGATCTGGAGAGGAGTGTGGTAGCCATGAGTTAGTGCAGAAATTAGACAGAGACTTATAAAAGAAAAGGAAAAGCAGTCACAGGAATTTGGTATATTCACCTCTTGATTACAGAAGCAACTGGAGCATAATGGGGAAGGATGGTAACCAGAAGAGCTGAACTCGACAGCTCCTGCACACGGGGCGGAGAAGTTGTCTATGCAAGATGTGGCCCCAGTGTGTCTGTACTACTTTATACAAAGGCCTGATGTTCTTTGTTTGGCTGGAAATGAAAGAGGCAGACAGCTTGCAGCTCAGGGACTATACGGTTGTCTGCATTGCTGACTTGGTGAGGAGGTGTTTTTGGTGAACTTGGAGAGGAGCTTAGAGACTGCCAGTCTCTGCAGGCTCTGGAGAGTCAAGGTGAAATGCATTTGGCCATGCTAGAGAGGATAACTCGCCTCAATGGAAAGACAAGGGAGAATGTATCTCTCGCCTTTTCTACCAACGTCTAGTCTAAGTCTATATATTTTGAAAGCTTGCACTCAGTATATGTAACTGCAGAAAATGAAGAAGCCTGGCCACATTATTTTAGTACAGAATATTAAATCCAGTTGTATTCAAAACAATTCAGAAATATTCCAATATATTTTTTTTTTTAATATATAGTGGTGCGAGGAAAGGTGGTGGCCTGAGAAAACTTCATCAGCATCCTCCTATTGTAATTTGTGCAGTTATCCTTTCAGGGCTGGATACAATTCTCTCTTCCTGGAGTGTCAGAGACGAGAATTTTGGATCAAAGAAGTCCACTCATTTCCATTCTCCTCACTGCCCACCCCAGAATGTACTTTTCAGATCCATGATTCTGGTTGTCCTATGTGTGCTGCATTTCTGGAGTTCAGGTGGATCCGTTGCATTTAATAATGGAAAAGTCTATTCAAAATACACTGTAGGCAGAGCCCCCAACCCTGCAAATACAAGGCACAGGCACTGTTTTGTGGGAGAGAAAGACAATGGAAGACTTCCTTCCAGCTGATGCTCCCCATACCCCATCCACTGCCTGGATGACAGAAGAGAGTTTCCCCATGAACTGGAGGAAAACCCCTCATCTACAGCTTATAGCAGGAGAGAGATAGGGGAAGAGGTACAGAGTTCGTGGCTAGAAGAAGAAGACAACGCAAAACTTGCAAGTCACTGTAAAGAGCACACTTCTGATGTGTAGTGCAGGGTGAACCGGAGGAGTTCCAAGCAAAATGGAAAGGGTGAATTTGTGCTAGGCAGATTAAGGAATTCATTCCAGTGCTACTGGACTGTATGTATTTTGTTGGGCTGCCTGCAGTGGGGAAGGAAACAGTATTGAATTAATTAGGGTACCTGTGTGTGGGAGGGTAGAACTAATTAGAGCTGTGTGGAATGTAAATGTAGATATAGAAAATCGTGTGTTTAGGGATCACAATCAATTAGGAACTTGCATTGGAGGGGCTGGGAGATTGTCCTGTTAGAAGATTATTTGATTAAGAAAATTCTTTCTTGCTTTGGGGGAATGGATTTATTTATTTTATTTTATTTAAGATGACAGGGAGGCAGAACAGGATGAACTAGGTAGAGCAAATTGAAAGGAAACCTATCCTTAAGTCTCTTCACCTTTCTCCATCTAGAATTCATTCCCCCCTCCCACAATTCTTGTCCTTTTTCTATCTTTAATGCAAAGGCAACTGAAAGGCATAAGAGGAAGAAAGTGCCTTGCCTTCTTCAGAAATGAAAGGGCCAATGGCTTTCCTTCTCTTTCCATACACAGGCATGAAGTACGCAGTGTGCTTTTTTCTGTTCTTCCTTTCTATAATCCTTAGGAGCGGGGAGAGAGGAGCTACGGAGGAGCGACCTGAGCGGAGGGTTGTCTTCCCTTACCAAGGGAGACATTGAGAACAGTTTTCCCCTGTTCCTGAGACAGATATTTCACCCATTTCCAAATCAAAACTGCTATGCAAATTTGGATGTAATTTTTTCTCAGGGAAGCTTGATGAAAACAAGTATAGATTCTATTTCTATATGCTAATTTATATCTGTGTGTTTCTTTATATATCGATATTTTGAGCTGTATGACAAACAATGCTTTTTAGTAAATTTTGCTTTGTGTTTTTATAAATGTGTTTAAAAGGCCCTTTGGCCCTGTTTTCAGGAACGCAATTATTATAATAAGCTGAGGTTTTAAATTTTGCAATGTAAACCAACTTCTAACTATGTAAAGAGAAGACCTGAGGCATTAATGATCTCTCCCACTTTGAGAAAAGGAAACACATGTGAAATGAGACACAAGCAATACCAGGTGACATGCGGTATGCTTTGATAATATTTTTCTCTCAGGTTAAGAGCCCTGACTACTGGGCTCTTCAAATCCTAAGAGATTTCTTTGACAAAGCCTCTAGATTTTTCAAAGCCAGATTTATCAGAACATATGCACATTTAAAAAAAACACTTTCTCAGATTATAAAATCTACTTTAAATAAAATATAATAACATTATCAGGCCTTCTCCAAGTTTTCGTAGGCCCAGCCCAGGTGGGCGCGTGGTGCTTGGCCTCTCAGCCCCTTCTTGGGAAGACCCTGATGGCTTCCATTTGTTCCCCTCTGTGTTACATTTCCTGAGCTCATTCACAGCTGTCTTCATTATTCACAGCTTAGAACTGAGGAGAGGAGGAGAGGAAAGAAAATAAAAGGAAACAAACCCAAACGTTTTTTATCTGTGTGTTAATGGTGAGGAGGTTTCAGGAGGGGAGGTGGTGACCCATTGCTGTTGCCTTGCAGGAATGTCAGCTCTGCTGGAGAGGAGGCCCGCAGAAGGATGAGGGAGTGTGACGGCCTGACGGACGCATTGCTGTACGTCATCCAGTCTGCTCTGGGGAGCAGTGAAATTGATAGTAAGGTTTGTTATCTTTGTCTTTTCAGTAGCAGGAAATGTGGGTATTTGATGCACATCAGAACTGTGAAGTGACAGGTTTTTCTCCTTAAACAAAAACCAAAAAGCATTGTGAAGGATGCCCTAGTAAAGCATTCAACCCATCTGTTTTTTTCGCTTCTGTTGAGTTTTGTAGTTTTGTGTTCTACATGTTGGATTTATGTGTAATAAATATACTGCATACTGTGTACAGGTAAGCATGTCATCCTCTCACTTGCATTATTAAGGGAGAAAATGTGGTGCTGGCTGAAGAACATCTGATATGTCATTTCATGTAAGCTTCCTTACATTGCTCAGCCAGGTTTTCAGTACCCAGTATGAGGCAGAGCTACTAGTGAGGTAAGCTCACAAGATAGACAAACAAGCAAAAAGGGCAATTAGTAGGCAGCTTTGCAGTACTACCAACATTATTTCCTCTTTGAAGAGAGAGGATCAATGAATGCTTTCAGTGACAACTGTTTTAAAGTACATTTTTAATGTTTACTTTACTCCTCTGAAAGTACTAGGGTATGAATATGCTTCTCCAAAGGTGAAAGTCACTGCCTAATTAAAAAGACCTCAAGAATTTACAAATTGAAAGTCCATAATACATTAAACTATTCTGACAAAGAGGAAAAAGGCTGGTTTTAAATACTGTTTGCTTTCAGTATATGGTGCTAAATTAATTACAGTTGCTGCTCTAAGGCGACCTTGGTCCATTTGCAAATCCCTAATTGTTGCAGGAGAGCAGCCTGTTATGCAGCAAGATTCTAAAGCCCTCTGGGTTCATGTTTCTGAATGGTCTTTTAAAGATAGTTTTCCATGAGCTTCTATGGGTTCATAAGTTGAAGAGGGATAGCCTCCAAAACTTTCTGGTTGTTAGCCTGAACCAAACAGGTAAGATTTTCCTGTATGGAAGGAAGAGAGGTATGATGAGTGGTTTGTAGCCTGTGGTTTTAGATTATCAGTGTGGCTTTGTGTTTTAAAAGCCAAAAGCCATCCCAAAAAGCCTCACAACCAATCAGACTCTGATTAGTTTTTCATTAACATCAGTTTAGCAGAGTGACACACCAATGAGGTGGCCCAGCCACAAGGTAGGCACTGCAATTGCACTGGGATTCAGAGCAAGCTCAGCAGCATCTGCAGCCAGCTGCCTCCCTGCCACCTTCCACTGTGAAAGTGGAGCTGGGTTTAGCTTCATTAGCTTTGGAAGAGATGAAATGGGGAATGTCCCAAAACATCCTGATTCAGGATGCCTCACAGAAAGGAGAAGTTAGAATGGCTTCACTGGAGCCTCAGAGTGGGAGGAAGAAAAAGAAATCAACAAAACAAACAAAAAAAAAACCCCTCATCTGCCTTTTTCATCTGGGCCTGTATAGGTGACCTGGCTGATATCAATATTGTTTTACTGTTAAAAGGGTTTAACAGGGGGCACAGTAAGCTCCCTGTTTTGCCTCTTAACATTCATGTAGACTCTTTCATTTTTACTCTCATTTGTAGCAGTTATGACTGGTAAGAACTGCAGGCTAAGTCATAAGAAGAAAAAATGAGGACATCAAAGTTATTCTCCTTGCCTTAGTAGTTTTAACCTCTTGTCTTTACAGCTCTTTAACTGTATGACATAAAGCAGCTGTGCAGCTAAATACAAAACAGCATAGTGTAGCCTCTTACCTTGCATCATTGTCCCAAAGTGGATTGTAATAATAAATTGAAACTGAAATACTGATAATCAGGTCCCTGCTCTTGCTGGTTCAGAAAGAGGATGGAGGACCTGTAAGCACATGCAGAGTTATTGTTAAAGGCATTCCTCATGTTGCTGAAGTTTAGTGCATAAATCTTATCAATTACAAGTATCTTAGCAGCAGCGTTTTTTTAAATGTTTAATAAGAAGAAAAAGCTATGCTAATTCAAGTTAGTGTTAAAAATGAGTGGTTTAGACATGATTACGTGGCAGAGTTATTGTCTGTAATGTTAGTTTGACCTGTTAAGAGTACTGAACTGATATTTAGTCCACGTGTGATGAGACTAAAAAAATATCTGTAGGAATAAGGAATTCAAGGACCCTTGAAAGTTCAAAGTTAGTCAAAAAAGAGTGGTCTGTCCAACTGTATTACTAGAACCAGTTTTCTTGGCTTATTGGAGGTTGCCTTGGTGAAGAGGGTGTTGTTTGCATTTGAGCCTTGGAAGGTTGCTTGTCAGTTTTTGGTTTGAGGTAACTTTGTCCTACTGGTGGACTTGGCTTATTTGGTTTTGAGGTAATCAGAATTTTAAGGTCAAAAGCTGTTATTACTAAAAAGGGGAAATAAAACTTAGAAACAAATCACAGAATATTAGGAGCTGAAAGAGACCTCAAAAGATCACTCAGTCCAACCCCCCTGCCCGAGCAGGATCATCTAGAGTAGATTACATAGGAACATGTCCAGATTGGTCTTGAATGTCTCCAAAGAAGGAGACTCCACAACCTCTCTGGGCAGCCTGTTCCAGTAATCCATCACCCTCACAGTGAAAAAGTTCCTCCTTATATTAAGGTGGAACTTCCTATGTTCCAGTGTGGAACCATTTCCCCTTGTCCTATCACTGGCCATCACTGAGAAGAGCCATCCTCCTGAAACTCACCTTTTATATATTTATAAACATTAATGAGGTCACCCCTCAGACTCCTCCAAGCTGAAGAGACCCAGCTCCCTCAGCCTTTCCTCATAAGGAAGGTGTTCCACTCCCTTAATCATCTTAGTTGCCCTGCACTGGACTCTCTCAAGGAGTTCTATGTCCTTCTGGAACTGAGGGGCCCAGAACTGGACACAATACTCCAGGTGCAGTCTCACCAGGGCAGAGTAGAGGGGGAGGAGGACCTCTCTTGACCTACTGGCCCTTCCAATACACGCCAGGATGCCATTAGCCTTCTTGGCCACAAGGGCACACTGCTGGCTCATGGTCATCCTACTGTCTACCAGGACCCCCAGGTCCCTCTCACCTGCACTACTCTCCAGCAGGCCAGTCCCCAACCTGTACTGGTACCTGGGGTTGTTTCTCCCCAGATGCAATACATTACACTTGCCCTTGTTAAACTGAGAAATTAGTAGGTAAAAATTGTGCAGGGGAAAATATATGTATGAAGATCACTGCTATTTCTTCTGCTTTGTGTACAGAAAGAGCAAGGAATGGTTTTTAACTTCTTTCTGGTTTTGTTTTCTGTATTTTATTTCTTTTTGTCACATTTTTCAGACCGTTGAAAACTGTGTGTGTATTTTGAGGAACCTCTCATACAGGCTAGCTGCAGAAACATCTCAGGGACAGCAGATGGGAACAGATGAACTCGATGGATTACTCTGTGGTGATGCCAATGGAAAAGATGCAGAGAGTTCAGGGTGCTGGGGGAAGAAAAAGAAGAAAAAGAAATCACAAGATCAGGTAATGGAAGTTACTTGCAGCTGCGTTGCGAGTTCAAGCACCTATCTTTTAAAATATAAAAAATTAACACACTGCATTAGAAATAAAGTGCATGATGTATTGCAACACAAAACTGTTGCTTTTGTCAATTAGCTGAGAGCTTAAAGCAGAGTATGGCTCTGGATTGATGAAATATGTTTGCTTGAGAAAGTTACACGTGACATGGTGGCACCTGGAAACTGTAGTCATGGGTACACTGTGAACACCATAAATACCATAAACTGCTCAGTCTATTAAAAGAAACCATTTATTATGAAAAGTCTTAACATTCAGATGTAACCTGCATATACTTTACACCGTGCTCCCACACATCCATGTGTGTAAAGAGGCCTTACTGCAAGCAAACGTCAGGCTTGTATTTGAATTCTTCATTTGTATAATTGCTTCAAAGTTAGTCTTGTACTCTACCTCTACATGTTGAAAGAAGACTGTACAGGACTGAATTGAGCAATATGAGTGATTGCTAAAAAAGTATTCATATTCTGATATATGTAATATTGTTACCCAAAAAAAAAAAAAATTAAAAAGTACAGTCTTGATAGCACCTCATATAACTTGAGGAAACTGTCATTTTTTCTTGTGAGTGAGTTGACCTGAGAAGTAGTTTTAACTCCTTGTTTTTCCAATAACATATTAAAATATGGGGAATGCTGACAATGATATTCTGGACAAAGATACTGTTGTGTCAGTACACAGAGTGATGATCATGGTTACTGGTTCATGAACTTTTCATAGTGACCCATGTCAGTCACTGGCAGCAAGTAGTTCTCCATCTCTTCCTACTTAGTCTTTTCCTTGTCATTTCTTTGTTTCAGGTTCCTCAAAGAAAATACTAATTTGAGTAAGTAATTGATCACACAGGATACTTGACTAAATGAAGTAAACTAGTACTGATAATATTCCTGAGTTCATAAAGGCAAATTGCGTTACTGCGGAAAAGTTATAGGAACATTAAGAAGCTAAGATTCAGTTACTGGAAAATGCAACACTTGTGACTAGTAAGACTTTAATTTCACCTACTCACCTAGTAAAGCACTGACAGTCATCAGATAACTTGACTTTATTATGGACTTTTGTTGGGATTCCTGTATCATGCTACAGCAAGATAAGTGGCAAAGCAGACTAATTTCACTGCATAAAGCAATAGTCATCCCCACTCCTGGATTAACATTTCCCACACAGTACGCTTGCAGTCATTCAAAGTGCAGGAACAAACTCAGCATGTCTGTGTATGAGTGGGTCATTCTGCAACCTGCCTTTCTCCTTTGATGCTCTGTTTACCAACACACATCCCTGTGCACTCACACACACTACACAAAGTCTTTTTATTTCTTACTTTTATATTCATTCTGTGATTTCTGAATGTCAGTTTCATGCTTTTAACTCAGTGTCACTGACTCTTTTTTTTTTTTTTTTTTATGTCAGGCATTTTAGAGGTGTCCTGTAAAAGTCGTTCTCCTCCTCCAGGCCAAAGGACTCATCTTTTGACTAACTTCCTTTACAATACACATTTTTGATTGTCCTAAGATAAATATAAATGTTCGTTATCAGCATACAGCATGGTAAAAATCCCTTCAGATCTGCTTGTGTTTGTCTAATGGATGGGTGTAATTTAATTTCTAAAATCCAAAGAAAAATGAAACTATGTGCATATTTTCAGGTTTATGTTTACTAGACTTTTCTGCAGCAAAATATTATTTTCACCCTGCGATCCTTTAGTGTTGCTGACCATAATACATGCTTTAAAATATGTTAACCAAATATATGTTATCTAGTTAACTAGAAAGCTACTGAAATTGAGATCAGTAAGATCCTCGTGCCAGAAACAGCTTTCTCAAGTTACCCTCACAAGTGGAAAGGAAAAACAGGAGAATATTTTTCATGTAATTGCTGTGCATTTATATTAATAATATTGAGCTAGAACCCAAAATCAAAGCAGGGTCAGGGTAAAGGTAATTTTTTTGTCTAATTATTTGGCAAAAATAAGCAGACAGTTATTTTCAGTTTATTCTTTTTTTTATTTTTCCTGCAAACCACAGACTCCAATTATGTTTTAAAAACAAAGACCCACACCCACTGCCCCCCACCCAATGGAAAAAAAAAAACAACCTGTTGCTTTGGTTCTGTCACTGTCTTAATGTCTTGTGATTTTTCAGGACACCACTACTACTAAAAAGTAGGACTAAGTGGAAACCTAGATCATGTTCTTCTGGCATATTCTTCAGGAATATTCTGTTTATTGTTTCTGTATGTATCAAGAAAATTTGGTATCTTTTGGAGTTTTGTTGGGTTAGGGTTTTACTTCCAGGTAAGAGTTTAACAAACAGACATCTTGTGTTTCTCAGGTTAGTTAGAATTCACCCCATCTAAACTAAACTCATTAAAATTTTGTGAAGCTTGCAGAAGAATGTTTTCATGTGTCCTTCCCATCATACATTGTCTCCTTGTGTGCTGACTGCTGCCCTGTGTATTCCATGTGTACCTACTCTTTTGTGGTAATCTCATCATTTTTCAGCTGTGCTTTTACATTTTTCCGGTTTAAGCCTTTCATAATCTCTTTTCAGTTGCAGCGCTTAATCTGCTACCTGCTGCTTTCCCAGGCCCTCAGATCAGATCTCATGCTCTTCTTGGGATGCTATTTTTAGAGTGCTCATTCCTTTAAGTGCCTCAGCAGGGAAGCATTTATCCTCTGAAATATCTCATAGTACAGTTCTGAAGATCATGGTCATGATGGACAGTGTTTTACATGTAAATAAAGGGATACCTATGGAATCCTCATAGGATGCAATGATTTAAGACATCTGATATACTGCAAGTGCTACGCACCACCATGGATTTGGAACCTATGGAAAGAAACCTCAAAGAAAAGGAAGGCAAGAAAGTTATAGAAGTAGTCACATACCCCACGAAGAGGCAGCATTGAACTTCCAGCTATTTTTTATACTTGTTCATGCTAGAAAATACAAACCTAGTTACCTACCAGAAAAGTTCTTCAAATGTATTTTAAAAAAGAAATCCATTTTTAGGATTCTTATTACTGTCATTTACAGATACAGAAAGTGGAGTGCAACCTAGTATGAAAACTCCAGTCACTGGTGTGATTCCTGTAATACTTGTTGTATGTACTGTTGAGTGAAACATGGGGCAGGAACACATCCCTGAGTTGTGACAAAGGTGTTGTTTCCAGTTCTGTAGCCTGCTGCATTTTACGTGTTAGCAGTATAGGTATAGTTCTGTTTTTGCAGTGCCATGGGACCCTTGTATAATAAAACTGATCGCTTCAGTGTTCCTTAGAAGATAAGGTTTACAGAACAGCATGGAGAAGAAAATGTTGAGATTTTAGTGAACAAGACTGTCAGATCTTCCTTTTCAGATATACTTCTTCAGCCCTTCATTTAGTTTTTCAGGCTCGCATTTTCTTAAACTCCTTCTCGGGTGTCTGATATGGGCATTTATGGGGTGGTATTTAATTTTCAAACAAAAGCATTCGGCTTATCTAAAAGCTACTAGTAGCAAAACTGCTGTATTTGGATAGTAATATCAGATGTATCATTTTAGAGCAGGGTAGATTTAGATTAGATGTTAGGAAGAAATTCTTACTGTGAGGATGGTGACACTGGAAGAGGTTGCCCAGAGCAGTGTTGAAGGCCCCGTCCCTGGAGATATTCAAGGTCAGGCTTGACGGGGCTCTGAGCAACCTGGTGTAGTGAAGATGTCTCTTCTAACTTCAGGGGAGTTGGTCTAGATGACCTTTAAAAGCCCCTTCCAACCTAACGTGGTCTCTGATTCTGTGATTTTTAGACAGCAGATGTGGATTAAGTTGCAGTTTTCTATACTTAAGAAAAAAAAAAAAACAAAAAATTGTTATAAAGCTAGAGATTTTGTTTCTTAAAATATAAAACAGGAAAAACCTTCTGTAATATTAAAGCCACTTTCTCATTGGTAAGGAAAATAGAAGCTAATTCTTTATTTTATAACTTAGTTAACAATTATCACTTTTTTCTAAGCTGTTATATTTGCACGTAATTTGTTTTGAGAACAGAACTGAGTGGTGATATCAAGTGTGCTTTTCATTGAAAAGCCTTTTAAGAACAGATTGGAATGTGTTTCATTTATGACACCAGTTGTGAAACCAATGGCAACTTTCATACATGCTGAAATCAAATAAGAGATGTATCTTTGTTCACCTCTTAGTTAAGATTAATTTCACCTTTCAAATTTTTTTACTTAAGGAGTTCCCTTAGGATCACAGGAAGCAACTGTTCTCTTCACTTCAGAATAAACATGGGGTTTGTCAGATGAGCCCACAGTTATTCCTCTCTGGCTGTTGACTGGGGCTCTGATGGAGTACCTGAGGTGTGTACTTTGTCACACAAGTTTACTGCTGAAAGAAGTGCAAGCCTTATAAAGTATTGCAGTAAAAAACAGATGTTGCATTGGTTTGGCTCTGCATTGGTACATGTAGAAGAGCCCAAAGCAAAACTTTCATTTCGTCATCAGGAAATGTGAGACAAACACATTAGTCTTTGTTTCTGTCTCACATCCCAAGGACTGTAATTCCTTGTCATTGCTGCTTTTTTTCATATCCTCTCCGCCGCTTACCTGTGATCAGCTGTTACTGAGTCCTCAGCCTGCGAAGCTGTGGAGGCCTTCATCTCTGACTAGGACACCATAGGCATTGACCTCTCTGACTTGCATCATGTCACTTTTCAGATGGAAATTAATTTTTCCATATTGGAAGATTTTGTCACTTCTGTTGGTGTTTGCACTGCTTCCAGCAGGTTTATTCTTGAAGATGTATAAGAAACATTAGGATTAAGACAAAAATCAATTAGGAAAAATAACTTGTGAGGTCCATTTTCAGTAAAAGAGCCAAGGATTTGTCATTAATCCTTACATTATATCTTATTATGTGGCACTTTATGTACATGTGTGGCACTACGTCGTTTTTTCGTGAGGAAGAAACAATCTGAATCCTTGGCTTCACGCTCCTCTCATGTTGCCCATCTGTGATCATTCTTGTCAGCGCAGAATCTAGCCCAACATCTGATTTTTTGACTGCAAGTGGCACTTTTGAAATCAGCCTGACCTTCTCTTTCACCTTCTGAAAGGAGCCTTAAGGTATAGCAGAACATTTCAGGTTATGTGTCGTTATGAATTGACTGGCACAGCTCTTTAGCGTGGTAGCTAAATGGGCTGTAAATTCTTCTATCCAGGTGAAATAGCAGGTTTAAGGCCATAATATTTCAAAAAGAATAAAAAATAAAGCTGTCAGATATTCCTTTTTATGTGGTGAGATCACTGCTTCACTATGAACTTTTCAATACTCTACCAAGCCATAGCAAATGAATAAGCAAAGAAACAGAGAAATGGTGGTGGGTCCTGAATTTAGCAAATAATCTAAACTGAGATTAGGGATGAAAGACTGTGTTGCTGGTATGTTCTGCTCAGGGAGGATATTATGTCCATTTGTTGCTTCATTTTCTTGCACAACATAATTATGCCAAGTGTGTCTTAGCAAGAAATCAACTATTGAGGCAGCTCTTACAGAGCTTTTTATCAATCATGTCTAAATTCTTGCTTGCTTACACAGGAACATCTCATATACCCTGGGACTCTCTCAGCATCATGCATGAACCAGATTGTTTTCAAAGTCAAAATTACAGCATTATTAAATATAATTTGTATTTGTCGGTTTGTGGAACATTAGGCAAAGCCCATTAGCATCAGCCTCCTATAGAGGAGAGAGGGGTAAGGAGTTGTGGTGAGATGCCAAGGATTGTCATCCCTGGACTGAATTCCATTCTGGTTTATTTGGTAGGGGTCTGGTTTTTAGCAAAGTACCCAAATCAAATGAAATTATTTTTCATAGTTAAGTATGATAATATTTAAAAGTTGAATAAAAACATTCACAAGCATTTTAAGAATGTAATGTATAATATGTAGTTTAATATAGATTTACTCATATCTCAGTAGTAAAGATTCCAAGTATTGGAAAGTTTTGAAAGCATTCCAAACACTTTTTCCAAAATTGTAAACATTGTTGCAACAAATTTCAGAGGTTACTGTTATTTATCAAATAAAATTTATCCAGTAATTGCCGAGTTTTGTTGGCAGTAGATGTTTCTGGACAGCAGCAGCTTTTCCCTCTCCCAAGAAGGTGTTTCTGTCTTAAGTAAACACCTTCTTCAGGCTGGGATGTCTAAACTGAAATTTGACTTGATGTAAATAGAGGCATTCCTGCCCCTTTGTGTCAGCTGCACAAATTCCCATCACCCCTGAAAGCACATTCTGTTATTTTGTTGAATTTTTGTTATTTAACTTTAGATTTCTGCTCTTGACAGCATTGCTCAGTGCACCTCTTGGACAATGGCTCCCATAAGAAATATTTGGATTGATGTGCCTAGAGACAGCTGTCATAGACTTCCATGGCCACTGGATATGCAGAACGAGAAATTGCTGTCTTCTAGGTGCAAGGGGAAGTGGGAGCTGTTTGTTTAGAAGCCTTTGAAATTTAAAAAATGGATTTGGTGAGCACTGTTACATTGCTGATAGGAACTTTTTCTGTGCTGATACCAAGAACACAGCTATGGCGTGATGCTGGGTGTATGAGATAGTCTAGTAATTGGAGTGATCAAGATGGTTTTAGTCATTGCTGAGGTTTGTTTTGGGTTTTTCCCTAGGTTTTCTTTTTTTAATAGTGGTATTTTTCATAGGCTGTGGGAAATAAAAATACTCATGTTTAATAAACGAAAATAAATCACTTGTTCTGTTATCACAGGGGGAAAAAAGCAACAACGGATGCCATGTGAGGCTCCTTAATAAGAAACCCCACAAATTAGAGGCTGTTAGTGCAGAAAGCCAAAATATAGACACTGCAGTGTTGTTTCTGAGTTGAAGCCTGTTCTGGTATTCAGTATATTTACTCCATAAACATGGGTTTGTTTTCATTAAAGTAAGAAAAAAGGTGATAGATGTTCTGTAGTGTGGCATGGGGAAGCATCTAGATGAGTGATATTTTTCTTCTCTCAAAGTTCCTTAGTAATGTGAAAACTTTGGAAACTTTATTAGAGTACTCTTACTCTCTAAAGTGATGTTTTTGGAGATATTTATACTCAGTTTTTTATTCTTCTTGACTTTCATCTTTTCTTTGCACCAATTTCAGGAAATGAGAGATTTGTATCTCACCTGAATAACGAACAGTTTGTCAAGCCTCATCCACAATATATGTGGGTAATTTCACTGAAGGAGGCAAGCATGGAAGGAATATTTGTTTATGACATTTTTTTTTCCTCCTTAGCACAAGCCATGCCTTAATCACCATTTGAGAAAATGGTTCTTAATATAATTTTAGGGAAAATCTTTTTTTCCCTAAAGATCAGTCTCCTTTGCAGTAGCTTCTTTTCTGACCTGTGTCAGCCCTGCATGCCCTGCAACAGTTGAGCTGTACAACTGCAGGCACTGGGTTCAGTTACACAGAAGATGCCTGAAGTCAGCAAGCCCTTCAGTGAAGGGTGAGCTGAGATCACGCATGCAGGAGCAGAGAGGAGGTGAAACACAGGCACAGGGATTGCGTGACAGGTCATGGTGGCTTGTTCCCTCTCCTTCCCAGAAAGCAGCTACAGGCGCATCTTTTCCATCACCCTTTATGGCACAACCTTGAAGAGGCTACCACAGGCACAGCATGCATATCAAGCGTGGTTGGCGGCAACACCCTCCTTATGCATGCCAGTCAGGAGCTCTGGGCATGCATACCACGTCTGCAGGACACTATCCCCTGCCACTGGATTTACTTACTACACCTTCACTGCACATACAAGTGCAGTACCAAAGACTTACATCACCCTTACAAGGACCCTGAGGCATCACAGTGTCTTGAGGAAAATGTTTTCCCCAACAACTGGTGATAAATTAATCCCATCATGTGCTGAAAGTGAGTAGCAAGAAGGGCAGGGAAATGCGGTAATTTGTCTTACTGGTTTTTTAAAATGTTTTCTCATTACTGGGCAGAATGGCAAAACCACATTAACTATTAATGCAGGTATCACATCTAGTGCTTTATAAGTACCAGAACAGCATGAGCACATACACAGCTCTTCATGTCAGCCGATTTTCAGTGGACTTTGGGTTTATAAACACCAGAGTTTAAAAAAAAAAAGTTAAATCCCCACATGTGCACAAAAAATGTATTGTGTCAGTCTGATGTATTGCATACGTTATATGCACTTATTCCCTGGAATATTACAGGTACCTTCTGCAAACACTGTTCAGTTGCATAATGTGGCCATAATTTGTGAAAATGGGAATGATGAGATGGATGAAGACCTGAATTTGTGCCCTTGGACATCACAAATCATTCATTAGTGGGCTTACTAAGATACAAAGCCCAAATCTGGTATGAGGAGAGATTTGACCTGTAAGATGTGATTCTCATTTGTTTTCAGAAAAAAATCTGATAGTGCAAATGATTGAATTCCGAGTTAAAATAGGAAGCAGGTTTTTATGTATTTTTTATGAGCTGACAGGAAGTCTTTTCTGGCAAGGATGGTGATTTATATGGAGAAAAAAGGAGAATCGAGTTGTACAAAGTGAAGTCAACCTGTTGTTTTAAAGGCAGAAATGTATTTTAAAAATTCAAAGGCACAGCCCTATAATAGTGTCATCAGAAAGGATTGTTTCTCCAGAAGGTGATTTTCCTGTAGTTTTTCAACCACCACTGAGTATTGCTGTGCCAGTTCTTTTAAACTATGGTAACTTTCTCCAGTGCAGTGATTTTCATGTATCTGAGCAGCTTTCTGGTTTTGAGTAAATGCTCGTGTGTATTAAATGGTCCCTCTAGCTTTCCAGTTCAATGTTTTTCTGCTTTAATTTAGAAAAAGTAGTGGGTTAGAACATCAGTGGTATCTATCTAGCAAAACCTTGCAATTAAGTTATGTTAGTTGTTCTTAGGTAAGACTTGATTGATTTTCCCTTAAATTCTATATAGGCTTTTAAAATTAACTTAGATAAAATGATGACTTACACCTCCTGAAAACAAGAGAATCTAGATATTTTCCTGGTTCAAGTACTGTTGTGTTGTTTGACTTGCTAATTAAATCAGCTAGGAAAAGTAACTGTTGCACATATAAGCAAGGAGTTAATTTGGCCTGTGATATTTCTTTATATGTTTAGTAGATGTTTAATGTTACGGTACACATTTTTTAATCTACATAACCACGCGTACATTTCAGAGGTGTTAGAAGACAGATTGTATTCAACAGTCAGGGCTTGTTTTTAATACTAGTATTAAGGCTATGGGTTTTCTAAATCCTTTTATCTATAAAAGCAAAGAAAATTATATATTAAGTATATAGATAAAACGACATTTAAAATATCATTAAAACTGCAATCCATGGGTTTTTTAAACTATTATTTTATTTTAAAAAAAAAAGAAATAAAGTCTTTGGATTACCATTTTTAGGATGTTTGCTGCATAAGTGCAAGTATTGTGCATTCTACTGGAGAGGTTACTCTCTGTTTTGGAATAAAGTTTCTCTTTCTGGCAGAAGTAGGTTATATGCAGTAACCTTTTCAGGTGTTGTCCAGGTGTTAATATTTCCAAGTTTGCAATAACTAGGGTTACTTTCATAGCCAAACTCTTTACACAATGAAACGTCTGTTTTGTGAGAGGTGGTTCTACATATTAGACTGGATCTCAGACCATACAGCTGGCTGTCTGTATGGCTGAACGCCTCCAGAGCTGACATGGTGAGAAGCCAGAAGAAATTGAGCAGTTGGAGAAGACTTGTCACACTTGAACCTTTCAGGGGTTGGAGAGCCTGCGGCCTCACATGATTCAGTTTTACACATTAGTGGTGTATTTTGTTTATTCCGCTGTCGTGAGAAGAGAGAGAATGGGGAGAACTGAGCAGTATGTGGACAAATTCTCTTCATATGCAACTTCTAGATTTGCCTCTTAGGATACGTTCACATTCACCAGGCTCCTATTACCACCAAATAAACAAATGCAGCAAAAAAAATTGTTTTTGTTATGTCAGCTAGCTAAAACACTGTGATTTCTGCCAATGCTGTAGCTCTTCTGGAAGGAGTATTGAGTAGCAAAATTTGGTTTCTCTGAAAACATGTATGATAAGCTAAATGGAGAACTGCTGCTTGTGGGCAGATGCCTTCACACATAGATGTTACAGCTTCAACACAGGCAGTGCTCAAGGAAATTTCTGTTCCCTGCTGACAATCTGATTTTTACTCTCCAACAGTGGGATGGCGTAGGACCTCTCCCAGACTGTGCAGAACCACCCAAAGGAATCCAGATGCTGTGGCACCCTTCAATAGTCAAACCCTACCTCACACTTCTCTCTGAGTGCTCAAATCCAGACACGCTGGAGGGGGCAGCAGGGGCACTGCAGAACTTGGCTGCTGGGAGTTGGAAGGTAGGAATATTAACCAGATATGTCTCTCTTTTCAGTTTGGAAAAACCCCTACAGATGACAGCAGATGGGTGATATAAATGTATCTGAATGCTCCTGTTAGCGGGATAACTTTCTGTTTTCACAGAACTATCTGCACTCACATTTGAATTGATACAGCTAGTCATATCATAGGACAAGTCAGCATACAGTAATGAAAGTCACAGTGGTCAAGTCAAGTATGAAAAATTGCCACTGAAAACCAGAATCAAAATGAGGAGAAGCAGCATCTCTATGAGTCTGGGGTGATGGAGCAATGAAAAATGAGCCAAAAATATCACCAGTGACAATTGAATGAAACCATATTGTTTTTTCAGTGCAGAAACTGGCTGGTGTTCTGTCTCTCTAAGAAAAAGCAAACAAGAGCAGAGAAGGATATAAATCATGTGACACCAACACAAATAATCTAGCTGTCTACTTTATAAAAAATAAAAAAATAAAATAAGTCAACAATATGATTAAATATGTACAATGAGCAAGGAATTGTTCATTTTACATAAGCATTCCATTCAACTAATCGTATTTTTCACTTGTAATAAAAAACTTTTTCTCTCATATCATTTGCAGTGAGTTGAGACCAATATTTAAGAACTTTTTTATTAGATTTTGAAAACATTTCTAAATTAAAACAGATAAAATTCAGGATAACAGTTGAACCTTGTTTACTTTTTAGGGCAATTCCTTTATCCCTTTCCAGGTGGTAGACTGGTCTGATTGGGTAAAAGTATTTTCTATCTAATCCTGTTTTACAAAGACAATGCAGTGGGATTTTTTCACAGTTACTATGAAAAACACGTGTATGGGGAAATGTATCTATCAAAGTTAAGTCTCAGAAGGTATCCTGTTTGGTTTTAAGCATTTGGATATTCATGTGTGAGATGTAAATACCAGTTTAATCAGGGATTTATTTTGAAATTACAACCATGATACTACTAAAATACATTGCGGGTTTTTTACGCCATAAAGTTTTATTGGACGTTGAGTTCGCATGTTCAGTAGGTCTTCAGAGGAATGTGATTTTGGGCTTTGGTGTCGGGTTTTCTAGAGCACTGCATTCCACCAAACTTCTAAAATGCCTTGGGCTATTGCAGTCACAAAATGAGTAACAAAGTATCTGTACAGTGATATTCTTTTTGTCCTACAAAATGGTAAGTATACACTATGCCTGAAAATCATTATACTTTTATTGTTCTCATACTGCAGACCACATCAGATTGTGCAATCCTGGCACAGAAATGCGATAAATGTATTCTATCCATCTGGGAATGGGTGTAGCTCTGGTCCAAATGAGAAAACAACAAAGGCATCTTTGCAAGACTACTAGGAATGCTAAAGTCTAAGTGGTGCCCCTTCTCCCTTTTCTAATAAATCTACATACCTGTTATCCGTTATTTGGCAGAAGTATACAAGGAGAGGAAGGAAGGCTCAGCAGAGCTCTTTGGCAAGTATCAGGTTAGAAAAACTGATTTGAAGTTTGAAACTGTCCGTGACGATACCATGGGAAGAGCTTAGTTGTTCTCATGTTGTTCTGTTTTTCTGAAGTTTCACCAATTCCATTACAAATGATAGGCCGACACAGAATGAATATTGCTAATTTCACATGTCATACTAGCTGGTTTTGTGAGGGGAATAATCCTCTTTGGGGACTACATAAGCATTGATGTTTCCACCTTTTGACCTCTCATTTCCTCTGCTACAGAGTTCTGGTTATAAAATGGCTGAAATAAAAGATAGAAAACTCTTAAAGCAAGAAGTTATTCCTTAGAGAGTTTTATTTTTTTCTAATTCCTCCAATATGTTGGAGTTGTATAAAGAATGGAAAAAGATTTACTTTTTTTGAACTTGAAATCTTTCAAGAAAAACTTTGTAGTGGATTGAAAGTGAGAAAAAGTCCAGCAAATGGAGCAAACTCCATTGAAATAGTGTTGCTATTAATATCAATAGCAATTGTGGGGGGTTTTCCAATTAACATAATTTTAATGCCAGAAAAATCCCAGAACATGAGGTAGCCAGTGTACTGGGCATGCTCACACAGTGCCAAAGATACAGTCTCATCTGAAAAAAAATTACAATGCAGTTGATATATTTGCATAATTCTTTCCTAGATATTTTTGTTCTGTGGTATAAAGCTGTCTAATCCTCTTCAGTGACCAAGAGGTAATACTTTTAACTAATGCCATTATGAAGGGAAAGGGAGCTTGAATAACGTTTTAAAAATAAAAATTGTGGATTTAGATAAATGTCTCCTTCTAGAATTAACTGATGATATGTGTCTAACTCTGCTAGACGGCTTTTGAAAATTTCAAATGCAAAAAGAAAGCAGCAGTACATAGCTTTAATTATTAAAAGCTGAGAGAGCCTGAGAGTTTTCATTATTTCAGGGAATATAGATTCTCATTGATGCAATCACATAAAATCAAAACATGCACACAATAAATCTTACTATGTAGGACATTTTTAGTACTGTTTCAGTTGGAGGAATTCCTTCTGAAGCCAAATACTAACAGAAAATAGTGTGATGCACAAATATTTGCATATGATTTTTCTATGTCAAGATAAAACACTTTGGACCAGAGTCTTTCCATATATTACCCCTCTGCAAAGTAATTTTTTTGTATTTTTTTTAAATAACCAATACAATATTCGGTCTATGCAATTGTTATTAGAATCAACACAATCTATAACAAATCAAAAAGGAGCATATTGGTGACAGATACGTTAACCAGGTCCAAATGAAAGTTTACCAATAAAACAGGATACTGATCTGAGGTATAAGGAAGGATATTTTCAATGCAGAATTTTAACCTGGGATAGATAACATCTGTATATCTTGACTTAGATGTATATTCTGGTTCTGCAGAAGGGATTTATAGCTTACATACAAACCAGAACTCATTTTGGAAGAGACCATTTCGAGTGAATATGGAATTTCATTTATCTCACTCTTCTGCACCAAGATGTCATCACCTAGGGAGGACAGTACTATTGAAATCTGAGGGAAGCAAACCCATTCCTTTCATGGATGAATACAAGTGTATGGTCACAGGTCTTGTTCTGCTGTTGTTGTTCATTTACTTACTTGATGCATCTATGCATATTATGAATGGCCTTTCTGGAATAATTCCTATGGAGGCATGCAAATAGGTACGCTTTTGGGTAGGATTTGACAAGTACAGGTTTTCCACATCACTGACGGGATACCACTTTTGTTTGAGGTCTGACTCCTGCTTTGGTCAGAGGCCTGTGACACTAGCAGCTGGTCACTGCGTGCCCCCCACCTGATGGAGTTGATGGCCACTAGCAGTACGCACCCCTGAGTATGCATGCAACCGGACAGCCTACGGATCAGGCTATAGGTCAGAGGTGTGCTGTATGTACACACATCTACCTCCTGCCAAACTCATCTGCTACCTGAAGTCGGATGGGTTTCTGTTTGAGGGGAGTCATTGCTTTCCAAAACATTTCCTCACATCAAATCCTAAGTAGGGTAATGATACCATATCCTGAACTTCCCACTTGTAGGAAGAGTAACACATAAAAAGGTTGGCCATTGGTTTTGGTTTGGTTTTCTTTCATTGCCCTACTTTTTCCAACATGAGACTTTTTTTTTTTTTTTTTAATTATACTGAATATTAATTTGTATTTTAAAGCTCCTTAGTAATGTGAAATAAAACCCTTGGCAAATACATTCCTTATTAATCTTAGCTGGAGTTTTTCCTGAGCAAATAAGGCTTTAGACAGGCCTTTGGAAGAAGAGGAGACTCTTTACCTCCTATTAAGTATCTGGTGTCATTTGCAGCTCTGTTAGTTTTCTTTCTCACTTAATTTGGGGTTTGGCAGGTTTGTACACAAATAAAAATAGGAGGATTGCTGATTCAGCTGAATTCTCAGGACACTTTCTCAAGAAATTTCTCTCACTATAACTCTTTGTCCTGGTTCTGGCCAGGACAGCACTGACTTCCTCCAGCAGCCAGCACAGGTGAGCTGAGTTGGCCCAAGCTGTTTTCCACACCACCTGACATCAATGAGCCACTATAAAGGGGGCTGGTGGCGCAGAAGCAAGGGTTAGGTCCTGAGGTTCCTGTGCTACACTGGTCTTCTGGTAGGTTGGTAAAGTACTTTGCATTATCACTGGGTGTGTCTGTTATTGTTTCCCCTCTCACAGGGCTTATCGGTAAACTGTCTTTAACCCAATGCATGGGACTCTGTCTGTCCTTTCTTCTCAGGAAGAGCTGATGGTGCTCGACCTCTGCCTGGGGCTGAATCACAACGCACTTCAAAACTGAAGTCCTATTATTTATCTTAATATCTTTAATTTAGAAAACGAAAAAGGGGGTATAAAACCGCAAGACTCATCTACCTAGTTTTGTTTTGTATATAGTCTGTCATCAGTGTCTTTCCTAGATGGTGGGAGTAAAAATGGCAAGGTGATCTTTTTTTTTCTAATTTTCACCTTGGTCAATAGGCTATTAATAAAATCTAGTGAGGATGTAAAAAGTTATATGCAAAATGTCCTAGAATTAATGATGTTGGGAATCTAAGGTTATGTTCTTTCTGAACAAAATTTCCCCCTCAGGAAGAAAGAAGATACTGGAATTTCTCTATATTGCTATAGCTATGCCTATTTGCTTAATAAATTTGGGATGATGTCAGTTTGTCATCCAGAACACATCTCTGTAATACCTGTTGCTGTGAAAACAATTCTGTAGAATCACAGAAGGGCTGAGGTTGGCAGGGACCAATGGAGGCCATGTGCTCCAGCAGGGTCACCTAAAGCCTGTTGCCCAGGACAGTGTATAGGCAGGTGGGGTTTTTATTGTATTCGAAGATGAAAACTCCACAACCTTTCTGGACCATGTGTCAGTGCTTGGTCACCCTCACAGTGGAAAAGCATTTTGTGGTGTGTTCTGATAACCTCCTCTTTGTGTTTGTTCCCATTGCCTTGTGCCTCACCATCTTTTCTGTTACATGCAGTTAAAAACACAGCATTGCCACCACAAGTGGGATTGCCTTAGTTTGTCAAACCCTTAAAAATAACTTCTTCATTCATGTGGTTTTGGTTGGTTACTTACACAGGTAATACATATCTTTTAAAATCAGGAAACAGTGTCTATTTCTGTTGGCAGTGCATTGGCTTATGTTATAACAGGTCGCACACCTGCTCTGGGCCTCGTGAGTCCCTTCTGTGTGCTGTCTTATGTCCCAGTTGCTTTTCAGACTTGAGTAACTTCCATCATATGCTTTAATGATGGGTTGGCAATCTTAATTTTCTCGGTATCTGTTAGTTCCTGGGTCTCCGTAACATTACAAGCAAATGCTGCTCTGTCATGTGAGGCCAAAAATTCCTTGGCTAGTTCATTGTACCTCATTTCTTTCACTTCCATGTTTGGATCATATTCATCAGGGAATGAATCAGCAGGGAATGTCTCTTTGGTTAGACAACTGAATGTCTCTGCCTTTGATCCCCAGGAGTTACAGTACCCATGTGAATGGGGTTTGTGGGTCATTGGCTTGATCTCTTGAGATAGCTAGATGAAATCTCAGCCTTTGTTCCTTAGGCAAGTAACTACATTTATTTTCTTAGTTCCATCCTACACAAATCTGAGCCTCATGGGAGCAGAAGTTCCACTAATTTATTAGATAAGGAAACTGAAAACGTGAAAGGGGCTAATTCAGTCACAAGGTCAGTGCAGCTACTTGAGAAAATAGTATGAAAGCATTTTCAGGCTCCCTACCATCCAGTCACTTGCAGAAAATAAGTGACTGTTGTCTGAAGCAACAGACATCTAGGTTATTAATCTTCCTTTAATCAGACACAGATGTATTGTGGGTTTCATGCCAGACTTTTCTGATGACGCATCATTTACATATTAACCCTTTAGAATGTCATCGGGCTGTTCCAAGAGAATTTTTTGGATTGCAGTGGAAAGGTTTTCATTCATCTTCTCCAAGATACCAATCTTACAAATCCTTATGTGATAGGATAGAAAAGACCACTTGTAACACATGAGCTAATCAACAAAGGCAAACTTTTTAAATATCCAATGCATTATTCTGTCAGGAATTCTTACTTGGTTAGAATTCCACTTATAGATGAGGCAACAATTAATGCATAGAAGCATGTTGGCTCTATAGGAAGGAAAACAAGATTGAAGGAACACAACAATAATCAAGAATTGAGACCTGATGTAAACATCTGTATTACGTTGTGAGAAGATCAGCATGGGCATCATCAGTTAGTGGAATGGAAGTATAGTAGGTCATGGTGAATTCATGCTCAAAGTACTTCTTTTTGTCACTGTGCTTTCCATGAGATGTTCTTTTTGTCTCAAAGCCTTTCTGTTTTAAATTGTATTAGGTACAGTGTTTGGAAAAGTCACTGTAATGGCTCCACGATAATTCTGAATACATTGTATGTACTGGTATTGTACAACTGGAGTGGGAAGGTGAGGGCAGTTCCTTCTGAGCTTTACCGCCCTCAGGTACTTGCGATATCTTCTGTTTAACACCATTGCAGTTTTCTCTAATTTGTTTATTTAGCTGTGCATCCTTACCCATCAGGTTTGATTTTTTTTTTCATTCCTCTTTAAGCTTGACTAAAATTATGGAGCAAGAGGGAAGTACCTACTTAATACTTTTATCCCAGAACAGAGGTGTAGAGAATTTACTAGTGAGTGACCTACCTGATAAGGTGGTTTCTGAGCATAAAACACTGCAGTCAGGGAGCAGGAAGTCTGTGGAAAGTGCTTGTACCCTTCAAACTGCAAAGAGATAACCAGCTTTGAAGACCCTTGCTCTCTGTCAGGTGGCGTGACCTCTCAGGGATGCCAGTAGACTTACTTGACTGAAGTAGATCTGTAACTTTTTAAGTGGAAGCCTCTCTTTTTTTTTTTTTTTCCTTATGCATGCACTGCCTTGTGTATGATCAAAGAAATAAGAATATTGTCCTTTGATTACTCGTTGACCTTTGATTATTCAACATTAAGTTCTCATCTGTGATCTAGTGTTTCATTACTTTTAGCATACATTTGCTAAGCCTTCCCTAAAAAATTCAGAATCTAATCTTCCTGAAGTGTAGTGTTTTTCTGTATTTCTTCCTACTTTGTCATGCATGCTGCTCTAATTTGGCTTTAACTTTGTGGTTTATTTCTCAGCACTTCCCTTTAATTATTGATATCTCAAAACTGAGTCACAGTATTGACCCATATCAGTACAGTGCAAATTCTAGTCAAAACTGAAGTATGTGATGGTGAAATATTCTGGAGGTACTCCGATAACACTGCTGGCAATGACAGCAAAGTGAATCTGTTCAAAATAGCAAGTGTATACAAGCTTTGGTCTTCCTTTAGGTTTTTTGGTAGATTTATTTTGGTGAGGTGGGGTGTTTTTTCATTTTGTTCTGAAAATGTCTTAATTTTCTAATTTTATTTTCTGTAGTGGGGCTTCCTAGGAGAATAAATAGAAGAAAGCATAAATATAACTATTTGAAACACTGTAAAGAGATGCCTAAAGGCTTTTCAGTTTTTCTGAAAAAAAACGTTTAAAAGCTTTATCTAGATTAATTACTCTTTTGTTGAGTTTGAGCCTAATGTAATCTTCATCGCTAAAGGCATTCAGCTCTAGAAAGGGTCCTTTATAATAATAACCATGACAAAATAAGAAATAATTTTCCAGTTTGCTGTATTTTTCTACTTAATTACCGTGACAAAAATAAAAAGGGAACTACTAATGAAAGTGGACAGAGATGTGCTAGATACCTTCAAAGTGATGTATAGTAGTTATGCCCCCCGAATTCAATTATCTGTGAAGAGTATTCATGCACAGATTGTGGCTCCTCTGCTTGTCTCTGATAATTCAGCTGCAATATGATGCAACAATAATGATTTTATTTTATTTTTTGGCTCCCGGTTCCCACCAAGGTGTTTGCTCTTCCCTTAAGAGCCCATTGTCTTTACAAACTGAACAGTTATTTGATCGTTGACACTGCCGCTGATTTGTGGAGTTACAGGATGATTAAATGTTCTGGCAGAGTGCCTCATTTACCTACTGATAGGCAACAAACCCTTTGTCTCTTGTCTGGTTTTATGGGGTTTTTTCTCTTTTATACTTCACTGAGCCCGTATTAGCAATTGACCTGTAATGTGGAAATGCAGGCGTGTTTCACAATGGCTTTAGGCAAACAAAAGAATCATCAATTTTTCTGTTCTCTGTGAGAATAAAATATCTGTTTTGAGGCATCTCAATTTGAACATTCCTGAAATCCGCACAGCATAATTGCATGCAGAGACTTGTCCTAATTGGCAGCTTAAGGAAAAGAGACCCAGACAGTTCTTATCACTTTCCACACTGAAAGTTCTCCAGAGACTGTTGAAACAATTAATAGACATTTCTGTCTTTCTGCCTAAGGTGCATAACTTGAAAATGCAGATGAAATGATAGCAAATCACACACTGAGGAATCTGTGAACTTTTCCCAAAGTGGGTGGTGGTCTCTGCAAAGAGACAAATGGGGGGGAAAGTTTACACGGGGGAGAGGAGAGGTTTTATACATTCTTTTCTCTCTTTCTCCTATTGTTTTATGTATGTGTGTGCATATGTGTGTCTGTAAAACATTATAGCTGGATTTTTCCCTTGTGAAAACTTTGGAGCTGTAATTTTTACTATTGTGATCGAATTGGTTTGTTATGGATACTGTAGGCTTTTATTTTAATTTATTCAGTAAGGAGGTTTATATTTTCTCTTTTTTCATACTCAGTGTTTCTCCTACCTCTTCTGTTCTCCCCAGGGTTTAAAAAAAAAAAATTCTTTGTTTCATTTAGACTTTTGTTTTGGAATGGATGATAAAAATACTACAATCCAAGAAGTCTGTTTTAAACCTGGGCTTCATAAAACAAGTGCTCGTTTTTTCCCTGGGCAGCTGACTAAATAATAAAAAACTGTTTACTGAGGTTTTAATATGGAGGTTTTTATAATATAGTAAATAATCTGTAAGATAATTTGGAATTCTCGCTAGTATTGAATAAAAATAAACAAGATACTTTTTTAAAACAAATGCTCCTACTGGTTCCCCATGTAAACCGAAGATAGAGGTGCTACATCTGTGATATCCTTTTGCAGTGAGTGGCAGCATCTTTCAGTATCTGTCTGCTATCTTGAACTTTCACATCGGCTGGCAGGCTGACTCCTTTCCCAAAGTAGTCTCACTGCTACCATGAACTCTCACTCTAACTCTCACCTTGTAATCACAGCAAACACAGCGGAGGCCTCCCCTGGGAGAGGTGCACAAAATAGTGATGGGAGTCTGTGTGCAAAAAGCCCTTGTTTGGGGTAGTCACAGCTGCCTGTGAGAGCATTCATCTGGCAAGTAAATACATCTTTATTAAAACAGGAAACTTAGAAAAATTAAATTGTTGTCTTTGTAGAATACTTTATCTTTAACATCCCTTTTAAAGACAAGGTATAGCAAATAAAATATTTTCACCACATGCTTTCTATTAAAATCACAAGATTTCTGTTAGACATGTATCTGATGATCATCTGTGCCCTGGTTCTAGAGAAGGGACTGGAGGAGACATGACAGAATAAGATCAGTCAAGAATCCCACTACTGCTTCTGTCACCTAAGAGCTATTTGCTTTGCTGCAGAGAGCGATGGCACATCTATGTTTTAGACATATTATGTTTTGTTCTTAGTGATGCTGAGAACCCCATCTCCCATTCTTCCCTGACCTGAGACATTATTGTAATGACTATCACTTTTGTCTACAGCAAAGTCCACCACCCATCTTTCTTTGAGATAAAGACAGGAGCATGGCAGTGATGTCATGACCAGCTGCCAAGCGGGACATGCCCACAAGCTACTCCAATACGATCAGCCAGTAGGTTTGTCTTGCAGGCAGGCGGTACACATGGCGTGGCACCAAACAGGCCTGTGCCTGCCTGAGATCAGTTCTTACTTGACTCTCTGAACTCTTCAACGTACAACAGTGTTTCTGCTAGCACCACTTCAGGTGCCAAAACCAATCGTACACTTTTCCTTGTTTTTCCTTCTGATACTGTTGACAATCACAAGATGAAATGTAAGGGTATTGTCAAGTTATGACACCCAATAGTTCTTGTGGTAATAAGAAAATACTCAGACCTCTTGAACATGTTTATAATACATCTTTTGTAATCCAAATTTTGTTGGTTTAGCAGTGAACAAGCATCATTAGATGTTGCATAGGAAATGCTGACACAAAGCAAGGAGTCTGCAGGCAACCAGGTGTGCTAGCAGTAAAGTCAATTCATCACTTAGTCTCTCTGTCACCATAAAAAATTACTGCAGATTTCCAAATCAAGTGGTTGCCTGGCATCATAAATGCACTTATTTCCCCTCTTATGAGTTTGCATCCACATGCTTCTGTGCCCCTTACACTGTGTCTGTTGTAACCTTATTATATGCCTTGCTTCCTGTAGTGGATTTCTCGCATTCTTCCTCACATTCTCCCATATGTCTTTTCAGTGGTCAGTGTATATCCGTGCTGCTGTCCGCAAAGAAAAAGGATTGCCAATCCTGGTGGAACTGCTTCGAATAGACAATGACCGGGTGGTGTGTGCAGTCGCTACAGCTTTACGAAACATGGCCTTAGATGTCAGAAATAAGGAGTTAATAGGTATGTTCTTTCCAAGCAATCTGTATAGTCTGTGGCTTTCAGTTTCGGGTTTTTTTTTCCAGTTTACAGCAGAATGAGCACAATGAAAACAATTATTCTCACATTTCTAGCGCAATTTCTTTAATTCTTTCTCTAATGTGTCATAGTCAGATTTTATGTGACAGATTAGTGCTGTATTGCAAGGAATTGTTAAATTAATTAAACATCATGCAGTGTTTCATGACCTGTCATACAGTAATCTCTACAAGAAGAGCAATGCCTTTGTTCTGCTTTAGCACTTCATTCCTAGGCTGGCAGCAGCTCTTACATCTTCCAGATCAAGGATCTAAGCAAAGCAGCCACTCCCGAACCTCAGGTTATCTTTTGTAAGTAATTTTGAGGTCATAAAGTGACAGATTATAAAGACTGTTTTAGAAAAATAGTTTACTGGACAGATTAGTAGCACCAGCAAGAGAACTGGGAGGTGCTTGATTCACAAACATGTAGGCAGTTGGGAAGAGTACAAAAATTTACTTAAATCATTGTTGTGAGTTTTTAAAATTTTATTTATGGTCTTGGTGTGGTTTTAGGCTGGAATTCCTTGAAACGCTGGATTGTTGAACTTTTATTTTCATGCCTGTGAAAAATAATCATTTGAACTATTTCAGCAGTCATGACAAAATTATTCCTACTTCTGTACATTAAGAGCATATTTTTTACTTGTTTTTGCTAAGTTGTTAACTTGTCATCGTTACAGCATACTTCCCCTCTGCTTTTAGAGTTCCACAAATACATACTTTGAGCATAACGTTTTATTGTTCATATCCAGTGATATCTCAGGGTTAGTGCTTCACTGCAGCAGTGCTCTGCATGGTGTGAAAACAAGGCAATGACACCTCTCATGTTGTACAAACTGAAGAGACTTCACTGACAGTATGTTGTAAAGCAAACAGAGGTGGAGGTTGATGAATTGTGTAAGCCTGCTGTTGTTGCCCAGGGATTGAATTCAACACTGGCGCTTTACCTGTGAGACCTGCTTGTTCAGCTTTTGCTCATGTTGGAGTTGATAAAGTTGGCATGAAATTAGATATGGCTTATGTAGGGTGTTCAGCTTTCAGGAAGCAGGGTGCTGCATATGTGTCCTTAGTGGGTTTTTTGTTGTTTTATAGGAATTTTGAAGTTGAAATTATTGCTGAAACAAGTATATTGAGTCATCTAATTTGGATTTATAGAAGCCTTTATTTTTTCTCCAGTTATCCCACCTCCACATTTGGTCTTCTGCTTGTCATAGTCTCTATTATTTAACATCTTCTTCCTTTATTTGTGGAATTTCCTCTACAGGGTTCACAAGCCACATTCATATTGAGTTATCTCCTGTCATCTCTTAGCCCTCCTTATTACAAGAGATCACAAAAATCTCTTTGTAGTTGAATTTAAAGTATAAATGTGTTTAGTAAGGCCATGCATTAGGCTATATATGGTTGCCTTTTCCAGGCTCTGATTGTTATTTTTTTAATTGAAGGTTTTATTTCCTTCCCAAATCTGCAAATTTTATTTAGGAAAGTAAGGCTATATGTGTGAAATTGACCTCTCTTAATAAGTTGTGCCATTCAAACTACTGCGTAAATGATGGATAAGTTGCACAACCTCAACATTTTAATATTTTATTAAATTCTTGAGGAACATGTTCTATAAACAAAGCAGAATTTTTAAAAGGTGGGAAAAGTCTGTTGAAAATAATTACCTTATAAATTTATTGATGTAGCCAGCTCATAATAGCTCTATAGTGCTGTTCAGTTCTAAGTAATTATGGGGTGATTCTGCAAAGTCGTATTTCATGACTGCCATACAAACTTGCTGCAGCTTAAAAAAAGGTCCAGATCTGCTATGCTAATGTGACAGAAGTTATAAATGTAAATCCTGAACCATTTCAGCTGTGATTTTTGTATGTTCATTTCTTTGGCTTTCATCATTGAACTTCAAAGAAACAGTAATAATGGTCATTATTTCTCTTGTTCCTGAATATGTTTTGGCAAATAGGGCGTGTCATAGAGCTGATTTTTAGAAATACCCAGTGTGGTCAAGGATTTCAACTCACATTGTAGCTGGTCCTTTTTTTTTGTGAATATTAGAGTTCCACTTAGTCAACGATGCCTTAGCTGTTGTTATGGAAAGGAGGACTTAAAAGGGGTTTCTTCAAGTTAGTTGCTCTCACATCTTTCTGCCTAAGCAGAATTGACATCCTGTTTATCTTTCCTTTTTGCAGTTTCGGTTTGTCCATCATAGTCTTGTGTTGGGGCCCGAGCAGCTTTGTCTGAGAGATACTTGTTGTGAGCAGTCAGGCAGCAGTAACCAAGGTCAGTGAAAGAGGGAAGTTGCTGATGTGGTAGCTAAGTTGGGGAAGTTCCAAGGAAGGAGGATACCTGTCTGAATAGGGGTGTAGCTAGAGAAGATAAGGTAGCCAATCAGCTTAGCTTGTGATGCGCGTGTACGGAAATGATTTCCTATATAATGTCATGAAGTTCGTGAATAAAGGGGAATGATTCTGCATCATATTGATGTGTCCGGTCATTCTCGTCCCGCATGGAACTAAAAGACCCTGGCAGTCTTGTGGTGATGAACTCTACCTCACAAGTGGGAATGTCCCCCTTAAGATAACCTCTGTTAAAGGCGCGTTTTCCCACTGTGTATGTTTTATATATTTATACATTATATACATTAATATAAGTGGAATTAAGTTGGCTGGCTTTTTTTAATGCATTTATATAGCTGTCTTTTCAGTGGTGCTGTGGTTCCACTACCAGCTGACAAATTTTTACTGAAATGTGCCAGAGAATGAAATATCTCTTGCTGCTGCCAGGCAGCCCATAAATCAGAGTTGAGGCATCTAGCAAATATATCAGAAAGTGTTCTAAAATCCAGACTCCCCTGTACCAGCCTGCAAAACAGAGACCCCTTTTGTTCAGTGGCTGGATGTTTCTTTGTAGATTTCAGTGAATCTACAGATCTGGTTTGTTTTCCACACAGATCTATCAAGTGTGTTGTATGATTGAGGGTTGGTGCCAGGTTTATCTTGTAGTTTATCTGAGCCATCCCCATAACAGCATTTTCTTTATTGTAGTGAGGTCTTCTTTTTGGTTTTTATTTCAGGCATAGTTCATGTCCTTAAAAGGACCTTCTTTTTTCTCCTCCTTCATCACTTTTGCATTGTACTATGTGTTTCTAGGCCAAAAAAAGATAAATCTGGCCTGCTTTGTACTGACACTAGGTAATCCAGCACTGGGTCTTCCCTCTTTAGGTTTACTGCCCAAGTATGTTCCTGGTTACAGTCAGACTGCAGTAATTCTCTGCTTGCTTTTCAGGACCCTCATCTGCATGAAATAGCACCCGCTCTATGCTGCTTCTCAAGAGTGCAGCCTGTGGGAAGGTTAATCTGCCTTTCTGTCTCCCAGCAGCACCACATCTGAAGGAAGTGGTGCTTTGAGTCTTGAAAAGACCCAATGTTGAGATAGACTCCTTCGGGGTTTTTTTGGCGTAAGCAGGCTGCATAGCACTACTGTGTCCCTCTGTACCCCAGCATCTTCCTGATGCTTTTAATGTTGTCTTTATGCATCTGGAAGGTTTGTTTTCCTTCCTCAAAGCAAGTTCTGTCTCTGCTAAACTTTGTCACTTCTTTCCCCACCCCCCTAAGATGCCTCTGACTTGGAAAAAAAAATTGTTTGGGTTTGGTTTTCATTTTGCTTTTGATCATTTGCTTAGCTAAAAGAAAATTGCTTTTGTCCCATGGGTCTTCCAAGAGCTTTGTTGATGACTTCTATGCAGTTATGTCATCCCCATGTTCCTTCCTTCTTCCTTTACCTTTCCCTCTCTTGCAACAAAAAGGAGGAAGTACTATATAGACACCGTAATTTGAGAATATGGCATTATTCTAATCCCCTCAGGAGTATTGTCTTTTAACTTGAGGCTTACTTGCAGACCTGCTGCTTCTGACAGTGCCATGGCAGGATGCCAGTCAGGCCAGCCCATCACACTAGAGAGGTCCAACTGCTTTTCGTCAGTGGGAAAGCAGTTTTTCACCTACAGGCCTCATTTTTTCACCTACAGACTTTTATTCTCTAAAGCCGTTCTTTGTTGGAGTGATGTCCAAAAATTGCTATTGTAGAATAGTTCTTTTTCTTCAAACAGAGGACTCTTTGATCATCTGGGTGGGACAGAAAAGCTTAAAAATAAATCAGTCTTCTGTAAACAGCACTTTTGCAGCATAAATTGTTTCCTCACAGTCATCTGGGCTCCAGGAAACGTTCTGTGGATCATCTGACCCTGCACTGTAGTGTCCAACTTCAGACAAACTCTTTTCCCCATTTGAGTCTCCCAGCCATCACTGGTGCAGCAGCATTCATCCTTGCTAGGCCCTCTCGCCACCCTGCCTGTAAGAAGGTTTTCCAAGCCAAGATATTCCCCATTTGATCTTGGGGGCTGATCCAGCTTCATGTTTATTTTATCTGAAACACAGCTAATGTTTTTTTCTTTCTGCTGCTATCCACTACCCCTTTAACAGAAGAGATTATGAAACATGCAGTTAATTGAAAGCTATGTGACTTGTTATTCTGCCTGCACAAGCAGGTACAGACTGTCCCTGTCAGTGAAATTTTCAAAGGATGAATCTCTGTCCCCAAAATTTGCATTTGCGTTGTTCCTGTATTTCATTTTTTATATTTTAATTTTTCATATTTTCATTTTATGTTCACAGCATTTACCTTTGATTTTAAATGACAATTGTTGTGGCACTTTAACATGCAGTAGGTAGTCTTTCAGAAGGGTTATGCTGATTTTTTTGTCATCTCCAGATAAGGAATTTGCCACTATTCATGTACTGCAGTTTGTACAGTATAGAGTTTGCCCTCTTGAAGTACAATTTGGAACTTGCATTAGTATTGCTTTTCAGACTGTTTAGTGGTAAGTCCATGTGCTACAGGCTTTGAATACAGAGCTGGAGGTAAAATTTGGAAAGTGTCCATGTGCAATTCTGTGTTTCAGGTACTTTTGTCAGTTTTCCCTTATTCTGTCTGTTTCCCCTCATCCTGACAGTGGTTTCTAGCGTTATTTTGCATCATTGTTTGATTGGAAGAGGTATCATACTAGTGTTTGAAGAGCACCATTCTTTCTCTTGGTTTATTGGCTTCTATTTTTGTAGTTAAAGAAAAGATGTTTTTAGAGACTGGAAGTACTCCGATTGTCTTCCTTTTTTTTTCAAGGGCAAGCAATTCTACCTAGAGATTTTTTTTACTTCTTCTCCCATCTAGAATGTGTCCTTATGTATCTCTTCCTTTTAAATGTGTAGAGAATCCACATGCCTGCTCAGGTCTCTAGATTCTAGCAAGTTTAATGGGATAATTTGAAGTGTTGTAATTCTTAAGGCAGCCTTTTTGTGGATCTCTCTAAAAGCATGTTTCAGACAAGTGAAGTTAGTGGGACAATTTCTGCTGCTTTCACAAGGTTTTCGATCAAGTCCTCAACAGGGACTTCTTTTTGTAATCGTTCGTGAGTTGGGGCTGCAAGGTGTCAGTACTGAGTTCTTCTCAATTCTCTGCTTTTCTGTTGGTAATGGTGTTATAAGGTATACAGAAAATTCAAGGATAACACATCAGTTAAATTGGTACTTAATGCGTATTGGAACCTGCTTAATCTTGCTAGGTGTCAAAAAGTTCCTTGTCCTATACGATACCTGTGTTGGTATACTCTCTTATAGTTGACACAGAGAAAGAGACTTCAAGAAAATATTTTTTATCTAATGTGATAAAATGGATCTCACTTCATATTACTGTCTCATCATTGTTGAGTGATGAAAAATTTCTAGGGAGTGTGTAAATTGCTACTGAATGTATGCCTTGCCATCTCATGAGCAATGTGGGTCTATTTGAGTGCCTGAAATAACTGGTGTTTATTTCAAAGTTTTATTGCTGATCTTGGGAAACTGGGATTGAAATATATATCATGAGTTCACAACTAATGAAATGTGACACTCACAGAACAGCTCAGGTTGGAAGGAACCTCAGGAGGTCATCTTAGCCAAGCCTTGCACGCAAATCAGGGTTAGATATGCTATTTCAAAGTGTTGTACTGGTTTCCATTTGGAAAGATTTACTTTCACCTGTTAGTCTGAAAAATGTCAGAAACATGTATTTACATTCCCGCAGCAGAATGTGACTCTTCTGGAGCATAAATAAATACATGGGGTTCTCCTGTCTTTAGAACGTGTCCATGTTTAAGACCATAACTGTTTCAGTGTCAGTAATAAATCCAAGCAATAACAGTGTTCACTTTCGTAGTTGCAAGAACAGCAGCTTGCAGTCCTACTAATGTACATTGGTAGAGAATATAGGGATAGGTTGGGAGGTGATTACCTGAAATTTGCAGATTTCATCCCACTCGGAGCATCTGTGTGCAGTTTTCTCTCCTTTTTAAAAGTGAAGACTTCTGAATTTCTCATAGATAGATCTGTAAGCATCTGGAAGATGCTGGATTTTTTTTTATTGAATTTTTAATTGACTTATAAAGTATCATAGTGAAATGTTAAATTGACATAAAGTTGCAATGCACAAGATGCCAGAAAGCATTAAACAGGAATCATAGACATTTGTCTGGAAGAAGGTGAAGCCAGAATATATACTGCAATTTAATTTGTCAGTTTTTATTGTGCTTCATTTGTTGTGTTTAATAGTTGAGCTGTGTGAAATCTATAATACAATATACAGATACCTGAATTAGAAGAGGCTGTCATCAATGCGTTGATTTAGGAAATGGAAGGTAGTCATGCATTAATAGCTGGTCCTCCTTACTCTATATCAACGAAGAGAATATGTTGGTTAAGGTTGTAAATGCATATTTAATCTGTGGTATTTTGCGACACTTATATGGCAGAGTCTAAACTCCCTGGTTTCTAGTGTTGTATACATAACTTAGCTGAGAATTTAAAGTGACAAAAGTTGAAATGCTAAATGTTTTTACTGTTAGTGTAAAAGCCTTGGGTCGAGGAGGTTTTGACTTGTCATGTGCCTTAAGTCACTTGTGTATTGCCTTTGCTCCAGTTGATCTCAAATAGATTTCTGACAAACAGACCTGGTGGTTACAGAAGTCAGGAAAAGTTTCCTTCCTCGGTCATTTATTAACATTCTCAAGTGAGAGGATTTAAGGGGAAAAATGGGGTTGGTAAAACTCATTTGGTAAAATTCTCATTTTTATATTAAAGCCAAGATCAAGCATTTTCAAGACTAGATTAAGTCTTTCATATTTGAGCTTCCCTATTGCCTAGGTATCACTGTCTGGATTTAGAGAGATTTTTTTTTTCTCTACTGTGAACCATCTTAAAAATGGTGTTTTAGCTAATTGGGTGGGCTGCTGCCACGGACAGCAAAGAGAAAATGGCACTTGTAGGTGTTTATCCTACTCACCTCTGTCACGTAAAGTCTTGGATCTTAGAGTGGAATGGGGTCTGTGTGAGAACCTAGAGAAGTAGCCAGAGACTCAATAGCTAACTTTTGCATGAATTATAGCATGAAGATAAGCATGGTAGTATCCCATCAGAAATTGTTCAGATAATACAGGAAAAGTACTGTCCTGCTCCCCTTTAATTAGCTCAGTAAACTTTTTCACAATTAGTGAAAAAGTTTACTGATCTAATTACTTAGTACTTTTTCACAATTAGTGAAAAAGTACTAAAATTTTTCACTGTTGCTCAAACCAACAGAAATAACCATATACAGGCCCAGATCTAGGAGAATGAACAATGCCACTTTCACAGATCTGTTTTTCATTGTTAAGCCAAGTCAAAGAATCACACAACATTTCATCACCGTAAAATAAGATACCGCACAGTAGTAACCACAAACAGGTCAGCTATTCCTCATAGTAGAATAACCTGTGGGGAAATACCTGGAAAAGGCCTGTATTTCAATTTCAAATGCCGGAGTCTCAAGAGAATTTAAGTGTTGCACCTTGACAGTTTATTTAGATGATAGCAGTAATTTTAAATGATTACATATAGTGTTTTAAGGTGTGTAAACCTTAAAGCCTTCATTATATGTTTTGTAAGTGTTCATGCACAGTATTATTTAAGATTAAATTCTGAGTGGAAGCCCTAAAAATTGCAAAAGCTTGTGCAATTGGCCCAGGAAAGCCCAGAGTCAGTGTGGCAGAAAAACACCAAAACACAAGCAGCCAAAGGATGTGCGTTTTCACACAAGAAGTGCCCCGACCTGCACCTTACATTCTGCTTGAGATAAGCAATTTCGGTTTGGGTTTGTTCTTCTCCATAAGGCAGAAAGCAATTAAACTGTAACTGTATCCACTTTTCTCACTCAAGATTGGCATTTTAAACGATCCAGTATTAATTTTCATCTTTGTTTCTCGGTATGTTCATGCTCAGAAGTGTTACTTTTGAAAATTTGGAGTTCTGATCTTAAAAGTGCATGTACTTTAGTCGTATATGCCACAAAACATACAAAGGTAGCAATGCAGATGTCACAAACTGCCAAAGTAATTTCAAAAAGTAATTTTAAATCCATGAGGATTTATCCTAAATCTGCAAAGCTGTTTTGAAAATCCAAGTTTTGAGACAGCCTTATGTTAATAGATAAGTGTATCAAAACAGATGTTTCCAGCCTGTTCTGTGTTGGCTTCAATCCATTGAACAGTGTGTTAGTTCTACACTATGTACAATGCAAAAAAAAACCAAAAAACCCCTGCTCCTGAAATCCTTATCAAATTTAGCTATTTTAAAGTGATAAGCATTGGATATGTGGCATTTTTTCCTAAAAGCACTTTTCTTTGAAGAAGCAAGAACTCGTATTTATGACACATCTCTCAGAGTAGAAAATAGTGGGTGAATTAGTGTTCGATAGAGGAAAGTAACATCCATTTCTTCTCACATGTGAAAGACCCTGGGGATAGGGCATTGTAATTGCAAAGGATGTTGGAGTTGGAACTGAGAAAGGAAAAAAGCAAGAGAAAAAGAACAAATGAGTGTTGATTAAATTTAAGCTTTCTGTAGATTGTTTCCAATGACAGTAATAGTAATTTCTTCTGTCCATCTTCAGCCTTGCACTCTAAACTAGTTTAAAAATATGGGTGATTCTAGTGTTAGTCTTTGACCGTTATAAAGAGGGAATTCAGTCTCGGAGTTGTTGGTTTCTGCATGGCATCTTCATCTTCAGATGCTGTGCTTTCCTTACAGAATAATTGTTCTTCCAGAAGTATGTCGATGCAGGATTTGTTTGCTTGTAAGAATTAAGTCATACACTAGTTGCTTCCATCAGTTATTATGGGTTTTAGTGTTAAAGGCTCTTGATTCAAATAACATTAAAGCTTCAAATACCTTTTTGATTACAGAAAGCAGAATAATGGCCTCTTGCTGCAGCCTTTACAGATTAATTCTTGTGTTTTGTCATGAATATTGTAACTTTAAGTGTATGTAGTTATCTCTGAAATGCACTGTCCAGGACTGGGCAGAAGCACTGTCACTACACGTTAGCCTTCTGCTTATTTCTAGGGTTCTTCTTATGGATACTAGTTGAATAGCTGCCAGACTAAATCAGCTTGCACCCCTGTTTAACAAGCAATTGAAAAAAAAAAGTGCAGATACTTGTAACTGCAGGAATTGAATAGCAGCAGTCTTGTAATACATATTTTGTAATACAGTTGCAAAAAATTAAAAGGATAACAAGTTCTCATCATTTTAGATAAGGAAATAATCAATTTGCTGAGGGGCCTTATCATAATTCCATAAAGTAAGTCTGTGATTCTGATACTTAATATCTCAATGGACTCAATTAAACAAAAATAAAGAAATTTAGTTTTCCCCATGTGGAAGGCCTAGACAACCCTTAGAATCAGCTTCAAAGCCCCATTGATCTCTCCATGGCATCTCTGTGAAATTATTTAAAATCTAGTATTACTGATACAATCTCTAGTATTATGTTTTTCATTTTCCTATTGCTTCCTCTTGTGGCTGTGTTATGCAAGAAATTGTGTGAACATGAAAAAGATACAATGACTACCCCATAGAGTTAGTATTTTTATATATGTATAATACTTTATAATGGTAGATCAGACTTGAGGAATTGATCTAAGAAAACATTTATGTACATCACTGCTTAAACCCATGCTTTTTGTTTAGAAATGTATGTATAATGAAAATTGGAAGATGGTGATAAGACAAAAAAATACAGCACTTTGTTAAAATTTGTAATTGAAGGCATTTCTCTTTTAAAAGAAACTAGGTAATTGAATATTTTAGATACTGTCCTGCTTGTACTCTAGAATAAAGCTTTTGAACAAAGTTATCAGAGAACTATCTCCAGGAGACCATTTTGAGAATTTTCACTAGATTGTAGGCCCCTGCCCTACAGAAAGAAATGGAAATAAAATCTGCGTTGCTGCTGGTTGCTCTATTGCTGCTGATGAATATGTACAAAAAGAATCACCAACAGAATCCAAGTTACTTGTCTTTGTGGACAGTCTTAACTGTTATTACTAGCGCTCTGGGACACATATGCTGTAAAATTCAAGTGGGTTCCAGTTTGTCTCCTTTTACTCTAAGCCTAGAAGATTAACTGGGTAACTTAAGAAAATGGATTTAAAAATTAAACTCACTTTCTCAGTTTGTAAGGGAAAGCTTCAGTCTTGACAATTTGGTCTTACTGAATCCTTTGGGCTAGGAAAGCACCTCTAGAGATCAGCTAGTCCAGCCTCCTGCTCCGGGTAGTTTTTCTTCCCCCCACTTTTTCCCTCCCCATGGGGAGGAAGCAAGCAAGGAGCCAAGTGGTGCTCAGCTGCCATCTGGACCTAAACCACAGCACTGAACTTCAAGGTACATGTACACCTGAATAGCAGTCCTGCTCTCTCTACTTGACCCTCTCCTGCCCTATTCACTGCTTCTCCCAAGATCATATTGTCCACAGTTTTCCTCAGAGTATTTTCTGTCCTATCATTCAGGTTGTTAATGAAGATTTTAAACGGTATTGCCCCCATTATTACCACCCGTGGTACGTAACACCATTGTACCATCTGCCGGTCAGATACCATGCTGGTGATCACCACCCTTTGAGCTCAGTAGTCCAGCCAGTTTTCTACCCACCATATAATCTGCTTATCTGGTCAAAAATCTCAGTAAGAAGTGTATTACCCATTATGCTATAATGGGTAAGAAGTGGGTAAGCTGACCTGTTTGTTGTTTCAAGCCATGCAGAGTAAATTCTGTAATTCCTAAATTACAGGCAGATGTTCCAATTTAAATGTGTTTAACCTCAATGGCATCACTGCGTATACTTAAATTACTCCAGGCAAGCTTCTCTAAATTTTAAACCATAATTTCAGTGTCACAATATGTAAGGACCAGGATCAAATGATCTCATTGTGAAATTGAGGCCATAATAGGATACTTGCCACTAAATTAATTTAGACATAGTCTTGCTTTATCTACCAAAGAGGGAATTCTAACAGCTCAAAATGTTGCTTTTCTAGTAAGGTACATTACTTGCAGATTTTTAAAGGGGGATTGCTCTAGAATATCTTTGTCTTTGGAATTGATTGATTTAAAATCCATGGAAATAAATGTAGTTTCCTTAGCATTTGGTAGTGATTATTAAGCTTTTATTAAACTAATCTTAGTAATAACATATATGCTAATAGATTGTGATCTGATATATAATTCAATTATATGGCAATAACAAGAATTTTAAATTATTGCAGACACATGGAAAAAATGGTCATTGTAAGAAATGTAATGTTTTAAGTCCAAAGGCGTTTTCATTCTCTACTTTATTGCAGCTTTCTTCAACTTTACATCTGTGTATTATCTGTAAAATTACCACCATATTAAATTGGCATAGTGTCCTTAAATTAATGATTATATATTTTATATATATAAATGTATGCACACAAAATATCTCTGTGGGTGTTTCTATGTATGTAGATCTTAATCTGACCTTACCTGCACCAAAGAGGAAGGGGAAGTGTGTCAAGGAATACACATGCATATGGAAAGGCAGTCATTTAAAAAAACACAGATTATGGCACACAACTGCAACAACCCAAATAAAATTGGGTACTTGTCATCTTGATTTTATTCTTATGGGAGCTAAACGGAGTTTTTGCATCAGATTCCTGGGGAGCGGGATTCAACGCATAGTAACAAAGCAGCATTATTTGAGGTAGAGTGAGTGGGCTGCATAGGTGCTTATCATCATAGCAATATCAAACAATTGAGGTATGCTTTAAAATGATGAGTTAAGTGTGAGAGCAGTAAAACCAGTTAATGACATCTGGGTAAAAATTTTTAGCTGCTTAACAGTAATTTAAGAACTGATTTCTCCTTTTAGTCATTGCATAGGCTCTTAGCTCAGGCTCTCAACTGTTTTAAGTAGACCAATAGTCTATTTTGAAAAACGGAGTTGGATTCCAGTTCAGTCATATTTGGAAACATTGCACTTTCCCCACTAAGCACATTTCATAGAGGCAAGTTATTATTAAGCTATTACATTATATGAAAAAGTTCCTTTTTCAATAGTGGCATTTCTCTCAACTCTGAAATGATAGGTTCTCGATTGATTTAGCACATTTAGGAAATTATGGGTCCCTCACCTTAGACATATGGTAACTTGCCCCAAGGCAGTTACCCCCAGTGGCAGAAGATATTCCTACTCCTAGGCTCTCGTTAACCCATCACATGTGCAGTCAAACCACTTGTGTGAGTCAGCACTCCCTGACTTGTAAGTCAAAATAAGCTGGGTGAGCCAAAAATTATTCTTTACTGTCACAGAAGAACTTTTGTTGAACAGAAGAGCTGAAACAAGTCACATGAGCAGGCACTATGAGAGATGACTTGACTCCGTAGTGCTTCCAAGGCTCAAAATATAGTTGTTACCTGATAAGCTTGAATACTTCTACACCAGATGTCTGCCCACACCCTGAAAGTTGTTTTATTTTGTTAGGCACTAGTCACTGAGGTTCCTACTGTAGTATTACTGCACCGTGTTCTACAAACCCTCTCTCCTCTCTGCACCGAGAAAACCCCAGTTTTGGTAATTCCTTCATGTCTTTACTAGACAATTAGAATAACAAAGCAGATAAGCTGCGTTCCCCAGCCAGAGAAAAGCAGTGCGCTTTGGAATATGATGATATCAGGCTGCCAAGACAGTGTGTAATTTCCCTATACAGGTATTAAATCTTCAGCAGTTAAAGGTGTTATCCTCTGATGTATAATACTGTACTGCAATGTCTAAATCAAGCCCCAAAGAAAAGGGCATGTCTCCTTGTCTCTTGTGAGCCACTAAGAATCTGAGATATGAGTACATCACACACAAAGCCTTTGAGACAGGGGTTCTGAAGATGGATTTTTGTGCATTATCCACTGTAGTTAAATCCATTCTGCCGCTTTGGATTGAATATGTATATGCCTTATACTGAAAAGCTCAGCCTCTTCCTAGGGAAACTGAAACTCATCTTATTCACTTGTAGCCCTATTTAAGCATCTTTCATTCTCTGGGACTTTTCTGATAAGCTATGCTCAGTTTGCAGATACTTCAAAGCTGAGGCAAAGTTATTAAAAAGAAAAAAACCAAAACCCTGCACCTTTAGTTCAAGCTTCAAACAAGACAAAAATTGATTAAGAATCAGAGATTAGTGTGGGTGTAACAGTTTACACATTCTTATGGAAGTGTTGTCTTCCATTGCCCTTTTTATTCTAAAATCTATTTAAGAGATCAGTAACTGTTAGCCTGGCAGTATTAAGTGCAAGTCGGAGCCCTGTGGGAAGAGATTTGTGGTAGAGTTGCTACTGAAGTAAACAAAGTTAACCAAATAGTTTAGGAGGCAAACACAACAAAATCACACCTGGAAATTGGAAGAGGTAACTTGTTCTCTAGGTTTGTCCGGTTATTCCTGATCAGAAAAAATGTTCGGTCTTAGATGACTTCTTGAGTTAGTCATTGGCCTACCTTACCTTGGCTTCATCTTTGCTATTGTCAAGGACAAGTAATGCACAGAAAATGCCTAGAGATCATATACTATAAAAGATATTATAAGAAGCAAATCATTATTACAGAGTTTGTGGAAGTACTGTCAGGACCAGTAATACTAATCTGAAAGCTAGTATGACATGAACTTGGTTTATTACCAGCCCTGGGCCACAGCTTACAACTGGAACCCAGGAGAAAGCATCCACGGCGAGTTGTTCTCATACTAACCTTGCTGCAAAGAGCACTGCCCTGGAGTATTGGCCCTTCAGTGTGTGCATAACTCTTTTGGCATAGGTGAGTCAGAGCAGGCACATACTCCAACTGGCATTAGCAGCAGCTGACCCAGAAGGCAAGATTGCCAAGTCACCAGGAGGCACTGAACAAAGAGAAAGAATAACCCCTGGATTATGAAGAGGGATGGAAGGAGGTGAGGTATCTCTTCTTTCTGCTACTCCTGGGAGAAGGACAAGGGAGCAGACAATAGGGAGAGTAAGAAGTGACTTTGGGAATTGTGTGGCTGGAAAATATGAGGAAAACAGATTCAGAGACCTAGATCTAGTGACTTAGGTTGCCGAATCAGTCATTTCTCTCATCTCACTTGCTTTTTTTCCTAAACATCAAGGGCTTTTTCTTTCTTCAAAATACCAGGAAGTTCATTCTGTTTGCAAGACGCTTTATTTTCCAGTCAGCATATTGCACTTTTTCATAAGTTAGGATGGGACTTAGTCTGAATATATTTACAGAGACTCAGAATCACAGAGACCACAGATAAAGGTCTCAAATCAGTATGATAGGAAGATGAAGAGTATAACTGAAAGCAGCTCTCTTACTTTGATCGCAGAAGGTTTGGAAATAAGCTGTCTGCATAGGTTCCTGCCAACCATGACTCTGAGCCCGCTAAAGCAATTGATTTGCAGAATCAGTTGAATTTTACCAATTATTCAAAGGGGAAATTTAACTGCTGAATCTATGAATAGGCATGTAGTGCTATGAGCCAGTCCCTCAAGTTGCAACTCCTCCTGCTCCATCAATATGTTATACACAAGCATAGTCAATTAATAGTCCTGTCTCTCCCAGCACATTATAAGCCTGAACTTTGAACTTGACTCTGCATCTGGCCTGCTCCACTTCAGTAAAAGCCAGCATTTTTTAAAATCTCTATATCTTTAAATTGCTTTACAGTAAACTAGGGTTTCCATCAAAATCTCCCAATTCTCACCAACCAATTTTGAAAGGGCACAGCTCATTGCAGCCTCCTGAACTGTGCAGTGGAACAGATACCCTCACTGTACAGGTTCCACAAGTCTAATTAGCAACCAAATAAAGTTAATGCTGTGTCTAAAGCCATTCTTGAGAGCCCATCAGCACTGAAGAACAACAAACCATTGCAGCCAGGGCAAGAGGTGTATTTAACATCAACGGGGGTGTATCGAGCTCTGTAGAGCCTAGTTTATGGTTTTATACCAGAGGAAGCTATTCCAGATGGAATAGAGCAAGAAATCTATTTAAAAATTCTGCAGAGGCAACAGTATACTTCCAGCTTTGGACAAAGAGAATGGTGAAGTGCTTCTTACCCCCCTTGGTAGTGTGAGCCTCAATGGGATAAAATTTCTGAAGCCAGTGGAGCTGCCTGTGGCCCTAAACCCTGGCAGAACAAATCTCTCCCTGAGGGATCCAAACTGTGTCACAGTCCTAATTGACCACTTAGAAATAATGTTAGCTGAGTAAATAATGTGAAGCTGAGGTGGACCTTACATATAAACTGACCTGTGAACCACTGCATTTCAGGGCCAGGATCACCTAGATTAAATCACACTGGAGCGGGTCCATATTGGTCTGGAATGTCACCAGAGGAGACTCCACAACCTCTCTGGGAAGCCTGTGCCAGTGCATTTCTTTAAAAGCTTCTGATATTGGACACTTGACTTGCACTTTTCTTTGTTCCAGTTCCATATAGGAACTGTTGCTGTAAGGCCATACATAGACCTTATACTGAACATGCAATGTGGTCATATGTTCAGATACACTGATTTTTCTATCATGTCTTGATGCCTCCAATAGAAGCTTTGTCTGCCGCATATCTAGTCATTCATGAAGACAGTCGCTAAGGATGATGCCAGTGCAGTACACTACCATGAAGAAGACAACATTATACCTTGTTTGCAGATAGAAGAGGTGTAATTAGAGTAATTGAATAATTACTATTGAAGCTGAGATAGGGGTCAGACTTAATCTAGTTGATCCATATCTGTCCTGAAGTTCAGCATTAGCAGTAGCTGTGGTATTTCTCCATAGACATTGCATAGAGTAACGTATTGCCAGTATGTTGTGCCAGGAATAAGTGTTAATACACTATTTATAGCTGTCTTTCTCACAGCAACCTTTCTTGTAACACATGCCTATCTCCTTCTCCTTTGGTCTTCCTGATTCTTTTCTGCAAAGTATTACTCAGTGGGTGGTTTTAATAATCTTCTGCCTGTGTACAGTATTATCCATTTGCCTTTACTGAATTCCATCTTCCTAAATAAAGATAATTGAATTCTAAACCAGTCCTCAAACATTTTTCAGCCCGTTCCTCTTTCACCAGCCATACTGCTAACTTGAACAGATAGAAAACCCAGGATAGAAGATCATCTACAGAATTTACTTCATATATTTTCTACAGAATTTGTTCAGTATGTACTTCTATTGTAATGATAAACCACTGGTAACTGTTCTGAGTAGCATCATTCAAACATTTTTCATCCTATTTACAGCAGTTCCTCTTAGCTTTCTCATGCGACTGCTATGTGATATTGCTTTTGTAGGCTTCGCTGATGTCAAGATAATTGGGATCAACAGGCTTTTATTCATAAAACCTTTTGCTACAGGATATTTTCTTTTAACCACAAAATGCGCAAATAGACCATATTTTCCTGCTGCATTTGCATTTTAATAGGTGCAAAGTGCCAATAGGTTACACACACACACCAAAAAAAAGTCGCTCTTGAAACATTATAAGGGACCTCATGTTACTCCTGTCTTGATTTTGAATAGTCTGCTCTTGATTTCTGAGTTCTTTCTGTATTGTTCTTCAGTCTTGCAGGCTGTGTGTCTGCAAGGATAAAGGTAATATCGTGAAAATAAACTGCAGCTGCTCTAGCAGTGCATTCCTCCCAGGGACATATATTTATGCCTGCATTTTTTCCAAATTACAAAGTATTTGCGAAGTAGCATCAAGTTTTAATTGCAGTGACAAAAGAAAAGGGGCATTTGAGATAGCTAAAAACGTATTAATTAAAAATCTTAATGCATGTCCTAGTTTCAGGTAGGGTAGAGTTAATTTTTGTTCCAGCAGCCGGTGCAGTGCCGTGTTTGGGGGTTAGGAGCAGCACTGATTACACCCTGATGTTTCTAGTTGAGGCCAAGTAGTCAAGGACTTCTCAGTTCTTCATAACAAGAAGGCGGGGGTGCACCCAGGAAGCTGGGAGGGGACACTGCCAGGTCAGGTGACCCAAACTGGCCGAAGAGAGTATCCCATGCCAGTTAGTCTTGCTCAGTATTAAGGGTGGTTGGTGGGGGAGGAGGGCACGGCTTCAGCATGTACAGTTTTGGGGATGATCCTGTTCTGGGACGGCTCTGAGCTCTAAGGCCTGGGGTGTGCGATTCCGTGAGAAATGATGCCCTGTATGACCATTTTCATGTATTTTATTATAAAGTCCTATTGTCATTATTTCTCTCTACAGTCCCAGTAAACTGTCCTCATCCCAGCCCGTGAGGTTTGTTTTTCTTTGTTGTTTTTCTTTTCTATCCTTTCTCCTCCAGCATTTTAGAGAAAGTGGCTGGCTGCGTGGTGTCCAGCTCTCAGCTGGGGCGAAACCACGACAACGTACTAGTGGTTAGTATCGAAGAGAGGTTTGGGTTGTGAAGTCATATGCAGCTGCATGGTAGTATGTGCATGAGTAATACATAGAAACCATATCTGTTCTACCAATAAATAAATATTTTTTTCCTCTGTATTAGCTAATAATTTCACTTGCATGCTGTTGCTGCTTTCATGTACCAGAATGTGTTCATATCAGAAAGAATGCAGTCCATTGTGGTCTTTAGGTAGGCAAAAGTCTGTGTAAAAATTGTACTCAGAGAATAGACTAGACATGTTTCTGCACACATGAAGAGACACAGTCATTTCATTTAAATATTTATTTCATTATCAATAGATGTAATTTTTAAACTTACTTGGTATTAATACAAACATTTTTTTCATTAGTATCTAAACCTAGATACCTCTATGAATTATAAGAAGAGCATTATCTGACTCAGTCTCTGAAAGGAAAAATAATTCCAGGACAAAGAGAACTTGAACATAAATGACAGATTTATCTACTTTAATTTGTTTTCAGAAGAGGATTTCATGGCTTGGAAGTGGGCCGTGTTCCAAGATATTCTTCGGGATGTTTACTTTTAATATTGGAATAAATATGTACTGAGGATATATTTTGGACGTTTTCAAAGATAAGAATATGCTTGTCAATAAATGTGGAAGCTGAATATCCAGTAGACTGTCACGTAATTGCTAAAAGCGTGCTTTAAATTAATTATTTTTAAAGAATCTTTTCTGTATGGTTTGTCTGCTATAAATTTCATACAACAGGACTGCAAATATTTTTATATTGCTGATTATATTAGATAAGGAGCTCATGTTTGAAGAAACATGTGGCTGCCTGATACTGCAGTTAACTGTATCTCACTCAAAAACTGATATGCCAAGACTAATATTCTCTCTTTTCTCATTTTTTGCACAAAAGTTTCATTTATCTGACTGGAATTTTTTTGAAAAGTAGGGCTATGATATTTAAGATCCATTGAGCTTAGTGATGCCATTTAAATAGATTATTTAGCATAATTGTCAAAGGCAAGACCAGTGCCATTTACCAGTGCATTGCATCAGATCCATCACTGTCCTTCAGCTGCTTTATACTGGATTTGATTTATAGACAGGAATTTTAATTAGATGTTTCTGCTAAGTCAAATAAGCTGGGAACCAGCTTGTGCTGCAGAAACATCATGGCTAACGGGAGCAAAATCTTTAATTTTCTCACATAGTGAAGACTAATGTTTGCTTGAGACAGTGATAAATGAAGTATTACCACGCTGCTCCTGCTCAGCTTTATGAGAGCAAGATCATGCCAAAAAATGTGGTTTCTTTTTTGACAATCATTAATATTTCTTGTGGCAATTTATTTTCCTGTTTTGCCAGATTATTCATTATTAGGTTTTGTTATGAGCTTGGAGTTTGTATGATACTGGGGTCAGGGATTAGAGTTTGGTATTGGGGTACAGGGTCAGGGGAGAGGTAGGAGTTAGGACCCTCCTGTCTGGCTCGGGGTTAGTGTTGAGACTTAATGTAAAGGATTAACAAACGTAGTCTCACAATCAATGTCCCATCACCTGAATCATAGAATATGTTAGGTTGGAAGAGACCTTTAAAGGTCATATAGTCCAACCCCCCTGCAATAAGATGGGACATTTCTAATTAGATCAGATCGCTCAGAGCTTTATCAAGCCTGATCCTGAATGCCTCCAGGGATGGGGTTTCCACCACCTATCTGGGCAACCTGTTCCAGTGTCTCACCACCCTCATAGTGAAGAACTTTTTCCCAATGTCTAATCTAAATCTACCCTGTTCCAGTTTAGAACCATAGCCCCTTGTCCTATCAATATATGCTCTTACAAACAGTCCCTGTCCAGCTTTCCTATAGGTCCCTTCAGGGCTGCTATAAGGTCTCCCTGGAGCCTTCTCTTCTCCAGGCTGAAAAATGCCATCTATATTGGCATTTTTCATAGGAGAGATTCTCCAGCCTCTGATCACCCTTGTAGCCCCCCTCAGGACCCCCTCTGAGAGGTCTGTGTCCTTCTTGTGTTGAGGGCTCCAGAGTTCAACACAGTACTTCAGATGGGGTATCACCAGAGCAGAGGGGGAGAAATTCCCCTTACAGCCATAAAATCACTCTTCCTTCTTGGCCCAGCTCTCTTTGCTGGACCCTTTGCATCCTCACATGCCAGCCTCCAGCACTTGCCTACATAAGTGCTGAAGCATAAGGACCACCCCACATCCCAAACCCCTGGCAAATCCCTCTATCCTGCTTCTCTTCTGCCCTCCAAATAACTGCCTGCAAAGGCACTCTGTTGCCTCAGGATGCCTGCCTACTGCCCTGGCCAATCAGCTTCCACCTCACAAATACCTGCTTTCTTCCCTGGCCAATCACCTTCTGCCAGGACATCAGCCTCACAGCTAACACTATAGCTCTGGCCTGTTGCCCCCCATTTCTGCTTCAATGGCTCTTCTCTCCCCCTGGACCTCTGCCCACCTCCCAGGAACAGGTGCTGAGAGCTGGGCTCAGAGGAAGGGGTGAAGGTGCAGGGCCAAAAAGGAGGGTGTTGGGCTTAGATTTTGTGCTCCTGCATGAGGTTAGGGAGAGGGGGTTGAATTTGGGATTAGGCTTTGGAGTCAGAGAGTCTTTGGGTGCATAGGTTGGAGGTTGAGTAAGGAGTAGCAGTGAGGGTCTAGGGTTAGGGGCAGCGATTCAAGGCAAGTGACCAAGGGTTGAGGTTGGGGATGAAATAAAGAATTAGAGTTTTGGTCTTTGGCTTTATGATAGGGTTTGGTGTTACGGATTAGAGAAAGGTACTGGGGTAAAGGTTAGGGGTTTGGTTATGAGGGCTTAGGGTTAGTGGCCAGATTTAGAGTAAGGGCGTCAAACATGGTCTCACATGTGCTATACTGACTACATCACCATCACTAGTAAAAGCTAAAAAAACTCATGAATCAGCAGTATGTCCTGGCCACCTTCTGGGATGTGTTAGGAGTGTTACCAGCAGGTTAGTGGAGGTAGTTATTACCCTCTACTCAGCATTTGTGAGGCCACACGTGGCGTAATGGGGCAAGTTCTGGGCTCCCCAGTATGAGAGAGACACGGATATAATGGAGAAACTCCAGTGAAGTGGCTCAAGGATGAAAGACTGGAGCATCTCTCCTGTGAGAAGAGGCTTTGAGAGCGGGGTCTCTTCAGCCTGAAGGAGAGGCTCAGGGGAATCTTATCCATGTGTCTAAATGCGTGATGGGAGCATCTAAAGAGATGGGAGCCTGATTCATGGAGATGCCCGGTATCAGGACATGGGATTGTGGGCACAAACTGAAGTTAATTAAATTCCATTTCAATATAGGAAAGCACCAAGCTGAGTTTACTAAAAGCAGGCTACTATCACAGACTTACAGAATGTTAAGAGTTGGAAGGGACCTCAAAAGATCATCTAGACCAACCCCCCTGCCTGAGCAGGATCACCTAGATTAGATCACACAGGAACTAAATAACCTCTAAAGGATCCTGACAGCCTCAGGTGTTCTGCGATTTGTCAGGAAATGATTTGCATCATTTTTTTTTGCTGCATTTTTGTTACCAGAAGTATCAAGGTCCGTGGTCAAGCTAAACTGAGCTGGGCGGGCATCTCATTCTTGCATGGTTTCACCTCATTTTTATACACATAGCCCTTTGGGGAACATAAGCAGAGATGGACTACTCTTTCTCACATAGGTAGCTTAGTCTTTTATATATGCTGTCTTTGCATTTTATTCAAGGTACGGGCTCTGGATTTGCTTCTCAAAATCCTGAGAAGTCCTGAGAAAGAGAAAAAAAAACCTCTAATCCCAAGTTTACAGATTTTATGGCATAAGGCAGTAATTCATCTCTGTGTACCAAAAGAACGTGCAGTGGTAGTGTTCAGAGTTCACCTGCTGTTTGGTAGATCTAATGGGCAACATGAGGAAAATAAATTGCCCCATTACTTACTCCTCTCAGGAGAAAAGTTACAGGATGTCTTAGATTTTGTGCTACTCAGGGTGCTCTTAAAGTGATATGTTTTGTACATTATTTGGGTTTCATAACTCAGGATTATTCTAGCAAATAATCAGAGTACTAATTTTAATTAGAGGAAAATGCATACTATTAGCATGAGTCATATATTTGTGTGCAGAATTTTTCAAGGTGACACAACAGTTGCTGTCAAAAAGGGAACATGATATTCTGCAAGTTAATTTTTCATTTGCAGTGGAGCAGTCTATCAAGAAGTAGTTTACCTTTGGGAATATAGTCCTCTGTATCTCCTGTGGTTAGGATGTCAGTGTATCTGACCTCTCACCTGATCTGTTTGTCTGAGAGAATTTATTTTTTCTGCTTTGCTTTTGTGTTGTTGTTAAGTCTTTTCTAGCCCTTCAAACCTGATCTCCCATCCTTCCCTGCAATGCTGAGTGTATTTTGACTGTGACTCCAGCCTGGTCTTTCAGAGCACTCTGATCATTTAGAATAATGCACATAGAGCTGGGGAGCCAGCTGGTCTCTTGCAGATCCTTCTTTTTTCAAGTCTGGAGAGAGGAAAAGACTTCTGGAAGACCCACCCAATTCTTCCCCTCTCTTTGGGAGAATCAGAGATTAGCCAAGATTTCAGAGGTCTGAGAGAGGTGAATTTGAAGGATCTAAGAGGTTATGGGCTTTGGCTTAAGCAGATTTCCTCTGTTCATCTTTACCTCCAAGAAAGAGATCAAGTCAAATGTGTGGACTCTCTGATTCTTGCCGTGTGGGTAGTTGCATCCCTATGGAGGTAAGAGAAGGAAATTCAGTGAGTGCAGAGTCTTGAGAATCCTCCCTCCATTTGTTATTCAGATGTAGGTGAGCAGCTGTGACTCCAGTTAAAAAAGCAGTAATTTATTGACACTGAGCATGCTCAAACAGATGTCTAGAGGCAAGGTTTCTTTGAGGGCTGCTGGAGAAAAGATTTGATCAGCTACTAGCCTGAAGATGCCACCTGGAGCTGTTACCTTGAAAGGAACGTCAAGTAGCATAACCCCAAAAAGGTCACATTGTGAACCCTCTGCCTCCTGCCTCCTGAGGATGCACAAACAGAAATGTTCTGTAGTAGATCTGTACTCTGATGGACAAGTCAGGGCTAGGATTCATTTGTCACAATTCCTTTAAATAACAGTGAGCTGTACAGTTAAAAGCTGAGGAAGTGTTTTATGAGCAATGTGAAAAAATAGTTATGTTGTAGTCAAAAAATAATATACATTAGTTAAGGATATCAAATGTATTCTTGCCCATCCCATGAGAACACAAAGCTTAATTTCACTCTGCACCATATTCTTGCTTACATACCAACAGTATTCAGGCCATAAATTGTAGCAGCTTCAGGTGAATTAAAATGTAAAACTACAGTATTATTTGTTCTTTTCCCATGTCTGTGGTGCTAAGAACACAAAGCTCTCTGTTGAGAACAGGAATTAAACTGAGTCAGGACATTAGTGTTATCTGCAAAATTAAATGACCTCTAAAAAATATCTGGTAAAACGGACTCCCTGTCCGCTACTTGCATGAGCGGTGTGAGACACTGCCAATAAATGTACCTATAGCTTCATTACTACAGCTGCTCATTGTATGGTCTGTTTTGGTTACGCTGATGCATTCGCAGTTCAACTGGTGGACACTGTGCCTTCATGATGTCTTTACTATTGTATTTTTCTTTTCCCTTCTGTCCTTCTTCCAAACCTTGACATCCTTGAAGTTAAGTGTATGGCTTCCCTGAGCCTTAGATGCTAATCAGAATTTTGTTTCTAAGTTTTGGGGGTGCTTTTGTATAGTGCACAATAAATCAATGTGAAATACTGATATGTAACCTCAGTATTGTTTCACCATCATGCACAGATTAATTAGCTTAACTGCTTCATGTTAGTGATGACTTAAGAATTGTTTGAACATTACAGTAGTTAAGGAATTAACAATCCAATTGCAATATGACTTGGAGTGTTTCGATAATTATTGGAAGAGTTGTTTTCAAAAGACACCATCACTTTACCAATATTTTTATTTATTGAGTTGACACATTTGCATCTATGAATTTTATTTAATCTTTAATAACAGTATATCATGAGGGTCCATTATAGTTTTATTTCTCTTAGTATGTTAACATATGTCTCTAAACATAAGAATTTTTGCACATTTCACCATCACACTGTTGTAACTGCGTATAAGGTTATGCAAAAATGATCAGTCTTTGAGACTGGGGAAAAATTTGTTCATGAGTTTCAGGCAATATTATAGCACAAGTGAAGAAGAAGAAAAATAGTAGCAAATAATTAGCAATTGCTTCATGGACAGTTAAAGAAGGATAATGTCTAGTTGCTATTCACTCTGGCTACATCAGTCTCCTGTCAGAATCTTGTTCTGTTTTGAACACTAAGCAAAAAACAAAGTAAAAAAAAAAAAAAAGGGAAAGCTGCTTCTTTATGAATCCAGTTTAATACCTTTTGACATTGGTAGGCAAGCTCATTAATTTCAATGGGTGTTAGATCAGGGCACAGATCTTGAAACCTAAATTTATTTTTCCACAAATAGATTATATTTTATTTCTTTGTTATGGCCTAATTTAAAGTCCCTTGAATCAGACTAATAACAAAACATTATTCTATCTCAGAAAATAATACACAAAAAACTAAAATTGTACTCAACACTCACATAGCACTTTTCCTCTTCAAAGCACTTTAGAAATACTGATTAATCGTAACATTAATTAAATGACTATATTTTTTAAAATTCAACCTTCCAAAATCTCCGTTCTCTGCAGGGAGCAAGGAAAAGGATAGCAAGGGACTAAAACCAGCTCCAGTAATCAGAAAACTTAGCCTGCAGCAATTATACTGAGGAATCACTTCCCTTTGCAGAATCTTTTTACCTTAGGCTGGTGGAAAGATGAAAAGGAAAGATGACAGAGCACTCTAAATGAGAAATAAACCTGTTTGTGTGTAAAGGAGCTGATTAATTGTATTTGCACGACCTGGATCCATAGGTTGGCTGACAACTCCATTCAATGCCTTTTTCAGATTTGTATACCTGGAAGGAAATGTAAATAACATGAAGTAAAAAAGAAATTATTTCAGTGATTTCCCACACAGACTCAAACCATTCACACACAAGATCAAATTCCTTGGATCCAAGAAAATAAGGCCTGGGTCTGTCATTTTTGTTCCCAGCCAACCTACCAAAGCTCAGACTGCAAGAGAGATAGCCAAAGCCACCACCCAAACACTTCTTTCTTCTGGCTATGGGAGAGGGAAAAACATAAGAGTGGTAATATCTGTGGTTTGTGACAGTTTACCATAAAAATGCTGCTTCTTCTGTTGCTGAAGCTGGCAAATACAAGCCTATTGGTAGAGATTTTTCTCCTTCATGAACCCAATAGTTGTAAGGTATATCAGGTAACATGTAATTAGGCAGATCAAGATGGACTTGAACTAACTCATTTTTAGAGTCCTGGTGTGGGTAAGACAAATATGCTTATATCTCTTCCCAAACTCATCTTCCCAAACCAGGCTGCAAGTCAGAGAACGCACCCTGAGTATTGGTTGGTTGGTTTGCCTCTCCAGCATGAGAGAGGTGATAGAGATTGCTCAACTGATGTGAGGATTAACTTTCAAAGTAGAAGCCATACACTGTGCTGGGTGAGAGGTGCTGTTCAGAAACAGAAACTTAATTTGGCTGTGGTACACATAAAGCCAGTTTTCTGTATCAGTTTTCTGGTTGTCCTGCTCCAAACAGCTGCTCCCCCAACAGAGAGCTAGTTTCTCCAGGATTCTGTGGCGGCGTGAATCCTGTGACAGCTGCCAGAAAGACAGCAGCAGAGATGAATGAGGCGGAGATGTGCAGCAGGGTCACAATACACTGCTCTAGGCTTGGCATTAGCACCACTGGAGCCAGCTGAATGCTTCTTCACAAAAAGTGTAGACACGCATCTAGCCTTTAAAGTACACGTTGGGACAGATAGCTGTATGAATTAGCAGTTTGTGGCCAGATAAAGGGCCCTGGAAGTTCTTTCATCTCTAGGGCTTGAGACGGATGCTAATATAAAATCTGAGTATCTGCAGTCCTGTGATGTGAGAGAAATGCACAATCTGAAGGTATTCAGTTGAGAGAGGAGTAAAATCACCATTCGGAATAACAGCAGATTAAATAGCTATGTGTGGAATTGGGATGCACAAAAGAGACAGGAGTAGTACCAAAACAATACTTTTAAACACACTGGTATCTTTTATTATAAAATGAATGCTTGTAAGCTAGCTACAATTTCCTTTACTGCAGAACATTAAAAAGCTGGAGCTGGGGAGGGCATCAGGGGCATGCAGTGTGACAAAAAAAATCTAGCTGAGCATCAAACTGAAGGTATTTACACCAGTATAAGGAGAGAATGGAAAAGCTTGGCAGACAAAGCAGAAAGATGTGAAAAAGATGGAAAGGGAACATGAAAGCTTAGTGGTTAAGACCCAAAGAGTTGAGGGAGTACACCTCAGTTATGTAATGGAGGGGAGAGGAGGCTGTCCTGAGAAGGTGAGTTAAAAGCAAGAAAAATGATTATCCAGAAGTCAGGAAATGCAGGAAATGGAAAGGTTACGCTTCTAGAAGCAGAGAAGCTGAAAGAGGAAGGTGGTTGGGTTAAAATGTGTCTACAGGAAAAGAAATTCTGAAAAAGATCACAGATCTGAGAAAGCAGTTTGCCAAAAAGGAGTGATTGCATTGCAGCCAGTTGTGACTTCCCATGGCATGTTCATAGTGAAAATACCAAAATGCTTCTCTTTTGACTTTTGTCCACTGCTACAGTACTACAGCAACTGTATATAGTGCTTTTCCACCCCTGTTATAGCTGTGCCCTTTAACATTCCTAGTTCTCTTCATGCCATACCTTTGTCTTGCAAAATACAGAACAAGCATCTTTCATCTTAAAATAATAATAATATAAGCTTCTGTACTGGTTATTCATTTTGATTCTTTTACAAGTCAATCTTGTTTGACATTGCCAACACAGATACTGGTTACTCACATACTTTCATCGCTCTGTGAAAGTTCAAGAGTTTCTTCCCTGAAACTGTAAAAGATGACTATTCCTGCTCCCTGTAGGGCTTTATATGCTCCACCACATGTGGCTGAATTTATTCTTGATAAAAAAGCTTTTTAAAAAAGAAAGCCAATGAATGGCACATAGCATACAGTGCATAAGGGGAGATACTGTTCTTCTTTGTCCTGGTCCATACCAAATACCAAACTTGCATCTTGAAATCTTGCTGCCTGTCATCAGAGGTGGTGGAAACATGAAAAGAGTATATAATTTTTCTAAGAGGAAGAGGGATTCTGAGGCTTCCACCTGATCTTTTGTTGTCTCAGAAGCCATGAACAAGTGCACCTGGGTGCTTGGGGTCACCGGAGGGCATGTCTGTGTATTGGCTTTTATTCTTTCTGTCTTTTCCTAAAGTAATTTATTTCGACAGAGTCTTAAAATTTAAGTTCAAATAAACATGAAAGGAAGTGAAATCTGGCATCATTCTGTAGCTCAAAGCACTCATTATTCTAACTTAATTGTCAGGCTAGGCTTAAATGTGAAGCAGCTAAAGCAGTGGCTCCAGCCCATGAGTTTTGAGGTGCTTACTCAAACCAGTCCAAGTTAACTCATCATTAATTTCCTTATAATTGATTGACCTGAGATGTTAATTATTTTATAGGGATAATTTTAATACTATAGTCAATTAACACTTAGTGAAATTACTTCACATGCATTCACTCTAAGCGGCAGAGATTACAAATTACAGAGTCACAGAATCACAGAATGTCAGGAGTTGGAAGGGATCTCGAAAGATCTGCCTGAGCAGAATCACCTAGATTAAATCACACAGGAATGTATCCAGATTGGTCTTGACTGTCTCCAGAGAAGGAGACTCCACAACCTCTCTGGGCAGCCTTTTCCAGTGCTCCATCACTCCCACCATGAAAAAAAAAAAATCTTTACATGCACATGGAACTTTCTATGCTCCAGCTTGGACCCATTGCCCCTTATCCTTTCACTGGCCATCACTGAGAAGAGCCTGGATCCATCCTCCTGACCCTCACCCTTAACATATTTATAGACATTAATGAGATCACCCCTCAGTCTCCTCTTCTAAAAGCTGGAGACCCAGCTCCTTCAGCCTTTCCCCATAAGGAAGGTGTCCACTCCCTCAGTCATCTTGCTGGCGCTGTGCTGGACTCTTTCAAGGAGTTCTGTGTCCTCCTTGAAGTGAAGGGCCCAGAACTGGACACAATACTCCAGGTGCGGTCTCACCAGGGCAGAGGAGGGGGAGGAGGACCTCTCTTGACCTACTGGCCACCCCCCTTCTAATACACCCCAGGATGCCATTAGCCTTCTTGGCCACAAGGGCACACTGCTGGCTCATGGTCATCCTACTGTCTACCAGGACCCCCAAGACCCTCTCACCTGCACTATCCAGCAGGCCAGTCCCCAACCTATATTGATACTTGGGGCTGTTCCTCCCCAGATGCAAGACCCTACACTTGCTCTTGTAAATCTCATTCCATTTCTCCCTGCCCAGCTCTCCAGCCTGTCTAAATCCTGTTGAATGGCAGCACAACCTTCTGGTGTGTCAGCGACCCCTCCCAGCTTTATGTCATCAGAAAGCTTGTTCACTGTGCATTCTATTCCCTTATACGGGTCATCAGTGAATATATTGAACAGTGCATGTAACTATTTCTGCACATCCTTAACATAAAATGTAAAAGGACTTGGCTGCCTAAATACATCTTTTGCCAAAATTGAGAATAAGATTCAGGTGCCTAAGGATAAGCATATAGACCATAGGGTTAGAGAACATAGAAACCTATGTTGTCTGCCTCTGCTTTTCCAGAAGGCTGTGTATCTTCTGTAGGTCTACTAGCTGTGCAGGTATCTCAGCTATCTAAGGGAATTTGAAAGTGTGTTAGCTCCTGTGTTTGGAGACATGAATTGCCCCCTACATGCCTATAAGTAGTTTAACCTTTCCTTTTATACCTAAATCCCAAACTGATCCAAAATCCTCTGTTCTTTGATGCTTTCTAGAAGTGATGGGGCCCAGGATTTTTTGAGCAGCTGCTCTTCAGTCCTACCACTAAGGGTTTTTTTTTCCCCAATTTCTTCTTCTAATGCTTCCTCATGCATGTTTTTTTTTTCCGAGGCTGGGTACTCTTACACTTCCTCTTGCTCCTCAGGAAGTACTAGAAGATTTCCAGTGGACAGAGAAGGGACAGAGTTCCTCTGGAACTGCCAACAGCTGGATCCCGAGGGTCACTTTCAGGTGCTACGCTGCCAGTGGCAGATATCAGTTACACCTTAAAGCAAAGGCATCCCACAAGAGAAAGTGCAGTGCACAAATGAACTATTTATCAAATACATCAGTGGTATTTCTGCCACTGCTATTATGTGATGAATACACGCTAATTTATTAGACTATCAGTTGAATAGACTGACTCATGGTCAAAATTTGTTCCATCCAAATTAAGTAGACAGTTTTGGCACATTTATTAAGTAATGATTGAAAGTAATAATAAAAGCTCTCCCTGTAACATTATTTCCATGAAGAGGGTGAAATGCTGAAGTTGAATGATACTAAAGACACGAGGATGATGAAAGAGCACAAACACACCTATGCCTGTAAATTTAAGTAGTATGCACGTGTTAGAAAAATGAGAATAAAATTCACATATATTGAGACATACAGACACCAGTAGTTCTGGAGCCAGGTGTCTGTAGCATTGCACAAAAATTGGCTGGCATTTTGCTGATTTTATATTATCTACCTAGATGATGCAAATTCATGGGGGGGGGGGAGGTGGAGGGCATGGCGGAGAGGAATGTTAATAATTAGAGCAAGCTCTACCTGTACAACAGGGTTTGTAGTTTGAATTAAAATCTGTTTGAGATTTCTTCAGTTTTCAATAGCTGTATTTCCCTAGTCTTGTTCTCTCAAACTAGGAACCATGTCAAAACTAATAAATGTGCCAGTGTGTCAGTCATTTTTCAGAGATGAGTGAGAATGGAAATGAAGTCAGTGGGGTTACAGGAGGAGTGAATTTGTCTCAAGGCCACAGTAGGGAAATAGTTCCGGAAGTGGAACCTTATCTGTAATGATTTTGCTCCTGTTAAATGTACCAGAGAACAGTTTGCGCTACGGTTTTGCTCTGAAGGCAGAATCTTTCTTAGGACAGCTATGACTTTGATCCTACAAAGGAAAAAGTTTCCTGAATTAAGCAAGGGAGGCACATACTGAGGTGCTAACAAGACTTCATCAGGCAAATGAAAAGATATTAAGTCTGCATTGTTGAAATGTTTAGTAAGCAAATGCTATCATCTTACAAAGAATTAGTTTATGGTGCTAGTTGAATCCTGATCTCAGTAAAAAAGTGATGGAAGACTTATCTTAGAAAAACAAATTTTAAATGTGCAGTCTTAGAAAAATGCTGTCCCAAACACTTCTGGGACAGCACTTTCCTGCAATGTTGCCCCAAATCGTGGCTATTTAATATCCGCCTTCCTTCCTTTATGAGTGAAATTGAACCAAAAAATAGGATTTTTCCTCATCAGTCTGGTGGCTATATTTAATTGTATTATGTAAATCTGCTCTAAAAGCATCAAATCACTTTTGGGTCTTATTATGTGTAATGTTGCTCAAATAAAAAATCAATTTATTTGTCAATCGAAGCAGTACGAACCCTAATGAAAGTTAACAATGCTATTTATTTTATTATCATTCTCATACGCATCCTCCTCAGGACCCTCATCAGTTCTCACTTCTTTGCTTCAGGGAGGCTTCTTGAGCTGCAAGTTGAATTCCCCAGCCTTCCAGCTAGCAGTGCTAGATAAAACTGCTGACATTACGAGACCAGTTTCCATGATAAGTTTGTTTGCTTTCAGAAGAGGTTCTTAACGTTGAAAAATTAATTCTAAATGCAAAGGCTCTACAGAGTGTAATGCGAAAGTCAAGGATCACATGCATCGTCAGCTGTGTTGGGCTGGTGTCGCAGCAGCTGGGCTTTTGTTGCCATTACTCAACATTTACATCACTCTAAACTAGAGCAGGCGTTATTCTATGGCTCATGCTAGAAAATATGATTCTTCTTCATGTCTGCTGTAAAGCAGCGGGAGCGGATAAAAGAAGGTAACTGATAACTGGTTGGGGATTTTATTTCTGTGAATGTAGTACAGTTATATATTAACTATTTGTATAGCTTTAGAAAACAGATTAGGAAGGCAAGCAAGTTACTCTGGGAAGTTTTCTGCAGTATAAAAAATACTCCGTAACTTTTAACTTTCATTACTTTATATTAAAGCAAATTTACTGATTTTTCAATATAAGTCAACATGTTGTGACTTAAGTTAATGACGCGTTTTTATGGCTAAGGCAGGGTTTTTTCTCATCCTAAATATACTTTCAAATTGGTAACAAAGCATTCAAAGTACTAAACCCACAGAAATTATGTTAACAGTTTTGCTTATTGATAGAGTTTAAGACCACATAAATGGTAACTTAGATCAACTCTATAGTCTGGGCACTCCCCCCTTCTTCCAGGTGGTGTGCCACCTCTTTGTGGTCAGCCTCTGGAAGGAGAGTTAGAGCCATGATGTTCGTCTGTGCAGGTCAGCTGCTTTTCCTGCATGTGTGAGCAGCTCGGTCAGAGGTGGTAGTTCTGGCTTTCGCTGCACCTTGGGGACAGGGGCAGGAGGAAGGAGACTGTCTACCCCTCAGACAGCACCTGCCATGGCATTGTCATTACAGGATCAGAGAGGGGGGGGTCTCCAAACCACAGCTACAGTCCTAGCTGCTCACTAGGATTTAGGTCTACAGAATGTGCACTGTGAGTCTGATGGCACTTTAACCTTTTATCCAAAGGTTAAATTTGGTACAATTTGGAGGAGAAAACCCAAAAACCTCAGAATATAAAGGATTGAATAGTTAATCCTTTCACTATATAAGTCTGTCACTAATACGTCCGTATAATAATTGGATAGTTAATTAGTACAGCCGCTCAGAATAAGGGATGCTGTACTGCACTGTTACATGTTACCTGGTTTCCTGCTTTGAAGTATGTGACACTGATTTGATCTTCTTCTGCCTAAGTGTGTGCACAGTAGAGATACTAGAACTGTTGAACATTGGTATGTCTGGAATGCTTATACCATGTTTGACTGTTTATTTTACTGAGCTTTTCCTGACAGCTGCAAAGCTCATTTGTTATGAGAAGCATCTTGTGTGTCTAGGTATGAGGTCAGGAATGCTATAGCCTGGAGTGTTAGGCCAGTTCCAGGAAAGGACTCTGCTTGGGGCAGCCAACGGGATTTCCTTATACCCAGAGCTGGAGTACCTGGTCTTTGACTGCTAATGGAATAATCATTTTCATCTGAATCCACCAGAGGACCAGTGAGACACTCCTTTGCACTTTAAGAGATATACCAAAGAAATAAGGGACGTCAGTATAGTCTGGATGTTTGTACAGGAGGAAGCAGAAAGTCTCACTGATCTGATTTATCTCCTTATATGTGCTCCTGACCAGCTGCAGGCACTGCATTAGAAAAGTAAAAGCGGCAGCAAGCAATGGCTGGGTGGTTTGCTTTTTCTTTTTTCTTTTTTTTTTTTTTTGATACACAACCCTGTGTTGTTGGGATGCTAACTTCCATACTACACCTAATATTAATACTATTGCTGAAAAGCCGATACTTACATGTTAAGTACAGAGAAGCAAAGATGTTTGAGGACAAGATTTGTATCTGAATCGCAGCACGCCAGTAAGATTCAAAGGGTACTGTACACATTTTGTTGGTAATGCTTTTTATAATCAGGGGTGGGTTTACATCTTACGGAGCTTTTAAGATCTCCTATTACCACAAAATCTCTTTGATAACCTTTAAGTTTAACATTGCAGTACAGAGATTTTACTTTTTATCTCTCGTAAGGATATTCCATTCCAAATGACTGGCTGTATTTCTACCACAGCAGGCAAATTGGGAGAAATAAAAATAAAGGACTATTTGATAGTTAGGTGTGATTTTCCTTTCAGATACGGATGCACACAACTGAATTTATGAATTCAGAAATAAGATTTTTAATAAGTACTCGTAAATACTAATTGATCAGAATTTTAACTTATAAAATCTGATTAAATTATCATATTATATACAATAATCATACTTGATTATTTCATTCATAAAATGTGATGCAGATTAGATTACTAATTATATTTATTTTTCCCAATTTTCCTGTCCTTTTCATCCTGCGTGATACACTCTCATGGTGATTGCTGTATTCAAATGCCTAGCACAGCTGCATTGAAGGTGATTCTGTGGTGTTCCTTCACTGACCTCAGCAACAACTTCATCAGGCCCTCGCTTCCCCTGATCTTGCCTTCATCTTGTTGAAGGACTTAGCTGCCACTTTACTATGACAGTGACCATCTAAAACTAGCGTGAGGCTTCTCATATATCTGTGCCAGAAGGTTCTTGTAGTGGTGCAAACTCTGCCCTACCTTAATTCTAAATTTATTATTTATTTATTTAATATTTTTTAAGCCCTACATGACTTTCAGGTGCAATTAAAAAAAAAAACCCTCTTGTCACTGAATCATGAAAATGGTTGTAATAATCAGAAACATTTCTTTTTCATGTCTTCAGCTTAGTGTGACCATTAAAAAAATTCATTGCACCTTTCTTTTTAGGAGATTTTAATTTATGGAAATTAGCACTATATGAAGTAAGTACTTACTAATTATCAGACAGGAATAGATTGCAGAAAGACTTTCTGGTCAGGGCCGTGCATACAAAGGATGCAATGCAGTGCCATCTCTGAGTTCTGAATAAGCAATAAAGTCATGGAAACACTAATAAACCCGGTTAAATTACTCCATGTAGTTTAGAATTAACCTCCTTGTTTGGAGAGACTGGTCCTTCTGAGCAGACTTTTTCACAAATAATGTCATTGGCTTTGCATTCACTATAGTGTTTTTAACAGCTGATGTGCATTTCGTTGATAGTAACTTGAGTTACAGGTTGTGTGACAAGCCAAGCTCTGTTAGTTGTGGTATTCAGTACTTGGCCTTTATCATCATCGTTTCATTCTTCTGAGTGCATCATGTAGCCCACACTCGAGGTCTCCAACTGATGTAATATGAAAATGCCAACAGAGTCCTAATGTGTGAAATGTTTGAACATGTAACCGTATAAATGTGCCTTGCTCCAAAATAGTGTCAGTAGTCAATTAGATTACATGCAGTAATGCAAATAGTGCTAACAGTCTTGCGTATTTTCCCTGTACTTCTCTGTCACCCTTTATTGCTCTGTCTTCTGAATTCTCCCTTCATTTTCTTTCAACAAAGGCAAGTATGCCATGAGGGATCTGGTCCACCGACTGCCAGGCGCTAACAACAGCAACAGCTCAGCAAGCAAGGCCATGTCTGACGACACCGTTACTGCCATTTGCTGCACTCTGCATGAAGTCATCACTAAAAACATGGAGAATGCCAAGGCCTTACGAGACGCAGGCGGCATTGAGAAACTGGTTGGCATATCTAAGAGTAAAGGAGACAAGTATGTTTTGCAAATCACCTTGCACCTTTTTTTAACATCTCCAGTAGTTATTACTAGTCCTGAATGTGTTTGCCTCCTCTGTGCAATCCTGAGTTAAATACTGTAGTTTCAACAGAAATCATATGCCCAGTGGGAAAGGTGACAAGAAACAGGCAATACCAACATCAAAAGTTTCTGTTGAGGCTTTTGACGTACCATCAGCAGTGCATGAAGTGCACTGCGTGTGCAGTTTAAGGAAGGGTAATTATCTACAGTAACCACCTCCTCTGAGCCCTCCCAGAAGATCCTGCAAAACATTAGGGACCAGAGCTGTTGGAATGAACCCTGCAGAAGGAATGACGTGCAGGTGGAGTGATCCTGTGCAAGGAAGGGACCTCAGCATAGTTCTGTTACTGCTCCTCTTGATCAGGGAATGAAGAATGTAAAGTCAGTGTCCCTCTTCACAGCACCCTTTTCTCTGCCACCAGCTTTCTGGTAAGGTGGAGCATATTAGGAGTATGGGTCCTTGGCTCTTCTTAACACCTTGCTTCTGAGAGTGCACTAGGATACCCACAGGCTACTTTGTGAGGCTCCAAAACATGCAAAAAACCTACACACGACTGTGACATTTTAAGAGCAGCTATGGTTTCATCTTGTCTGTTTTCCTATGTGCATACTCTTCATGAAGAGTTCACTCTTTATCCTTCTTCTGACTAAAACAGACAGCCTGGTTCTTATATATGTCAACCTGCAGAAGCCTTCACTGTAGTGTATAAAATCCATCAGTCCACCTACTTGAAGCTGTCATCATACAGCCTACTGCAGCATCAGAGCAATAAAAGAACCCCCACAAAGCCAGGCTACAACTTGAAGGAAAAATATATGCACCATACATTTATGCTCACCTATGCAATCGAAGCATTGCCAATATAATTTAATCACATTTCTTTTCCTCTATTGTCACCATTTTCTTTTCACACCAAATTCATTATTGAAACATTGTCACTTTAGTTGTAAGGGAAAGGAAGTGGTAGCATAACAAGTATGTTACTGCAGTTGTTGGAATTCCCCATGTTCTGCTAAGTTACTTACATTTGCCTTTTTATTATTATTAAATCTATGTAAAATTTTTATTTATATTTTCTAGATCAGATGTATTGATATTGCAATCAGTTTTATATCAGTTTCTCTTAAGCTGAATGTGTCTTCCCTCAGAATAATGCATTTTTCTACCTTTCCATTATCTATTAGAGGTTACAAACACCTGGCAAGTCTGGAATTTTCATAGTATCATTGGCAGTTTTAGGGGGATCCAAGGGTATAATACTAAGTATAAGTATCCCTTAGAACTGTGAAAGGCATGTCTATGTTGAATGCAAGTAATTGGCCCAGGTAGCATTGAGTAATTCCAAAATACTCACTCTGATATTGATACGTATCCCTCCTCTCCATTACTTTGAGTTGCAATCCTATATTATTACTGCTACAGAATACACAGCTCCAGAACAAGAAAATCTGTCAACTCATACGGCTACAAATGCCCATTATAAGTGAAAGTTTCATTTTTCAACTTTTCAGCAATGTTAGTATTCTGCACCATTGCTTTGGTTTGGTTTCTTATAAGTAATCCACTGTTTAAAAATCAGAATTGCTAGTTGTTAGGCTGGTAAGAAATTCTGATATACTCAGTTTAATACAGTAAAACACTTTAGTATGCATGTATCTTGTCCAATATGAAGCATCTGCTTCTGCAAGTGCAGGATACTGCTCTGGCCATGCATCCTGTTACGTAACAGTGCCAGGAGTGCTGGGCTGGCCCTGCTAGCCTTTGACCAGGGCTTTCCCTGTATGACAGCATGAGAGAATTGGTGTTCATAAGGTCATATTGGCCAAGCCCATATTAGCTGCATTCAGATTCCTCCCCAGTATTCACACTATGGTTGGTGCAGTTATTTTTCTTGTTACTCTGTGCTACCAACACCCCACCCCTGCAGATGGGAGTATAAGGAATCGAATAGTGCTTGAGAGCATGTATCAAATTCCTGTTGATTCACCAATTACCCATCTAGTGCTGTACTCTGGGAGAGAAGTGAAAGGAAAAAAAAAAAAAAAAGAAGAAGAAAATTCACCATATAAATGACTGGGAAAGTAGTGTGTAAGTTAATTGAATCAGTTGTGTCACAAACACTGTTTTACCAGCTTGTGTCAGCCTACCAGTAGTCCCTCTCGGAGGTCACAGGATGCACCAGAGCCTGACCCCTGAGAAGGCTTCCTCTCCATGCCAGCAACATACCCTGTGGTTTTCAGGTTTCTGTTGGGTTTTGCCGTCCATGTGCTTTTTCTGAGTAAAACGTGAATCACTTCAATTACTTCCCCAAACTCCATCAATCCTCAGTCCAGACTTTGGCCTTTGCAAGGTTTTCTAGCGCTGTACTGCTTTACGTACGTTATTGGCACAGCAGAAGGACTTAGCTGCACAGTGTATTCTCCCTCAGTGGGCAGGGTTATCTTCCCGGTCCTTTTCTATTTGACCCTTCTACAGTGAGCTGAATACTCTGATACAATTTTTAAGATTTTTTTTTTAAGTTACCTATCCCAAGAGGAATACTTTACTCCAACTGATTATAACAGTTATTTAGAACTTCTTTCAAAATCTTTCTAAAGAGAAAGTCCATGTGAAGTTATATGGTTTTCAACATGACATTACATCGCTGACGTTAAAAGGTAATGGTGTGAGAAAGATGCAAGTCCTTATTTGGATTCCTAATAAAATTTATCATGACATTTTATAATCAGTTGTATTTCAGCATCTTAGCTTTGCACTTCAAAACCAGTTCTGATCACCTCAGTGTGCTGAGGAACAAACATTTTGCTCCTTGGCATGTAATTAGTACTGTAGAAATGAAATGTATTGCCCTTGTTTAAAAAAACATTGATCTTAAACCAAAGATCTGCTGGTACATTTGAAACACACTTTAATTGTGGGTTTAAATCCACTGCAATACATTTGAAGATGGGGATGAAGGGAGCCTTGTGCTTAACAGTCTCTTTCTCACTCTGTCTTTCTCTCTCCTTTTTTAATACATGTATGTAACAGGCATTCGCCAAAAGTGGTGAAAGCAGCATCTCAGGTCCTCAACAGTATGTGGCAGTACAGAGACCTGAGAAGTCTCTACAAGAAGGTAAGACTTGGGATTTTTTTTCAAGATTTATTATCTTTTATATGGTTACACAAATTTGGGGGCCGAGAGAATTTATACTAAAATTTTTATGTGAACTGGAAGTTCACCTAGTTTAAAATTTCAGATACTTGGAGATACGAGTTTTCCCCTTGCCTCTACTTCTAACAGAAATAACTTTTGAAAGTGCATGTGGTGGTGAAAAAGGGATGTGAACTTGATTTTCGAAATAATTAATGTAGAAAGTGCTGGATCTGACATCTCTGGAGTCCTCTGTTCATAAACAAATTTATGTCCTAAGGAGGTTACCAGATTTCCAGCATGCCAGCTTCCAAATTTCCTCATGAGATTGCAAACAAGAGTATCTGAAGGAGTGGTTTTTAAGAACCAGTTACTCACGGAGCTGAGCTGAAACTCGATAGCTTCACTTCAACTTGGCTGGCATATAGTAGCATTATATATGTGGTTTTCAGACAGTCTGTGGAGCCTGTGGTACCATACCATTCACACAGGCCTGCTAATCTCTTACAAACGAATCTCAGTATGTTAACACAATCCTGTGATATAACATCCCATATAGCTTTTAAACTGGGTCTGCTTAGTAAGTTACAACATTTAAAGTAATTGTTGCTGCCTATTTCCAGACTGAATTGTACTCTGTGTGTCACCCTGCAGACTTAGTTCTCAGAGTTCCTCTTGATACATGGAATTTCACAGCTGATTTAGTTGATATTTCTATTTGTAATATCAACAAAGAAAGTTAAGACTTGATGTGTCACTGAAGTTCAGGTCTTTCTTAAGGCTGAGGCATAAGAATGGTGAAGTAGGGAAGATTCACAGCAACGTTGTCTGTGCTTTATGAATTTTTCACAAGAAAAGAACTTAGTTGCGTGAAACGTATGCACCAGATCTCAGACTGGCAGAAGCTGACCTTCTGTTTGAAGTGCTGTTCTTTTGCATGCCTCATCCCTGCTTGTGTCAAGTCTGAGGAGTAAGGAAGATGATCATTGAGTCACTCCCATTATTCATTTCCAGTATTTTCAGTCAACCTTGGCAGCCCTAGGGATACCATATGTGAAGATGTTCCAAGTAATGAGCTGGTACTCAACTGTCCCATTAAGAGGTGGGAACAAACATGAGCTAGAGTAAGCTTTTCTTGACATGAGGCAGTCACACACGGGAAGTGTGCATAGCCTGACTTCTGTGCATGTGGGTGGCTGCACTCTAGGGGCTGAACTTTATTACACCATAATCTCTTAGAGATTCTTACAATGTCTGGCTTGGTTCCAACCTTCTGTCTGCATATATCAGCTGTGATGGAAAAGCAGTTTCTGGGGTTGCTCCATGCATGAGGTAATCTATATGCTGTATGGCTTCTGAGTATACTGCTATGTAAAGGACATTCTGTTGGCTGCCAATACAAATGCCTGATAATGTACTTACATCCTAAGTATGCCTGGGTACTAAGTACCTTGCACGCTTAAGAGAACATTTTCTGCAGCCACTGATACATACTTGTATGGAAAATGGGGCAGGCTAGCCTTTGAGATAGCTTCCTGGACACTCATAGCAAACAGATTGTCTATGTAAGATTCTAGGAGAATGCAGCTGTTATTTTGTCCCATCAAACTACATGTGCTCATAAAAAAATGAGTGAACATAGAGTTGATAGTGTAACCTGATCCACACTTTGCAGTGTCTTGCATTTGCACAGCCTTTTGTTGAAGTGCAGGTAAATCCTGTTGTGTAACCATCAGCAATTTCTCCCTGTGTACCTACACAATTACTTCCAAAAGCATTGGCCTACAGAGAGACACAATTTTGAATTGTAAAACAATGAAATTACAAGCATCATGTTACTTTTAAGAAAAAGTAGCAGCACTTACCTTACTGTTTGAGAAACAGTGTAACCAAATTGTTTGAATTGCAGTTCATTTAAGATCTACTTGTTTACAGTAGAGTAAGTAAGGAGAGAGAAAAAAAAGTATTAGCCCTTGTATTAATGGGGAAAGAAGTCAAGATAAGTTTTCTGCTGATAGTATAGTAGTATATTTAGTCCAAATACGACTGCATCAGCAAAAATGTGAAAACCTCATTCGCTTTTCTAATTTTCCTCAACATTACAGGAATAATCCCATAGCTGTCAGAATATAACCTGCACTGACAGAAAGTCCATTCAGACATGGGGATTGGTGTGACCACCTAATGACTTGCCACACCAGTGTAGGAACAAAAACCAAGAAGTGCTTAGTCATGAGTACTCTGCTTGCAGCACTCTCCAATAAACTCCTGTCTGTGAAATGGAGAGAAGGCAGGAATCAGAAAGTAGTACCGCACTTGCTGCCAGTAGCAGGGCTGCCCTAAGAAATAGTAAGTAATACTTCTTTCCCGCTCCAATCCCATCATGGATGAACACACTCTCCAGCTTTAAGAAAGGCTATAGCATTAATATGCCTGTGTAGCAAAACCTAAATTAAGCAGCCTCTAAAGACACTGTCAGGATCGGTGTTGCATAAATGATAGCCCAAATTTTTACATATTTCAAGGTGCTAACATCAGCTGTGTTGCTTAAGAAGAATAGTAGTGTGCACAGATTTCACTGTGCTGCTCACTGTCTGAGAGATTATTCCCTGTTTGACTGGTCCATTCAAAGCCAACAAGTACAGGAGGAACTGCAATGACTCAGTTAACTTCATTGACCAAAACGAGCAATATACCCTGTCTCCAGGCCATAGTGCATCTGGCTACAAATACAAGCACTGTCTCTTGACAACACAAAAAAATTAAGGTGTCTTACCCATCTTCTTTTATACTGAAAAATGCAAAATCATTCCATGAGTCAGTGAGGTAGAAAGCATAGGACAATCAAATTGGTTAAGTCAGGTTAAGGTAGAGATACAAGTGTTTCTGGAAAAGAGTTTCATGTTAGCTCACGTGCTGTTTTGAAAAAGAAAGGCAGAAGAGATGGACAGAACAAACTCTGCAAGCACCATATTTGTGACAATCCAGAGCTCAGAGTTCTGGCACCCAGGAACTTCTCCACAGTGGGCTGATCCTGCACTGAGGAAAGCAATGAGAAGCGTATATTGATTTCATAAATCCTTTATGTAAGGCCTCTAAAGCAAGAGCTAGAACTTCTGCAACAAATTGAGCTTTACTGGGGAGGCTGGCTAAGCAGTCAGCAGCTTCCAGTATATCCTGTGATTCCCATGATCCTATGAAAAGTAAGAGTTGAAGGTTTGTCTGTTGCTTCAGTTTGCTGGAACAGGAACATTAAATGTATTTATTAATAGCTAATACAACAGGAGTTGCACTTTTAGAACTGTTGGTCTCTCAAATAGCTTTTTATTTTTAGGAAGCATGCTTAGGTGGAGACTAGCTTTTCTGCTACAGGAGAGTGATGGGAAGATTTCTGACTTCCTACAGTGTGAGCTCCAAACTCAAGGAGGAGGGGGATGTTGGCTTTGCTGTCTCAGTTTCCACTTGGAAAGCTCTATGAGGTCCACAATACCTTACGCACTATTTTTGCAGAGCGATGACTTTCTGTACATTCCACTGACAGGTACTGTCCAGCGCAGTAGGATTTGCAGTTCAGAGCTGTGTTGTGGGTTTAGTGGGATACAGAACTGATAGGCTGGGCTGGCATGGAAAAGACACAGAAAGTCAGTGTGCAGATATGTGAGTGAGGTGACAGCATTTAGTGTCCTTTGTAGGCTTGTGCTTTGGGGAATGCTTATAAAAAGCATAAATATTTCCCATCCTAAAATTATAGGAGGAAAAAAACCCCGAGCTTTGACAGAGCAAGCAGAAGCAATGAGATCAGTCATCTGAGAAATTTAACTTGCAGGTATTTCATCATGGAAAAGTTCACAAGGAATAGTGTTTTGTATGATGAGCAATGGCTAAAAGAGAAAGCTAATCTGAAAACTTCCTACCATGAGGAAAACAAGGTTCAGGTTCATTCCCATAAAAACAACATTTAGATGATTTAGTGCGATTAGTTTCTCTATGTTTCTAAAGCTCAGCAAATAAGAAGGAAGGGGATCATCACAATTTTTCAAGTGTATATGAAATATTGTCTCCCAAAGACTGACTTCAATGTCATGCCATCTTCTGACGTTTTTATAGTCTACAAATAAGACTTAGATTTCCACAAATTATCATTTATCTGCCTCTGATTTGGGGAGTCCATTCTGATATACTGTAAATCTGATTTTTAAAAGTCTTTAATGGTCCCATAGTCCTGTGGGTGGGTCAGTGGTTCAGCACTTATGAAAAACAAGTAGGGGAGCTGCCACACTTGTCCCTGTGCTTGAGCGCACCATACACCACACTTGTTCAGGTATCTCAGTAACCTGTACAGTCAGTGGGAGAGTTTAGTGCCACATACTGTCTCCAGAGGCCTTGTCCTATTTGTGTTCAGCCACCTAAGCCAGGTAAAAGCAGCTACTGAGGTAATTTTAAGGTACCCGTTTCCAAGTGAGGAACACTGGACTCTACCCCAGTTTGTAGGGTATTAAGTGGTTGAAGATTTGGGGACACCTTGAAGTACACAGATGGAACTGTAAGAGAGCAGAATACCACTAGCAGGTAAACTCTGTCTCAATATTCAAGAAAATAACCAAGTACTCTTAAACACAGATAGCTTGTTAAATTACATGAGGAAATTTGAGCAGAGGGCTTGTGTGAAATGTTAACATGAAATAAAATTTATTAGCTAAACCCTAGCTTCAATTAACATTAAATTTGTGTGATATTAAAGAGCTGGAGGAACTGTCAGGAAGAATATATTTTCTATTAATTGGTTTGCTTTGCTGAACCATTTAGGCTCCAGAAAAATATGTTGACATTTATCATTATGTTTACACTTATTCTATCTTTCAGTATAGAGATCACAATGAATTTGTAGAATTTTTTTTTCCATTTATTGTCGTAGATTTCTGTTCTGCACAGAATAATAGAAATGTTCACCCTATTCACCTGCCGTATGAATAAAAATGCAACCAACTGTTTGAAGCCAGGGAGGCTGTTAAAGGCAGTCATCCTTCAGTGTGTAGTGTGCCATTTACAACAGGGATACTATTGTGACAAGCATTAAATAAAGTCAGAGTAGTCACTCAGAAGATGGCCTTGTCTGTCATTGGCTGGAAAAGATATTTAGAGTTGCCCAAAGCATTAGAAGCAGTAATGCCAGTCAGGGTCTAGAAGAGGACTCTCTTTTCATGTGACTTTCAGAATAATAAAATGACGACTTTGTGAGAAGGTCCTTTATTGCTAAATGTTCCATGAAAATTGCCAGCAATAAACGTCAAAACCCTAGTCAAGGAGTTTTAGAATCTAAACTCCTTTCTTAGGTAAAATATACCTACTCACCCTTTAAAAATGTTAATTACATCGTGCTATCATGTAGACTTAGAAGACATAATTTGGATTTTCTTCTGGGAAGGTTATCATCAGTCAGACATACCCTGAAAGGTGTTGTCTTCAGGTTAAATTTATCTAGTGAAAAAGTCTGTGCAGAACTTAAATCCAACATTCCAAATTCAGAAAATAATAGTTCCTAAAAAAAGTGGCTTGACTTGAAGGAACTGTTCATGTGCTCAGACTGTTCATAAGCATAGGCATTTTGCAGTGCTGATCTTTCAGCAGGGCATAATTTGTTTCTACAAAAGGCAAGGCCTTTTTCACATTAATCTATCATCCTTTTAGAAAAAGGGTGGAATAATTTAAGGTAACCCCACACCACCGTAATACACAAATAGATTGTCATTATAGAAAAGGCATTGTCTAAAGCCCATTTTTACTATGTTAACTATGAAAATGCAAGTACCTGATTAATAAATGATTGACTGATTGATTGGTTTATGGCAGTGGGCGGCCCCAAGCTTCAGTGTGACTGATGACAGAGGATTTTCACCAACCCACCACTCTGGGTCATGGCACGCTCAGCACACTCTCTCCCAGAGCCAAGAAACCAGAATCTATTCCCCAACCCAGGTATTCTGGCTGTCAGCTGACCAGTGTTGAATTGTTCTGTTTCATGCATACTGAGATTTGTACCCAAAAGAGTTTTATGGGAGACGTTTGAATTAAAAATAACAAAGCCTTACTAGAGTACATATTGTAAAATTACTCAGTTTCATTTATGGAACGCTGTAGGTTCTAGATGTAAAGCGTCTCGCTTCACTTAGGAGTGCAGCCGTGTTCATTTCAGCCCTTTGAGGAACGTACACAGAGCTGTCCTCTCGCAGAGGAGAGCGTATGCCCGAGAGAGAGGCAAGTGCATTCCGTTCAGTCCCAACAAGCCTCCAAGCACTTCTCTAAGCTCTTGGGTGATTGCCTGAACCTTTCAAACAGAAAGGCAGTTATTGATAAGCACTGTGTTGCAATAGCAGATTAAATTTATCAGGCACTTCGCTTTATTTCCTGGACGAATGGCATCTCAGGGAAAAAAAAAAGCAATGGCTGTGTAATTCAGTAAGAGGATCCCAGGTAAACTAGGATATCTATAGAAAAAGTCATTCTGTCCAGGAGTTATTTAAACTCTTAAAATGCTAATTCTCAAAATCCATATTGCTAAGAACAAAAATTTCCTTCAGACATAAATACAGTTGAAGAGAATTAGCACAACTGGGCATTTTTTTCTATCCAAGGCACTATTTAATTTTAGGTACTAAATTACATTTCCTTAACCAAGTGTAGTGCTTTCTTTTCCTCCTGGTATTTCTTTTTTCATAGTGTGACTCTGTTGCTAAAACAAAATAACCTTCCACATAAGCACAGCATGAAAGTAAATCCATGTAGAAACCATTATATATACTTATATATGTGTTTTTATTATTCTGATGTAATATCTAGATAAAATAGGAATTTACATGTTTTACTGCTCACACAGGGCACAGTAGTTATGCCATTTCTTTCAGGTATTCTCCTTTTTTCTACTAAATTTGCCTGAAAGAGTGCAGTCATCACAGAAGATGATGTCTAGATACTCTAGACATAATTATTTTTCAAGGTTAGAGTAAATCCTTTTAATATCTAGCTAACAGAAATATGATATTTAAAACGCTCAGCATTTAGTCATCTGATAAATGACATTTCTTCCTTTTCTTAAGCGGGTATTAAGCAAATTCCTAAATTGATTTTAAATAAAGGAAATGGGGAAAATGTCTATGGAATTAACATATTCAAGCCTTTTTAAAGCATAATCTGAGTAAAGTTGGAAAATAGAGATTCTGTAACCAATACAGCAAAAAAAAAAAAAGTTATAGGCTTCAAATATATACTCTCTTTTTTTCTTTCTTTTTCAGTCTTTATTGCCTAGAAACATGTTATTCACACTTAAATGAACGTTTTGAATGTGACTTTTTATAAAATGGCAATTCTGTTAAATACTTAATCATGAAATTGTCATTTGATTCAGTACCAGAGTAAAAGGTTATATTACTGGGTTTTGTGTGTCTTCAATTATTATTAGTGCATTTTGTCCTATATATTAGTTTCCAGTGTTCACATAAGATAGGTTTCTCTTTCCAATGTGAAGTATTTCTTCATTAAAACAAAGCCATATAATAGGAAATAATAGGTAGGAGCTGTGGACTAAAGAATAATCTATTAATCTCTTCACATTCTTTCGTAGAGCTTCTTCAGTGAAGAATGATACATTAATCTAGAATTTGGGTTTTCTTTTTACCTTGATGCATTAGGTTGCATTACCGTATATTATAAACATTATTTAACTTACCTCCTTTCTTTGCATATATGCCTTTCCAAGGATATGATTTTTAAGAATCATTCAAAACTTTTTCAAGTAAACTTTAGCATTTGTAGTTTTTTCATTGCCAGTTCCTTGCTTAAATATTATCCTGTTTGCCTATACAATAGGAATTTACATATCATGAGCAAAATCATCATGTCTGAAGAGGAGATGGTGCAAAGAAATGGAGCTGAGCTTTACGTGTAGAAAACTTTGACCTACACAAAAGTATTCAGGCATATAGACATGGAAAAAATGGTGTATAAACTGTGCTTGAATTAATTTTTTTTAAAAGGAGGGGGAAGGAAGATTATCACCATTTATCATAACATAAATATATTGTCTTTTGCTAGCTGTATTATCATGCTACATCAATTGTCTAGTTTTACCTCTCCGTGATAAAGAGTAACTCTCCAGCTTCCCTGTAGATCCTTCAGGTTCTGGAAGGCTGCATTAAGGTCTCTCTGGAGCCTTCTGCAGGCTGAACAAGCCTGAGTCTGTAAGCCTGTCTTCGTAGGAGAGGTGCTTCAGCCCTCTCATCCATCTTCATGGTCCTCCTTTGAACCCTCTCCAACAGCTCTGTGTCTTTCCTGTTACTGGGGACCCCAAAGCTGGATGAAATGTTATAGAACCATAGAGTCTCCTGAGTTGGAAGGGACCGATAAGGATCACTGGGTCCAACTCCTGGCTCCACACAGGACCAGCCAAGTCAGAGCACTACTCCGGGTGGATTCTCACAAGAGCAGAGTACAGGGGCAGAATCACGTCCCTTGACCTGCTGGTCATGCTGGTTTTGATGCAACCCAGAACACAGTTGACTTTCTGGGATGGAAGCACACATTGCTGGCTCATGTTAAGCTTTACATAAATCAACAACCCCAGGTCTTTTTCCTCAGGGCTGCTCTCAATCCATTTTCCAACCAGCCTGTTCCTGTGCTTGAAATTGTGCCAACCCATGTGCAGGACCTTGCACTTGGCCTTGTTGAACTTCATGAGGTTTGCATAGACCCACCTCTCAGCCTGTCAGGGTCTCTCTGAACGGATTCCCTTTTCTTCTGTGTCGACTGCACCACACAGCTTGATGTCATCAGCAAACTTGCTGACACACTCAGTGTGCACTCAATCCCACTGTCCATATTTCTGACAAAGATGTTAAATAGTGCCCATCCCAGTACTGAGCCCTAAGGAACACCACTCATCACTGGTCTCAGTTTGGACATTGAGCCGTTGGCTGCAACTGAGTGTGACCATCCAGCCAGTTCCACATTCACCAAGTGGTTCATTTGTCAACAACATGTCTGCAATTTAGAGACAAGGATGTCATGCTGGACAATATCGAATGCTTTGCACACGTCCAGGTAGATAATGGCAGTTACTCTTCTATATGACAATGCCAACACGATGCAGTATCAAAATGCATGCTTCTGTCTCGGTTGTTGGAGGGAGATGTTTTCAAATGTTTTATGCTTCTGAATTCTATCAAGTTTTCTGTATAATACTGTTTACTGTTTTGCATTTTACATAGTTAAATACTTAGTGATACTCTCACCAAAGGTTTATTTACTGTGCAGCATCTCCTGCCATTCCTTTAATCACATTTCAGTTATTTCAGTATTTATATGTTTCTTTCTAACACATTTTCTGTGTTTACTGTAGTATTTAAAATTTTAGCAGTAATATAAGTTACAGTCTGCACTGAATTGAATATTCAATACTGGTTATAATATTTTCATGAGAACAGTCCTGTGTAGCTGAAGCAAAACTTTGCCCATCCTTACACTTTCTTCACAGAACCATAGAAACTCTTGAGTTGGAAGGGACATGTAAAGATCATTAAGTCCCACTTCTGGCTCCACACAGGGCCAGACAAGTCAGAGCATGTCACTGAGTGCATCATCCAGATGCTGCTTGAACTCATCCAAGCTCGGGGCTGTGACCACTTTGTGGAATTTTTTTTCTGAATGTCCAGTATGATGACTAAGCTCAATTAAGGACAAACTATTGGCCCCACTCCTTGCACATACGTGTATGTCTGTGTGATTACGGATAGTCTCACATATATACTTATGTGCATATATGTTTGTGTATGTATGTATATATATACCCACATGAAACACTTGTATATAATATGTACTCACAACACTGCATGGACCTCAAAGATACTATCTTTAAGCATGATATCTGAACAAGAAGAGCCTAGGAATGCCTAAAGGAATAAACCTTAATAGTTTGAGCTATAAGCTTAGAAAATATCTGCTGTGATGCTTGAATGTTGCTTTCCCCATGAGGCCCTTAAAGGCACGATAGTGCTCTCCTTTAGCATTCATCATTATACCTAGCTGTAACTCAACAATCAGACTTAGCAGTAATTCTTCTGAAACATCAGTAAGAGATGTGTGGAAACTGACACCATACTCATCCAAAACCTACTAGCCTCAAGAGGTGCTAATCAAATAAGAGAAACATCAGTCTGCCCAAACAGTCTCTAGGATAAGCCATACCTATATATATGGTGCTAAAGCATCCTTAGCAGTGATTATGAGTGTCACAGTAAGCTCTAGCAGACTCATGTGGAAGCCACTGGGTATTCTTCATTTGAAAACCCAAGTCCATTTTAAGGTTACTAAAGACAGATTTAGAAGAGAAATTTAATCCCATAGTTGTGTAAAGTCTGCCTCTAAAGTACTCCACCCTTTGAACTTCTCTGAAGAAAATTTAAAGTGCATCCCAGGAGTCAGTATCTTTGACTTAGAGCCTTCTTTCTGAAGGGAGTTGTATAACTGAAGTTTCTGAAATATCCTTAGGGTTGAGACACGAGTAAGCATCCAGAATCTGTAGGGCTATATGTAAGTAGAAGGTCACACCTACATATTTTTTCTTCTCAAAAGTACTGTTCCTCAGAATAACATTGGATTTTAATACTTAAATGCAAAGAAGATACCTAAGAAAATTACGTTCATGTCTTTTGGCACTGGGAAGATTTTAAGCCCACTTAAATATTGTATTAACATTTTTAAAACATATATAAATAACATTAATTAATGGCAATAAAAAGTTTAGCTGGATTCAGATATACAGTACTGAAAAGAATCCAGAAGTCTTTCTAAAGACTTTAACAAGTCTTTTAAAGACACATGTGAAAAGAAACCATTTTTAATTCTTGTCAATATTTTTCTCCAAAATTCATTCAAGGAACATAATGTCTAACATTCAGAGCTAAATATTAATTTTAATTAACCTGTGTACTTGATGTTTGCCTATCTAGGTTTAGGCACAGGCACATATGTAGTAAAGAGTAGAGACGAGAAACTTGGTTTCTCCCAGCAAACTTGATCTGGTATCACAGAATCACACAGGCTCACAGAACATCAGGAGTTGGAAGGGACCTCAAAAGATCATCTAGTCCACCCCCCCTGCCTGAGAAGGATCACCTAGATTAGATCACACAGGAACCTGTCCAGACTGGTCTTGAATGTCTTCAGATAAGGAGACTCCACAACCTCTCTGGGCAGCCTGTTCCAGTGAACATACCAATGGTATGTTGGATGGCAGCTTATAATTTTGCAAATGAATCAGATCAGTAAAATGTAGTAAGAGCATACTCAAGAACCACAGAGGGGATGGAAATGAAATTAAATTGATTACTATGGTAATCAAAGCATGTTCTCTTTTCAGTGGTGAATAGTCTTAACTGTGGTGATCTGGTGCATAACACTGGGCATCTTTTGCTGATGCTCCTGTGTGGTGCTGTACTTATGCCATCATCCTCCTCATTCTTCTGGGACTTAAAGTGTTTGTTTAATGTGGCCAGTAGATGTAAATTCAAAATTTGATGAAATATTAAGCTGGTGCATCAATATCGTAATTTCAGTTCTTTGATGTTTTCTCATGATCTAATCATGGGTGGGGAATATTGATAGGAAGTCCTCATTTCTCCCCCCTTTACTTTCCAGAACTCCTAACAGAATTCAGAAATGGCCTAAGTCTGTCTGCTGGTTCAGACACAAAGAAATAAATCTCATATTTGGAAGGAGTCGCTTTTGTAGTATGTGTGCCTTGTCCTCAATTCTTTTATTTCATTTCCTAGTTGATACGGTTCATCTTGATAAAAGAGCTATAGCTTCTTCTTCCCACAGAGTAGAAATTAAAAGTTTCACTGGCAGTGTTAGTTATAACTCTTAGACGAAGTTATAAAAGCATTTTAGAAAGTAGTGGTTCCTCTAAAATGAAAAGTAGTGGTTCCTCTAAAATGAAAGACAGGTTTTGGTGCATAGTGTGTTCCTGTCAGAATTGGCAATAGTGCAATACTAAAGCTTATTTATCAAATAAATAACTCTTTAAGATATTTCAGGAAAAAAAAAAAGGAGTATGCATTTCTTATTATTAATGTCTGAATGTTCTGGTAAATTACATGTTCAAAGCAGCATATCTGTAAAACTCCTACAGCTTGGTAATAGTCACTGGGTTCTCTAGGTTTTTAGTTTAGGAGATTTTGTGCAAGAACTTTTTACCTAAAACCAAGGACAGCATGAATTTATCTAATAATTTTTCCAAATGGAGGCTGATGCCTCTTTCATCAGGCAGCTACACATTTGAATAAAATGATCCCCACTTTTCAGCCACAGTGGTGCTCTTCAGGAAGCACAAAGTCCTCAAAGCTCTTGATCACTGCATCATCAATCCCACCACATTCTTCACCATAAGAGATAACGGTGCAAGTTTTATTCTGAAAAGTATTTTTTCATGTCTTATGTTCAAAGGTTTAACTGAAGAGTTGTATTTGGTCGATTTTGTGATTTACTGCGTGCAAAGTAAGAGTAAGAGGGATTATAGGTTTCTGGTCTTTATAAGGACAGTCCTTGAGCGTAAAGTAGTATTTGTCCTACTCCTGAGATTTTGTGGCCAAGTGCCACAGGAGTTTGCACTTCTAGAGCACAAGCATGTTAAGATAGGTGAAACTGGAATGAAAATGACAACAGAAGTAAAAAATCATTTTAAACACTTTCTTGGATGCAAGATTTTTTTGTGCATGCAAGATACAAGCAAAAACAAATCTATGTGAGCCTAATAAATAAAATTATAGCTTATATACTTTATACAGGGGAAAATTAGAGAAGATTAGAAATTTTAGCTGAAGGGCCAAATACTGCCTTCACTCCTTCTAAAATACATTAAAAATATTTCTCTTTAAGGGGGAAAGTGATGTTTTGAAAAATGAATTTATTTCATTTTATTGCAGTGTTTTGAAAGGTTTATTATTTAGCTGCATATAACCTCAGCAAAATGAATAATGAACTGTTCCATATCTGAAGTCTTGTCCTTCATGCTTTGCCTCACATATGATTCCCTTTTCTTATAGCTATTTTATTCATCAGATTAGGTCTTGTCATCTTTGCAACTTGCACAACAGGAAATCGATAATTAATTATGGACAGGTAAAGCAATGCCTCAGTGATTTCATGAAACGTCCCAGAGTTGCGCTAAATAAAACAACCAGGGGTAGTTACCGAGCTGTTTCTCACTCAGATGCAGCAGGTAATTAACATATCTCTCTCTTACTGTGAGTCTCTTTGTAGCTGAAATCAATAGACAAGATGTAAAATTATGGTAGAAGATGTGGGTTTGGAAAATGGCAACACAGCTCACCAAAAAAGCATTTGAAAACGAGAAAACTGGCCAAAGCCATCTGCAGCACTCTGAAAGAAAAAAATTGGGTGATACTCTCAGAAAAAATAGTACCTGAGGCTCTGCGATGACAGGAGAAAAATGGGGAGAGAAAGAACTCCAAATGGTTTTGGGGTGGGAGGCTGACAGTAGGAGAGAAATGGCTTTTCTTTCAGAGAAGCTGAGATGGAGGCTGGGAGGTATGCATCTTGTTTTGAAAAGAATGAGTTTAACGGCTCATTCTGAAAATGTCGCTTTAAAGAGCCGACAGAAAACTTAATAATCCTCATCCAGTGCCAGACAGTTTTGCTGTGGATAATGATCGTTTAACTAGGAGCCCTTCCTTAAGCCTCATGCTGTCCTAAATATGTATTTCTCTTTCAGCTTCTTAAGCAATTGAACTTCTACTGTGTCTGGGATGCAGTCACTTACAAATAAAAGCCATTTGTACACTGAAATTCATAGTAAAAAGAAGTGCTGAGGTCAAGCCCGGTGCTGATCCTGAGAAAGGAGACTGAAGTGGTGTGTGTGTATATCTCACAGCCAGGCTAGCCAGGGCGTGGCAAGGCAGCCCCCCGACCCAGCATCAGGCACTGAGGCAGTGGCTGAGAACCCCTGGGAAAGGTGTCTACTCCCGTGGCAGCTCGCAACCCAGCTAGTTTGGTCCTTCCCGCCCTCTCAGCCACCGCTGCTCTTTGCCTTGGCTCAAGTAATGGCCCTCCTCCACCAGTGCACTCGGCGGGGTCTCCATCCTCTCCCCTTGGTTAGACTGTGCAAGGGAGGAGGAAGTGGCCTTCATCCCAGGCTCACAGAGTTGCAGGTGGCATAGTCCCAACATAACCTGTAACCAGTAAGTAACTGGCATCATCATCAAAAGGTACAGGAGACAGACTGTATTTTCCTTTAACCACTTCAACTAAGTGGTCATTCTGCAAGTGTCTCCTGCACTTTTACCCAAATCATTACGAGTTTCAAATCCCCCAAACGAACAATGTATTCACTGCTTTAGGTAATTTTCCACTTTTCATAAGGTGTGGAAATAAGACTATAAGCATAAATAATAAATTCCTCAAATTAAGATGAGCTTCAGTGATCCATGTCTTCACTTTGTTGATTTTGAGAGCTGACTTAGAGCTCTTTGAGAGGAGGGCAAGCAGGACAGTTGGGGCCAGAAGCCCTTTTTCTGTTGAAGCCTCTGAAATTACTCCAGATTTCAAACTATTTGTCCAAGAATGTTTCTATAGTTGCTGAAGTTGTAAGAGTTTTGTTGAAATCCCTATTCCAAAGTAGATGTGCTTCGAGTACAAGGGCAGGGGGCTTTTTTAGAGAACAGCCATCCATCCATCTGTCCCATCAACAACTGACATCTCCATATCAGCTACTTGGGAGGGATGCACAGAGCTGGACTGCTGGAAAACTCAATAGTGTGTTGGTGGAGTGTGCTTAGGCTCTGATGCCATTGGGCTGGCAGGGGAAGAGAGGTCAGGCTCAGTATCTCTGTTGAGAAGTACTAGGAAATGTGTTTGTTCTTCCTCTTGTATTAAAAAAAACAATAAGACTGATCCCAGGCCTTATGACATGTGTGCTGACGGGTGGATATTTAAACCACATTATTTCAAAAATCCCATTTAAGAGCTCCATGAGATACATGCGTGGATCACCCCAACCTCGTTACCATTTTCATTTTCTCACTGCAGTCAAGTCACATGCATTACTTTCATATGTCAATGTATGTAGATAATTTGATCCAGTTCTAATTTCTGTTATGTCTTACTAGTGTTGTGACAACAAATTCCCAGTGAAGAATTGCCCAGACCTGTGTAAGTCTGATGAGCCTTGACTTAATTAACATCAGATTTATCTTTTACTCTAGACGGTGTCACACTGGTGCACACCAGTCGGATGTTTCATTTAAGCTGACAGCAGTGCTTCAGCTCCTGAAAGGTGCAACACCAGCAACTCCAAGCAATGTCTGGACAGGTTTCAAAGCCAGTGGATCTTATATCGTGTACTTACGGACACTTTAGAGCCTTGTTGCTCTAACACCTGTTTCTAACATGGTGGTGGGTCTAGTTACTGGTTCCTGCAAGCAGAACTTCACATTTCTAGTTTACCACCATTACAAGAGAAGATATTAGTCAATTCCTGGAACCAGTGAAATGCTGGTTTACAGACAAGGAACTACAATGACAAAACAAGTCTGGTCCTGTGTGCAAGTCATTTGGAAAAATGTCTTAATAAAGTCACAAGAGGATCTGACCTGAAGCAAAATGTAGCATGCTGGAGAGTTTGTAAAACTGAGGGAGTTGTGGCACAATATCCCCTTGTAGTTTCTCCATCTTCTAACTGGTCATTATTGGCTTTGTTGCATCATTTTGGGCTTGGTTTTTTTTTCCCTAGTGGGATTTCTCTGCTTCTGAGAAGTTAGGACATCAGTGGCCTGAAGTCAGGGCAGACTGTGCTCTTCAGCATGGAAAGATACTCATGTGCAGAATGAGTTTAATGATGAGTGAGATGAGTCTCTCTCTTCTCTGTGAATTCTTGAGGCAGGAGCTCTGGTTTCCGTTGTCTCTGCATGGCATCACTTACCATCAGGGCCTAATTTCATTCAGTCATTATAGTGTACTACAAGTAAGAAAACCGTGTGTCTGGTATCACAAACCTGCACGAAGCATCTCCCCAAGTCAAGAGCTCTTTTAAATTCTTGCAAACACAACAGAAAACCGCTTTCTCTTTTCCCCTACCTTTCAAACACAAAAAGAGTCATGTGGAAAACCTAGATTATATTTTCATAAGGTACCTATGCAATAGATGTTTGGCACTGTAAGTTTAGTCGCCCTGACAAAATAATTATCTACCATGGGCCTGAGGAAAATTATTTATTTTTGAAGTTACTTAGAGTTGAGCTGGGAAACAAAGGATCTGTTCCCTCATTAAATCCAGTAAAAGGCGGCCAGTGAGACTACAATATTACCTCTGTTTTCTACAGTGGTAGAAAACCAAAGCCAGCCTCAAATCTAATCTCTGCAGATTCCCCAGGAACATACCATTCAAAGCATGTTACTGCCAATCAAGCTTTAGTGTTAGGACTTTTTGGAGTATAATTGGGGGAGAGTACATACATTCATTTTAGTCAAAATATAGAGAAATACCTGGTAGAAGATATCTTGGAAGAGACAATAAGGATATATAATGGTATTTCTGCACTCGGGTTGTTCTGTGCCGCCCTGCAGTGTGCAGTTGCCACCTATTAATTAATTACTGCCAGTTAACAAATGCATCTATTCTGTAACAGAATAGCATTGAGTTTCTTTCCAATTTGTCGATTTTTTTTGTTGTCCTCCTCTAGATCACATTTGTGGCTGGTAAATTGGTTTCTGAAATGCTGTGTCACACCCTTCGCTTTTGAGTTAGCTTTCTTCTCTGCAGGACACTGCTACATACTGTACCTTTAAGTACCCAAATCAATTTAATTAAATTTCATTACAGGCACTAGAGCTGAAACAAACTAATGGAAGCAGCCATCATGTCAGGTGGTATTTATCTCGGCATTAAATTGAAAATACTCCCTTTAGGCTCTTAAAAATTAGTTTCAATATTTAACACTAATAGCTTTTGGAATTGTTGATGGGGATAGTTTTAATGAATTTGTTGCAAACTGTTTACCTTTTCAAGGAAAGAAGCCTGTTCCTTGCGGCAGAGGAGAGCTGAAGATAGATGACTTAAAAGTACTAGGGCATTGAAATACTGTGAGGTCTCAGAGATGCTCATAATGCTCCTGGAAAACACCACAAAGATAATAATAAAAAAAAAGTCAATTTTTTTTTAATACTTTCAAAATAGTTCTAATATCCTTTAAATTGTATAGTGCATAATTTTGTATTATTGCATTATATTATGGTACAGGAAGAGAACATGAACGATTTAAACTCTCCTTTTATTTCTGAACTAGGTGTTTCTAGTATTCATATTACTTCGAGTCGGGTTTTTTTGTTGTTGTTTACATGCACCATTACCACAATTTTAAAAAGAAGCTGCAGAATTTCTTCCTGTACATCTTGGAGAAAATTATAATGAACAAAAGCATTGATTCTTTCTCACATGTGAACAAAGGACAGTTAATACTACTAGACTATAGACACCCAAACAGTTACAATAATTTTGATAATCCTGGGAATTCCCCATTTTCTTACTTCAGAATTTCCTTATAAGTTAGAAATCATTTAAAGCAAAAACTGATTTTCACCATGAAAACAAGCAGTCTTATGTTTTGGAAATATCTTCATAGCCAGAGTGCTATTTGCAATGTGAGAGTAGAGGCACAGCAAAAGACAAAACTATTTAAAAACAGCCTAAAAATGTTGCTTGGTGTTTTCATGTTTGGGTTGTTTCAATATGTGTCATTTTCCGGAACTTTGAGAACTTTGTTTTCTCTCCTGGTGTGTCAGTACAGTCAGCACATCGTATCCTGCACCATTAGGAATATTTGCCACCCAGTGGCAGGAAAAAGCTTCTGTACACGTAGTGAGCTACTTCTGTAGTGATAGCTACTTCTCTACACCTAGTGAAAACACTAGAGACAAACACTCTGTACTTAAAATGAAGCACTGGGTGGCTTTTTCACTGACCGCTATCGCAATGCTTGATCTTGCAGGACGGATGGTCACAGTATCACTTTGTAGCTTCATCTTCAACAATAGAAAGGGATCGACAAAGACCGTACTCTTCATCACGCACGCCCTCCATCTCTCCCGTGCGCATGTCTCCTAACAACCGCTCAGGTAAGACCGGGCCGTGAGGACTGAAGTAGTGACAGAGGTAATCTATCGCTTATCATTTTCCTTCCTGCGGCGAGGTCACTGGCGTATGGACTTGTGGCAGAAGGGCACAAACTATATTCTTTATTCTCACCTGAATTACCGGTTCAGAATAGGAATTATGTTTTCTTACTAACACCTGGTAGAGTTTTACAGCAGAAAGAATACTCCATAGCTTTTTTCCTTATGAGTAGATCTCAGGGTAATGGTGTCCACTTGTGGCATAAGGAAATTCTTTTGCTCACTTTGTTAGTCATGAAAGCTGCTGAGTTTTTGTGGTGACTGCACACTTAGAAGAAGCTGAAGAATCCACTTTTTTTTTTTGTTGTCTTTTATTCTGATTATATATGTAGGTGTGCATACACAGGCGTATGTAGTTTTCACAAAAGATTACCTACAGGTCTTCCTGTAATGTGGATAGCATATTTACACCAGCTATCATTAATTCTATATAATCTATACAATTAATTAATGTAAGCATTAATGTAAGCATGCGTTAATTTTTCTGTTTAGGAATCGTGGCATTTTTTCTCTAAGCTAGGACATACCTTGGTTAGATAGAACCATTCCCCCACTGAAAATCTTTGCAGATAAACAAAATGAAGCAGTCAGCTGTTCAATATGCTTTTTGCTACTTGTGCAGTCAAACACTGACACTCCACAGATATACCCAGAGCGTAGGGTGAAAACTAGCTAAAATTATCATAGCCATCAGCATTGGGCCATAGTTTTGTTCTTAAGAAAATTGTTTTAATTATCTTGAAGCTGCACCTTAGTCCTGCAGAACAACCATTGAGGAAATTTGAAAAAAATAGAAATACAGTGAGAGCTGCTATTTAGTTTTCAAAACCTGACATTGCACAAGTCTGTAGAGGGCTCCTGTTCCATTTTTTGGTCTCCAAAATCTTGGTTTGACTGTACATGTGTATAAACACTTGAAATTTCTGGCCCTGAGATATCAGTACTGTCTTTGGCCTGAACTGTCTCCTCACTTTGGTTACTCAGTTGCTTAAAAAACATGCTTAAAGGAAAGCTGGGGTGAAATATTTCTGCCATCATCTGTTACCAGAAAACTGGAAGAGGAAAAATGTTTCTGAAGGAAGAGGAGTCACTGTAATTAAAGACAAGTCATCTCAACTTCATTCTCGAAAACTGCTGGAACAAAGAATCACACTCAGAGCATCTCAAAGATAACAGGAACATAAGATATTGCTTAACTCTAGGAATATTTCTGCATAGAAGTAAAAGTTACTGTCTGGTAGTATCCACATCAAATCAAAACAGTGATATGATTTGTTCTTATAAAATCCACTTGAATTCCTGCTACAACATACTTAAAGCACTCAATGGATAGAAAACTCAGTAAATTAAATCTACTGTAATCAGTAAGACTGACTTACACAAGATTTTTATGGCCAAGCTAGAAAACAGTCCAGAAAGTGTCACTTGTGGTAAAGACAAAACTAACTGAAAACAATTCACAATGAATGGCTATTGCTTATTGCCAAAGTGGAAGAATGCTTGGCTTGGGGGTTTGCCTCGGGCCTAGTACTCTTCAGGGGTTTCATTAATGACCCCATTTAATGACAAATAGAAAAGACCCCTATTACATTTGCGAGTGATGTAAACCTGGGAGAGGCTTATGTACCTCCAAGGACATTACTGGAATTGACTCTGATTAGTTGGAGGTACTGTCCAAAGGGGGAAAAAATGTCCAGTCCTTCAGAAATAAATGATAAGGAGAATGTCTGTCTAGACAGAAGTTCTTCATAAATGACTTGGGAATTTCTTTCGGTTGTACCTGTGAATCAGGGTAAGAGAACCCACTGAATGGACTGTATTTTTTAGCTCACACAAGAGAGTCACTAGATGGGAGCATTGAGAAAAGGTATGCACAAAGTATTCAAGCACTTAACAGCCAGCTGTGAAGAGGAAAGGCATGAATTTTCTCTACTCTCATAGCAGGCAAATGAAAATAATGAGCAGCAAGGAGCCAGGCTAGACATCAGGGAACATTTTCTAACTGGGGAAACAAAGCACTGGAACAGACTGCTTGGAGCAGTTACGTGGTCTCTGTCATTAGAGATCTTTAGTTGTAGATGAAAATCTGTCAAGAATTATTTTGGTGTACTGGATTCAACCTTGGGGCAAAGACTTGAAGTAAATGAACTCACTGTGTCCCACCATCCCTTGGATTTGGTGATAAGGCGCTTTCATTCCCATAGAGAGCTCTCTGTCTTCTTTTTTGGTTCCCAGAGAACAAGAGCAGAAAACCTTAATACCACTTTTCAGTGTAATGTCAAACGGTGATTTGATGTCTGCTTCCTTAAGGTAAAATCTCTGAAAGACGGCACTTCTGGATTTTAACACTTGCCAGAAAGCAGTTCTTCTCACATGAGAGGAGAGAGAGAATTCTCTCTCAAAACCATCTCTCTGTGTTCCACAGGGAACAGAGAGAGATGGTTTTGTCTTCTGTCAATCAATTTCTAACCAAAACACCAGAGTGCTTAGCATTACCAGAGTATGTGAAACAAAATGTATCCCTGTATTAGCAACTTTTTAAAGGTTTGCATCCTGTTTCATTCCATTAGCTGATTTGGTAACTTAATGTCATATTTCTTTATATCTGCTGGATTATCAGCTTTAGAATTACATCGCTATTGAAAAGCAATTTAAAAGCAATCTCCAATTCTAATGGCTTCCTAAGAAAAACCATCTGTCCCACATTTGCTGTGTAAAATCAGAGGCCAGGGCCAGCAGAACCTATCTAAGCAGAACTCAACATCACTTGTGTTTCCCTACTCCTTAACTGGAAAACGTAACATAGTTTAGAGATGCTGAAAGACATATGATCATGATCAAACTTCACAAATGACCTTGTCTTATGTTTTTTCACTATTTTCTCCCCCTTTTTTAAAGCAAGGACATTGTTATTGCTTTTCAGTTTCTTTTGACATATGTGGGTGAAGGCTGGGATGCGAAAGAAGAGAGCATCATTTACTTTTGTAGCACTGTGCCTTCCTGACACACTGGGGTGCTCTGCCACTCACCTTGTACTCCTTCCCCTGCCCTCCACAACCAGGAAAGGTCACTGTATATACTGACACCTAAATAAATTAAAGTCGGTTTACTTGTGTTGTGGAACCCAGGACAACTTGAAAGCCTTTATATTTTCCTCTGCTTTCATCCTTTTATGAAGCATCGCACACTCTTGAGTCTTCATGATCACCTTCACATTCTCCAGTGTTTGACAATCAAGTACAAAATCAGTTCTCCTTGTCACTTTGGACTATATTCCTTTCAGCCATACCATGAGTGTCAGTGATGAGAAATTTAGTTGTAATAGCTTAAAGTTGCAGTTATTTTCCTAATGGCAATTGTTCACGCATAGATATTTAAAGAGAGTTACCTTAAAGTATAAGGCGTTTTTGCCATATGTTTTCTGTGAAAAAAAAAAAACTTCTATTTTTTTCCTGTCCCCATTAGAATAATTTAATGGATTTGTTTATTTTCAACAGAGAAGGGAAGAAACTGTTTTACAGGGGTTTTTCCACACAGTTTAAAGTTAATGGTCTTTTCAATAGAAATAAATTAACCATTTTGAGATGAAAAAAAAATTGGAAGTGCCTCTACCAGAATGCTTTGATGAGCTGAAGGAATTAAAAAGTGAAAGAGGAAAAAAATTATTATTGCACTTTTTTCTTAAAGATTATCTTAGATGTTGGACGTAACTGAAAAAAGTATGTTCAGAGAGAAAAAGATGTTTGGAGTTGATTGTCCTTTTTTTCCATAATGTGGTAGTGTTTCTTCAAGCAACTTAACATTACCATTCTAACAAATACGAACTTTACTAAAATGTTAACCCTAGACTTAAACACTGCACTCAGTGTTACATAGTGAGAAAAAATAAATCCATTTTTGTGATCTAGCAAGTGCCCCAGCCTCACCTCGGGAAATGATCAGCTTAAAGGAAAGAAAAACAGACTATGAATCAACTGGAACAAACGCCACTTACCATGGAAATAAGGGAGAACATACTTCTAGGAAAGACACCATGACAGGTAAGATTATGCTTACATAGCATATGTAAAAATCAGCTGTGATGGAGCACTGATTTTATGGGCTGGGCTGGGTTTACTGCTTTGCTCAATTCCAAAGTTTTAGCCACCTTGAGAAATTTAACTGAAGAAATATTTTATTTTCATAAATACAATGCTGTGTGAAAATGATTTATGAAGACCGTGTTTCTTTACAGAAGAAAGGCTCTAAACACAATTTTGCGTTCCAAGTTTGTTTCCATGTCAGAAGGAAGTCGGTAGTTCACTTTGAATTAACTTGTGTTATTTGGGCAAGCATGGCAATGGTTGATCATGAGCAGCGATCCCTAAGTCTGTCTTTTGCAGGGAATGTCTTTCTGTGACCACTTGGCTTATTTTGCACATCAGTCATTCCTAGCAACGTCAGTAGCGTTTTGCAAAGGCTATCCCTGTTCCTTTCTCAGCTCAACAGATTTAAATGCAAAATTTTCCTTGTGTATGTTATGGCATCTATTACAAGTTTCACAGAAGGCCTCCTTTCCCTAGTGAGCTCATTGACCTGTTAAAATTTCAGTCATTATAAAATCCTGAGTGCTTTGCCTGGCACTGCACCTCTTAGTAAATGCTTTGGCGAAATGTGTGTTGGTCTTCACCACTGCACAGATTCATATAACCTCTGTTGAAAATTTTCTTACATTTATATACTGCTGAGCATCATGATGTCCTCTCCTCCAAACGCTACCTCAGGCAAGTAAAAAAATCACAGTGCTTTCTGAATGCCTGTTACCTTTTCCCATGCCCTCTGTAGAGGTCTTGCTCAGAGAATGGATCGTCTTTGTGTTCCTCAGCTCACTGGGGACACCAGGGACGTGCTGACTCAGTGTCAAGCTATCCATAGTAGCTTTCACATCTGTATTCAGGATATGATGATACTTGTACTGCATCTACTGTTCTTTATGCCATCGTGTAATGACACCCAGCCTTTGAATTTGTGTGGAAAGGCAACGCGGAAAATTCATTAGGATAAAAGTGAAAATGTGAAGAAGAGGAGTGACACTGGAAACCACAGAAGTGAGAAGAGTTCAGAACGGCATCTGCAGCATACTACATGAGATTTCTGCAATTCAGTCAAGGTACTGGTTTAATATATCTGTCATATTTAGGGTGTTTCATAGCCAGCGCACGAGATGGTTCTCTAAAGCACCTCAGTGGTCCTTCTTTGTGTTATTGTGAAGGACAGGAATGTGATTTTTTTTCTCAGCACTTTGTCAAGGATCCATAAAGGGGGAATCTCAGGAGTAAGAACAGCAGGCTGAGAAGACAGGAACGTTAGTATTTTGCTCTAGCTCTGTCTGCAAATTTAGACTACCAGATTACATCAGAAGGTTCACCAAAAAAACGTTTTCCGTGTGAAAAACTGTTTCCTTGCAGATAGTTGCATAGCTTTCCTTGTCTCTCTCCACACTTCAAAAATTTGGATGGGTTTTCCCACCACCACCCTCTTTTATTTTGCCTCTTGATATAGGGTTTTGGTTTTTTCTCCCTTTTTCCCTTGTTTCCTTTCTCTTTCAATATAATTTTCAGAGGGTGAGGTTTGTAGTTCCCTGGGAACCTTTGGTCAACTTTGATTTTTGCATCCTTTTCCTTTCATATTTGTTTGTATTTTGTCTGTTCTTCATGATCTTTTGGGTGGGCTTTTAGTACGAAAACTTGAAACTTTCAGAATCATTCTGCTATCAACTATTTCTCCAGCTACTGATCTCAGTGAGAAAAATGAAAACCAAATCAAATTGAAAATTGTAACAGTGTTTCACAGTCACATGACACAAAAGCTGGAAAGGGACTTTTTACAGGGGCAGGCAGTGATAGTACAAGGGGTAATGGCATTCAACTGAATGAGGATAATTTTAGGATAGTTGTAAGGAAGAAATTCTTCTCTGTGAGGGTGGTGAGGTCCTGGAACAGGTTGCCTAGAGAGGTTGTGGAAAAGCCATCCCTGGAAGTGTTTAGCACCAGGTTGGATGGGGTTTTGGGCAGCCTGGTCTAGTGGAGGGTGTCCATGCCCATGGCAATGGGATTGGAACTTTGAGATCGCTTCCAAACCAAACCAGTCTGGGATTCTGTGACCACTGAACGAGTGAGTTTGGAATTAACAAATCACTTTCTCTGTCTTTCAGATCACCAAATCTCTGGCTCAAATTAACCAAAGAAAATGACAGAAGGAGGCTTGCTTGTCAACATTCACCATGAAATTTCTGTAACATACTTGTAGCACATCAAATAATAAATATTTCATTAAAGAACAATATAATATCAGTATTTTTTATTTTAGTTGTGAGACATTTTGTTTTTATTTGGATGGTCTAATATAAGTTAATGCAGCAAGTTCCTTGCAATGCCCATATTTAATTTGCTGCATCAGACAATGCATTGCAACTAATACATTCACTGATCCTTGGAGACTTAGATAAGTGGTTTTTTTCAGGTTCCACCTGGTATATACACATTTTGAGTTGCTCTTGTTTTTTTGTGTCAAGCTGATGTATTACACAAAGCTTTCTTTGACTTACGGATTTACACAGAGTGTAGAGCCATAGATGTAGTCCTAATTTATCCATGACTGCCTCCATGCTCTTCTCCAAAGCTCTTCTCAGTTTATAGTTCAAAAATTTTATGACCTCTTGGCTGGGAGTGGAATGAAGGAGTTTTGATGGATTTTCAAAGTAGAAATGTTGGCTACTTGCCACTGTGGGGAGCTGTCAGGAAACCTCTGGGAAAAATGGAGAATCTGTGAAGTAAACAGTTCAGCTGAAGATGATAACTTATATTGATTTCACAAGGACAGCTAAAAAATAGAGGAACAATATCAAAGTTCTCATTGTCCTCTTCCCTTCCCAGGTTTATGATACCTTGTATATTTACTATCCATCTTCTCTTCTGTGTAGAAAATAATAACCAATAATAAAATGTTATCATCTGAAGTATATTTTTAAGGCAAAAACTATTATATTCCTTTAAAATAAACCACAGGAACTCTAATTGCATGTTATAATGTTATTTATGCTGCGGTGTTTTCCTTCGGAACAGGGAAGATAATATCATTGTATACTGTCGTGGGACTCCCACTCTCAAGTTTCTTTTGCTTTGTTAGTTCCCTCACTGAACTAATACCTACCCCACAGTCTGCACCCTGTATCTTCCCTTCCACCAGCAGAATCCCCCTGTGATTAATTTAGTGTCTTTTAGCTGCTGGGAATAAATCATCTACGCTTTTGTCATTTAAACTTACTTGGAAGTCCCTCCACATTCAGAACACAACCAACTACCGCCAACTGTTGCAGTAGGTGCAGATACACATGCTTCTTGAACTTACTGTTACTATAAGAAACAGTAATACACCAAAATCTTCTCTTATGCCCTTACCTCATCATTCACCGTGCAGGAAGGTGCAAGAGGCACAGAAGCGTTTTCCATACTGTCTTGATCTAAATTTTAGAAAATAGAGTCCCATCACTTACAGCAGAAAAATCAGGTTATGCGATACCAGATGAGGATGACTACCTGTCCAGCTGAGCTTTCCTTGCTTGTAACAGTCTGAGTTTGTGAGGGCAAAAGGCTAGCACCTTGTTATTCCAAACTGTCTGTAAATGTGTTCAGAATAAGTACTTACAAGAACTGAAAGCTGAATGTTAAACCATGAATCAAGCACCTGGGATATGCGGGGCCAGCTTTGGTTAGTGATACCTTTGTCACATAAACCATCAAGTGACATAATTTTCAAAGCTGTTGTCAGCTTTGCAGAACGCTGCTGTAGGGAACTATTTGATTTTATTTACTTTTTCTTTAAACCGAGGTCACCTTGATAACTGAATGGGGGGAAAAAGAAGGTATTTTTCTATAGTGCTCCTCATGTAATACAACCACAAAGCACATCAGGTTGATGATAGTACTCATTTTAGAACCTTGACAATTTAAGCTAGTAAAATGTACCTCTTCAGTACTGTCTTGTGCCGATGCTTAGGAAGCGCATAAAATACAGTCAGATGCACACTCATTTGTCACTCTTCATTTCATCTGCAGCTATAGTTCTCACATCACTGTAAGGAAGTGTGGCTGCTGGAAAACCTCCATCTCTTGCTCCTGTTGCCCCTTTCTCTTCTTTTGCCATATTTTAAAAGAAATAACATTTCAGTTAACCTCTCCATTAATTTTGTGATTATGGTACTCATACAGTATTAACAGCAAAAAATCAGATGCTAACCACACAATATCTGTCCACTCATCTAGCTCACTTTCTTCCTTCTTTCTTTTATATTTGCCCTCTGCTTTTGGACAGCAATAGTCAACTGCTCACTGAAGCATGGTAGAGCGGGAATGGAGTTCCCAGGGATGCCCCCTGCGTGTTCAGAAGCAGGTACTGGAGCGGGGCTGCATGCACTGCTAGCAGCTACATTGCTTGACTTCCATTTCCTCCAGAGACAAAATTATCTCAGCCTCCCAGCTAGTCTAAGCCAAGATTTCTTGTTCTTGAACTCTTGGCATTCATTTCTGAGCATCGGATGTGTCATTGTATTTCTTTTTATTGCATTAAGAAAAAACTAGTAACTTTTTTTTTGCCTTCTACCCTTGTGAATCTGTAACCACGTCACTGCAGTGAAATCGGCAATGCAGACCTTGCAGGTATTTTCATAAGCTGAAATTATCCATATTTCCATGGCAGAATACATGATCTGGGAGACTAAGTCTTCAATCTGGCATGTGACAATCTGAGCACATCAGTGCAAATTTCACAGTAGTGCATTGGACAGCTCTGGACTACTTCTGGGTTTTTAACAGTCACAGCTGTTAGTGGCGCATATGTACCACAGGCCTTTTTATATGCCTCTAAAAAGATGGATAGGTCATTGCCTCCTTAAAGTCTCTCTGATTATCTGCAGGAACAACATATAAATTATTGTGTATGCAGCTTGCTGTTTTTCATCTGATTCTTCATAAAAACCCTCTGATGTCGTGCCTTTTACCATCTTTTATTCTTGACATCAAACCACCATAAATGGTTCTGGTATGTCTGGGCCAAGTATGTCCAGTCGTGCCCAATTGAAAACTTGCATGCATAAAACTTCAACACCGCTTATCTTACCATTTGTATATGTGAAGCAAACTAGTTGCAAGAAGTTCTGCCTCTGTTAATGAGAATCCAACATGTTGTATGTCATTTTTACTTTGTTCAAGAAGTAGCGCTTCACAAAATGAGCTAGTGAAACACTCTCACTATCTTTAGATCTTGAGATGAGGAATTTGTATGAACCCAACTTATTCTAGCGCTTGGTGGAACAAGAAAAAACTCAGAAAAAGAGCATAAAAAAGATGGTATTCAGGAAAGGTCAGACAGTTGTACTACCGAGAATCATGTCATCATGACATGCACCGTAAACAGCAATGTTGATACAGCTTCTTCTGAAACCAAAGACTGTCATCAAGAGGGAGAATTTTAAAGGCTAAAGCAGAGGATGCACGTGGAATACAAAAACACTGACATAACAAGTCACATGCATCACTCAATATAGGTGACAAAAAGCAGTCTGAATAGAGAGAAAATGTGGACCAACCCTTTGACTCTAACATCTATGACCAAAGGCAAACTACTGAAGCAGTCCTCATTTCCATCTGTTAATAGTTTGTATTCTTCCCACCTTCAAAACAAGGATCCTGCTGCAGGCTCTGGAGACCTCTAGAGCCCTTCGCTGTTTCCTACACAGGACTATGCACTGTCTCGCTCAGTAGCTGCATCCAGCTCTTCAAGAAACCAGGAATTTTTCACCTTTATTAGTTAATGGTTATGAAGTGAAAAATCTTCTTCCAGCTGCTAGGGCTCTTCGTCCCAACATAAGTCCTGTCTTTATGCTGTTTTGGGAACACAGTGGAGATCTTTGAGAAGACCATTTGAGATCTGTAAAGCAGCAGCATGGAGCAGTGCACCAAACTCTGACAGAATTATACCCCCAGCATGAAAAACATGGCAGATGTGAAGATCAGAATTGGCATGTTACAATCAACTTTGTTACAATCAACCATGCCATTCCTATCTCCAGAGCGGGTGTGGGGGTGGCAGTAAAGATAAAGGCAGGTGAACATGCTGTGGTCCATGCTAGCAGGTTGTCAAAGGAAGAAAGAGTGGTTACTTTTTCAGTAACTGTGGTTCTTCTCAGTGATGTGACTAGCATGGATCCCATACCCAGCTTTCAGCTCAGTCTTCTCCCTCAAAGGTTTTGAGTTATGAAAGTACTAAAAGCAACTTTTGGTGCCACCAGGTTTTATACCATTGCACAGAGACCTGAGAAGAGTCGCATGAGCAACATGTTTCAATTCCAGCGATGAGTCTGATTCACAACCGCTCAACTTTTACTTTCAAGCACACACTTTTATGATGAGAGTCTTCAAGACAGCATTGAATCATTGGTTATAATGTCTGGAAAGTTAATAACGCATACCCAGTAAGAACCAGTGTGCAGCAGCCACAGCCACAGAAAATGTTCCCCTCATGCTTTTTCAAATATGAGAAATAAATGCAATCTTTCTAGCCCTACCAGGAAACTGAGCTTCAGACAGGTAGCTAAATCAAAGGCTTCAGTGAAGTCAGCCTTGCAGGGAAAATCCTAAGCCTTCTGTGTGTTATGGGGGTGGGGAAGGGAGGGAAATAAACTTTTGCAAGAGCATATGATGTAATCCTTGTCTTTAGATTTACTTCTGATTTCAGACTCACAGCTCAGTTTTGTCCCTGGATCCAGGACATCAGAAAAATGTGACAGTGGTTCATTTGAGACTGTTTTGGTTAGATTTCGTCAGTATAACTGCATGTTATTCTTTTGGCATAACTCATTTTTCAGTTGGGTTTAATAATTTTTCCCATTGATAATCTCACCATGTAGCAAAAGCACTGCAGGATGAATAATCCAGGGCTTGGTGTAACATCGTTCAACTGAAGTGAAAGGAAGGAAATGTTTCTTAATATCTAGAACTGTTTCCTGTTTCATGTATGTGATATAAGATCCCTGTTCTTATATATGAACTATTCACAACCTGAAATATCTTACTGAATTCTAACTACATGACATTTTTTTTTTATATATGTGGAGTTCACAAGGTTGGTACAAACATGACATAGTGCCTGTGATCATTAGTAAATGTATACCATGTACATGTAAGTATACCGAAGCCAAGACTATGACCGTTTAGTGGGACAAAGATAAAATAGAAGTTTCCAGATGCTTTTAAAGATTTTTGTGCTTGTGAAGCAGGTGTTGTATCATGTATTTAACGAAGCCTTCAGAATTCATTTTGATGCCAAAGAGATATGTTTGGTAAACCTGCTTTTGTTTTTTTCCTTCCTATTTTCTCTCTCCAGCTCAAAACACTGGAATCTCAACATTGTACAGGAATTCATATGGTGCACCTGCTGAAGATATCAAACATAACCAGGTAAGTACAGAGATGAAAATGTTACTGTTCCAGATGGCAAAGGACCAGTGTAACATCTTGTATGGAAACTAAGAAAAAAAAACCCACAAAGACTGATAAATCTAGATTGTAGGGACTGAGTCATCTGCTTGTGCAAATGCTACCACTTCTGCTGGTTTCAAACCTTCTTTACACTAATGCATAATTTCAGCCCAAGTTCCAAAAAATGTCCAACAGGTTACAACAGAACATGTACAAAAATTATGTAAGGTGATCAAACCTGTAACTCTAAACAAAATCAAGAGAGGTTTGAGGCTGGAACTTAAAAGTTCTGGATATGGGTGACAGAGTCCAAAAACCAATCTAATGTCATTAGGTACTTTTAGTATCTCTGGTATCTCATGATGACCTTTTCCAATGAATTTGTTTAATGCCAACCACATCTTGTTACCTGTGTACAGCCATTTTTAAACCACACACTACTGACACTGTAGCATAAGCCCTCAGATTTCTGTTTAATCACCCCAGAAGAGTGATTGCATCAAGGCTTTTTGTTTGGCTGGATTTTGATGTGTGCGTCAGGGTATGAGCTAGAGAAGATCTAGCATTTCATCATCAAGGACACTTTCCCATGTGTCCCATCCAATTTTCCTACTTTCCCATCCAAAGCATTTGTTCTAGAACTTTGGGACTCTTAAAAATGTCCTGTCACTACAAACCAGAAAACAAGCAGTAAGCATGTCTGGATAAGGTGGGCATTACAAAAATGTCATTGGCAGCATCAGTGTCAAGCTAATGCACTCAAAGACCTGCTTTGAAAGACTGTCATGGTCTGGGATGTAGCACCGCAACCGTTCCTCTCTTCTGGAAGGACCGTTACTAACGCTTGCCGAGCTAGCAGGATCCGCTGAGTGTTCTGACACCAGCATCTGAGCATCGCTATGCCCTGTCGTGACAGTTTGAGAATCAAATGGCTGTGTCATTTTGCAGTGACAAGGTCTGCCCCAACTTGCAGAGGTGACACAGAGTGAAAGCTAGTGTTCCACCAGAGCTACTTAGCATGTGTTTGTATATGTCAGGTTTTAATTAAGCCCTGCCTATGCAAACAAACTTGCTAGGCCTGTCTGCAAAAAACTGCATGGCAAGCGGAGGTTACGGGACCACCTGAGAGGTTATTACTGCATTTCATAAATCTTTCAGCTTCAAGGTAACTTTCTGGAAGGCAGCATCAACACAAGATTGCCAACATGAAGTGTTGAGGAGTTGGAAAGAAGATGGTTCAGCTCAACAGCAGCAGAAGAACAATTTGCAAGGCACTTCTTAGCTTGAAATCTTCTCCTGTCAGTGCCCTGAAAACTACAAATGGTTCTCAAAGATGTGGTGTCCCTCCAAATCTCACTTGTGGCAAAGACAGCTGCTCAATGTTAAGTGTCTTTGGAGCAGACATTGCTTCCACTCAGAGCCCTCAATGCTGAGTTTTGACCGCTGATGTTTGCATTGTATATCACAGACATATATGACATAGCTGCAAAATAGCCAGAAAAGGTACACAGGGATGATCGGTACAAAGGTAACTGTAGGCTGCACTGCTCAGTTCCAGATTTAAATTCTTTTATCAGTAAATTAGCATCTCTTAGCTGCAATGGCAGTGGATATTAGAGGTATTTAGTAAATATATTAATTAAAGAAGAGTAGTGTCAGGCAAAGCTGTGGAATTATTTCACTACCAAGCAATAACTCAAGCAGACGTTAAGATTACAAAGATTTGTATTTCCAGCATGATATACACACAGGCAGACTTACTCCTTCCCTCTTGTTGCCCACACACTAAGCTGTCTCTAACAAGCTGTGGGCATTACTATCTTTCAGGTTTCAACACAGCCAGTTCCACAGGAGCCCAGCAGAAAAGATTATGAACCGTATCAGCCGTTTCAGAATTCAACAAGAAACTATGATGAGTCCTTCTTTGAGGACCAAGTGCATCATCGTCCACCTGCAAGCGAATACAACATGCACCTGGGACTAAAGTCAACTGGCAACTACGTCGACTTCTATTCAGCTGCTCGTCCCTATAGTGAACTTAACTATGAAACAAGCCACTATCCAGCCTCTCCCGACTCCTGGGTTTGAGACTTGGGCAGATACAAAAGCTCCAGGAACTGTGCATGTGCATGCATACCACGAGACATTTTTTTTCCTGCAAATTTAGTTTGTTAAAGCCTGTTCCATAGGAAGGCCCAGATAACCAGTATGGAAAAAAAAACTAAGAGATCTTTTTTTTTAGAAGGCTTAAAGATACGAAAGCTATACCTGGGAGTAATTAGAAAGAAATATATATACATATATATTTTACAGCGTGGGGCAACTTTACTGTTGGCCTGTAGAGTCTAAAGTTTGGTGCTGTATACTGAACGTGGCTGAAGGAAGGAGGGAGAACATGACAGTGGATGTGGGCCAAGAGTTAAGCACAAGTAACTGAGCAGTGTACGTACTTTATGGGGAACAGCTTCTCACACTTTGTTTAATATCCTCATTCATTGTGAATCTAGGCTTCAAGTTGCATTTGGGGTTTCCTCTGTACAGCAAGATGTTTCTTGCCTTTTGTTAATGCATTGTTGTAAAGTATTTGATGTACATTACAGATAAAAAGAAAAAAACAAGTGCATTGTGTATATTACACCAATGCCACAGTGTTTCTTCATCTATGGTTCTAAATATTGCTTCAATTTCAAAATTTGAAAGATGTATGAATTTCCAGTTTTTTGTTTTCTTTTCCCCGGTGCGTTTTAAAAAAAAAAAAACAAAAAAAATAAAAAAAAAAAAAAGGAATATTTAGCAGTATTGTTCGTTCTGATATGTGAATTTGTTTGTGGCAACTAAAAAAAAAAAGGCATTCAGCAGTTTCTGACAACTAACATTCTTCATTCCACACTCCTTGTCAACAAAGTGCTTTTTCACTGCCTAAAATTTTAGATGTAGATATTTGAAATAGATTTTTTTCATTTATACCAGTTTTCTTTATGATGATACAGTGTTAAAAGAAAATAAATTACAATTGATCTGTCATCCATATTTGCTAAGAATGTCTATTTCCAAGGACCTACCATATAAATACACATTCTTACTTGTATGTGTGTCCACGTATGCATAGTAGTCTGTGTGTGTGTGCGTGTATGTGTTTGAGCGTGTGCATTTGTGTGGCGTAAGACTTCTTTTCATCCAATGTTTTCCTTGTTCAAGCTTCAATTTTTGTTTGATTTTTCAGGGTTTGGGTTTTTTAAAACAGTGGAAACTCCAGTATGTGCTTTCTCTTACTTTCTTATCCATTGACAGCAATTCATAAGTGTCAGGCCGCATACTCACAATGGAAAGGGTTTTCAGCGTTGGTTTTTTTCCACTAACTCTTTCACCCTTAGGTGCCATTTCCTTTAAAATAGCATCTCTTGATCTTCTCTTGAGGAAACATCATTACTCTCCAGCCACAACCCAGCAACCTCTCAAGGAAGGCAGAGTTTGATCTCGCTGTCTCCCCAAGGGAATGGAAAACAAAAGACCAAACAGACTTAAGTCTGGAGCCTTGGAACTCTTGGGGCTGTAGAAGGTTCCAACTCCTGAACCATTAGGACAATCATTTCTTTTAGCCCATACCAAAAAGAAAACCCAGTGCACAAAACACATTCCTCAGATACAATACTGACCATTTCCGTGCATTTAAATTAAAACTGTAAAACAAAAAGTGTAAGGGACAGAGATTTTTTGCTTTTATTTTTACTTTTCTGTTTTTTACTTGAAGACTAGAATAGGAAGCTAAGCTATGAGGCTGGAAGAGCTGGCATATTCATCTTAGCTCTTGGAATTCTGGATGGGAAATAAAGAATCTAGCATTTCCTAATTTCTTTGATTCAGGCCACCATTTGCAGCTTTCACGGCATAAGACCCACCACAAATAGAGTAGTTGTTAAATTGCGCAAATTACAGTTGAGGAATTTGATTTAGGTTGTGAACATTTCTGTGATTAGCTGTTTGTAATAGTCTTAAACATCACCCGGCACACTTCTGGCTGTGCTTGGGGCGGGAGAAGTCTCTCGCCGAGTCATCATCGCCTGTTCTATAGGACACAGCCCGAGTAGTTCATGCAGGCGGTCGTTGTGACGTAGAATTGGTTTATCGTTAATCTAGGACTAGGTTAATCTTTTTTGGCAGCTTTTCCCAGTGTACGATATGTAACCTTATCTGCTCTTTGTAGTAAAAGGGGAAAAAAAAAAAACGCATGCAAAAAAATTTTTAACAAATTTAAGAAAGGGTGGGTGGGAGGGGCACAGTGGGCCAGATGTATAGCGAGGTAGATAAAATATTATTCATAGTTTTGGACACAGGTTGTTTATATTTTATTTATTACATTGATTTTAATAAGATAAGTGACATTTGCAGTGCTCTTTTAAACAAAGCACATTTTCAGTATAAAAACTTTTTTTTAATAAAGAATGTCACTGGCAATTTGAAGTTCTTCTTGGCTGCCTGACAACCGGCAGGGTGGTGCAGTTCTCCAGGCGCGGGATTGCCAACAGGCCAAGGGGATCCGTCATTCCATTGGAGGTCCTTAAGACGGGAGGTTTTTGTAAGTTGGGTTTATTTCTGTTCTTCAAACTACTGAAACACCCACAATGCCCCCTTTCAACTCCTCTTAGGAATTACTTGGAGTCCAGTGTTGACCATTGCTCAAGTGAGAGATCCTGGATCGACGACGTGGCATAAGATACTTTTTGTCTAAAGTTTGTGTTGTTCTGTTTCCATTCTTCCGTAGTGGCAAGTGCTCTGACTGATTAACGTTCTCTCTTGCTGTACCGAGTCTTGAGAAGGTGTTGAATTGCCAGGCTTCTCTTCTAGGTTTGGAAATCCAACACCACTGCCATACTGAGCAAGATGATGAATGATGCGTTCTTTTCAATACTGAGGAAAGTCTCATGAGCTATTGCTGTTCCCTTCATTCTTGTACTAGATCACACAAAGAAATAGAGAAGAAACAAAACTGTTCAAAAAAAAATGTATAAAATGCAATTGATGTACTGTAAAATGTCGGATTTTTTTTATTTTTAACAAGCTTCATATTAGAATCTTGTTCAGCTGTGTAGAGCTATATAAAATCTCACTGTTTTATTAAATGATGTTTATGGTCTGGAAGGAATGGTTAACCTATCTCAAGATTAACAAATTTGCACTAACGTGAGCAATATTGATTTGAAAAAAATTAATTCAATATTTAAAAGATAAACTATGATTTTAAAGGTATATTAACACTGAAAGTACATTTCGACAAATAACATATTTAAGCCCAAAATATAAATGGTTATGTCAGATAACACAAAAGAACTATAACAATATAGATTGAGAAAAAATAAAGATAAAAGTGTGTTCACTGTACATGTTGCTGACATGTACAAAGACAAACTCATATTGACGTATTTTCTATTAATAAATCCTACTGTATTGTGGAGAATCGCTGGTCATAGTGCAATATGTTTAAACCCAGGAGTTGGCTCCATAGACTGATGCCTGACCTCACACGGCCAACACAACCCTGCCGTGTATTACCCTGTCGATGTGAAGCAGAGAGCTAACTTAGAGCCCTCAGGTCATCTGCTTCCACCCCACCCCCCACCAGGTTTGTGAGCACAACCCAGTCTACAACAGCAAGCAAAGAGGGAAAAGGTATTCTTGAGCATCAACACACAGTTGGCCCCTCATTACGGCTTCGAGAGCTCGGCTTATGGAGAGGTAATCTATCCCCACCGGTAGAAAAAAGAAAAATAAAAAGCTCAAGGCTTTTTTTAACAAGGCCACAGTGCCACATTGCAGGAACACGCTCTAAAATGTAGATCTTGGCACCCACATTACATAGGCTGCAGTCAAGAAACAGCCAGCCATTCATTTCCTGGTGCGTTGCTGGGAGTCCCAGTGTGCCGTGCATGTAAGGGCTGGGGAGTAATTGATTCCTGGGACAGAGTTGTGTTAGCTTGCAGAAGCATCTTGCCTAGGGTGACTAGAACTAAAATCAGAAATCCTGGATGGTTTTTAATACATTGGCACAGCACAGGCTGTATGTAAGCCCATGCGCTGCAAGGGTGGCTTTCTCAGCTCCCCTACCCCATCACTCATTGTCTCCGGCAGGCAGAGCAAGCTCCAAGTTGGATGCTACTGCTTGTATCATGTTGAGCAGTGGGATGAGAGAACAAACAAGAGCCCTAAAAATACTCAGAGCTTGCATGTTGAGACAGAAGCACACCTGTAGTTACTAACACTGAAATGGGCCCAGCAGGTTTGACACAGTAGTACGAATAAGCTAACGCACTGAATGCTCAATAGCAGCAGCAGCAGTATGACACCTGCAAGGTTTCGTGCTAGAGCAGTGGGAGTGAGTGGCAGAAGGCAATTGCAGGTCACTGTTGGGCATGTCCAGCTTCAGACAGCTGGAGATGTTGGACATGAGGGCAGCGACTGCTCACTGCTGGGAAAGAGCGAGGAGAGGGGTAGCACTCAATCAAAGACTTTTAGACTAGGTCTGAGACTTCAAGGTAGGTCAAACAGACGTTAGGCAGCCAACACTGAGGCAGCTTTTTACAAATTCCCCTCCCCAGCACTCTCAGTGGCAGAGTGTGGTCTGACCAATGGTTACATGGACACAGTTCACACAGGGGGACCATTCCATGGAGGATCCAGCTTTCAAGGACCCTGTACTGTCAGCTGGGCAGTACCCGATACAGGTGTGTGGCTGAGCAGCTACTCGCAATCAGCACTTCTGGGGCTGGGGCTGGGCTGGCCAAGAAGCAGCTCCAACCACTTGCAGTTAGAAGCCCAGCGTTTCCTTGAAGGCCAGATGCACACTGGCGTCTGCTAACGGACTGTGCAAGGCCGGCTCTTCTCCGGAGGTCTAGCCAGGTTTTCAGGCCCAAAGCCAGTTTCAGACACTCGAGGTGAATGTGAGAGGTTGAAGTTTCATCCCCCAGCTCAGGGATTGAAGCCTGGAGCCAATACCTACAGAGAGGCTGGGGGCATCCTCACTTTCCAGGCTGCTTGGAAACAAAAGTAGGAAAAGCAGCAACTCAACGTCTCATGCTACACCGGGGTTAGGAGCACTTGCTCCTAGCTCTATATCCACTCTGATGAAGGCCGAGCCCAATGGCTCCAGCTAACACTGTCACTTCCAGTTCTTTCTGCCTGATGTCCCCCCGGGGTTTGCACCACCTCAGATGGGCCACGTCAGTCAAAAGATCACTACACCACAATCCGCTGCGCGTCTGGGAAGGCACCAGCACTAGCCAGGCACAGTGCTCGAGCGAGACACTGTGCTAATGCATTATTCCTAAACCTGACTTCCAATCAAATGCACTTTTTTATTTTTAATGCCATTTTAAATGCTGTTTCATTCCTCCATGGGCGTTAGTGTTGCTTCACCAGAAGAAAGCACTTGCTAAACTCTTATGAAATTTAAACCTTTAGCTTATGCTTAATTTTAAAACTATCAGAAGTCACTGGAAAGGATTCCCTCAGCTTCATCAAGCCATGGGTCGGGCCCAGAGTAACAGCAGAAGAGTTGGTATGACCTTCTCCAAGGATGAGCGTCTGCCCTTACCAGCACACCAAAGGCTGCAACCTCCTAATAGCTAAAGGGGGAGAAAAAAGCCACTTATTTTCTAGTACCTGTCTTTCAAAATTTACTGCAGAGCCTGTGGCACTCTGTAATTTTATTTTCTCTGCTTTAAGAGAGTGAGATAAAAAGTGCTTGCAGTGACTGATTGTTGCAGTTAATCTCAGTAGTCAGATGAGTAGCTTCCGACACTGGAATCCCTTTCTTTTTCCAGACAGGCAAAATGAGAACTTTACCACTAAATCTAGGAAAGCAAACTCACAGTGTTTTGCTGATTCACTGGTGTTCACAAATTCAATTAATATATGCATTCACATAAGCTTTTTCATTTATACATTGCCCAGTGGCTACAGGGCTTGATTGTTGCATGATTTACTTACTTTACATGAATGTTATATGAAATTATATATGAAAATCTTGGTAACTAAACACATAAAGGCAATGACACATCAAGGCTGAAGAGAAGATGGGTGACAGAGAATTCAGGCTCCTGTATACTGACACAATCAAGCATTACCTCTGTTTGGCAGCAACTGATAGAGGAAAAAGGAGAGCATTTACTGTATGAAACCTGACATATCCCATAGCAAATATAGTGTCGTTCCAAAAAGACTTACACTCTCTCCCCCAAAAAGAAAAAAAAAAGGAAATCCTCAAATCTTTTTCACTAAACTACCCTGTTGACTACTCATTGGAGAGGAGGAGAATTTGCTTTATATGCAATATTTGAACAGTGTCGTGTGCTGGTTTTGTTGCTTCCCCAGGTCTGTGGTTGTGAACAAGAGCACTAAGTATTAGGCAAATCAAAATATGCAAAATAGAATCCATGTTAAAAAGCAATGTGATAAACGCCACTTCTAATTCCCCGGCTGCCACTGTGGGCTCTCCACCATGGGAAAGGCAAGAAAAAAACATGGCTGGTTCCTTTGCAGTGAGAGCCTCCTGTTACAGAAACACCAGCACTCAGTGAAGAGCATAACCACTGCAGAAGCTGATCAGAAAAGACCCACTGATTTTGGGGTGCCCCGAGACTGCTTTGCAGCAGCTTGTCCTCTGCTTTGTTTCAGTTAAAGACATCCCCTGTTTGTTGGAGGTTTTTAACCCACCCTGGTTCCTTTCTAATAATGTAACAGTTGTTACAAACCCACTCAGGTTACCAAGACCCAGGTGTGCTCCTTTGGTTCTTGCAGTCACAGCTTACCTGTGATGAAGAAAAAGGGGAAAAGGAAATCCCAGTTCGTTGAAACCAATAATTATGTGTCCCAAAAACAATTTGCAAATTGCTCAGCTGTGTTTGTTGTTTTTAAAAGAAGGAAACTCTTAATCTGAATGTTAAAGTGTGGCAGGAGATCGTGTCCCTGAGCTGGGCTCAGGCCTGGGCAAGAAGGAAGCTACAGGCATCTGGAGTGGGGATGTTGTGCTTGCAGGTCGCAGCACAGGCTGTGCCAAGGAGGAGGGCTCCAGGACAGCACACGGGCATCACTAACGTTGTCTTAGTCAGAAGGGAAAATTCTTAACATGGGGGAAAGTGGGAGCCAGCCTCCCTCCCTACAGCTAAGGTGTGTACTTTGGGGGTTTGGGGTTTGTTTATTTTTTAACTTTTGGTAATTGCATTTAAGGCAATGACCCTTCTGATGTTACTATCTGTGGGATGTGTTTTGACTAGGTAAAAGGAGAAATGGTATATATTCACACAAATATATAGACTTGAAAAGTAAGTTGGAGACAAGTTGTTTTGACTTCCAAAAATCTGATGTGTATGTGTAGGTTAAGATGGTGATTTGATCTAACAACACTGTGATACAATGCAAATTGCACACTTTAATAGACTGTGAAATCTCAGATCTATTGGGGTGGCTGTGTGTATGATACACAGGTAATTAATGACTGGAAATCAGCAACATTAAGGTTAAACAAGTGTTAAAAGACAGGAAGATTTTGGAGCTGCTTTCTAAAGTGGCAAATGATGGCTGTCATTTGTCTTGTCTGTGCTGTGCCACAGTTTAAGTGTGATGTTTGTCTGCTATATTAACTTTGATTTAAAAAATAAAAGCAGTTTTATAAGCCAGAACCACTCCCGTCACAGCAAAGCCTGCTCTGCTGAGCAAGGGAATATAAAAAGTAGGAAATTAACCATATAAACTTTTATCATGTTTCCAATACCATGTCCAGAAACCATGAATTATCCCAGAATGACCGGAGACTCTTTTACTTCCATGGATTTACTCTGTGCCTTGCTAATGGCACTTCCAGCCTCTTGTGGGGCCATCTGTCAGGGCAACAACACAGCCCTGCAGTATGTCCGACAGTATTTTCTTGAGACCTCATCAAATAGGTGTGTGCTTGGGAAGCAAAACAGCAGGTCTGGGTCTCGCTCCAACCAAAATCCTGATCCTTCCTCCAAGATCTTCACCCCACCCATCCCACGCAGGGCTGAAAGCGCAGAGGGGGATGTGCCTGCTCTAACCCGCTATACCAGATAAATCACTGCCCAGAGCTAGGAGCATATAAAGCTGCTTAAAGGTAGCTGAGCTCTAGGGCTTTTTTTTTTTTTTTTTTTGGTGTGTGGGATCCAATATAGTTTCATTATGTGACTTTGGCCAAAAGCAATCAAAGAGAATTTTTTTTTACACTTTGGGACAATTTCAGCTTAGACAAACCCACAGGAAACTTGAGGTAATCCAGACACTGATAACTACAACATGACGGATGCCGCTCACTCTTCAGTGCCAGCTGGATAGATCTAGATGCTGAAGCCTAAAAGCAATCCCACCTGGGAAATCATTCCAGGGGGTAAAGACCGCCATGCAGGGGATGCTGAGTGCTCTATGAACATGGTATGGACAGACGGAAAGATCACTGGTCACTAGAATGACAGGTATAGGGGGCATTTGTCATGTCACCTTGTTTGGAATGCGTTTCTGCTGAAAAAGACAGCAGGCTGAAACACAGGGAAGGGCTGTAGCTGTAGGTGTGTGGATGGCTGGGACAGATAAGTGCCTGGGGACAGTAATTGCTCTAAGGTAAAGCAACAGCAGCCAGTCCTGGGATGCAAGAGTTACACTCTAAACAAGAAAGCAGCAGACACTATTTTTTTGCTTATGACCTTTTAGAGTCAACCATAAAGTGAAGAAGCTGGTCTGGGGTGTCCTCTGTGCAAAAGGACTACAGAGGCCCCATGGATTTTGTGGCAAGGTGTAGTGGGAGCAGCAGCTGGCAGAGCTGGCAGGAGGAGCTGGCGGAGCAAGGCACAACACGGGGCACATGCTGTGACCATTTCCTCATTGTGTTCTCATTTTACTTCCCTTCAATTAATTTTCTTAAGGCAATGGGTGCTCCATGGCAAAGAGAGAAATTTAACTTACTGAATGCAAAAAAGCTTTTCAGCTTTTTTTTCCCCCCATACATCTGAAAGGTGCCCAAGACCATGTTGTATTAGCAACAAATCCTTAAATATACACTGCTCCTGTATATTACTGCCCATCACATCCTTGCAGATTGGCTAGTCACAGTACCTGGGTCACTCCGTAAGGTAAGTGCCCTGCCATGGAGAGCTGAAGGCACCTGAGGCTGAGTCAAGTCAAACTAGTTTGATGTAACGGAAGAGACTTGCAAGACATAGGTCCTGAGAAGGTTGGAAGTGCCCTGTGGAGAGAGCTCCCCTAATCATTGCATGATTTCCTGTGGGGCAGCAATGAAGGGCAGCAGGCCTAGAGAGACAGAGGTGCAATGAGTCTGTCAGGCTTTTGCATGGCACTGGCCAGCTGCCTGATAAGCTGGGCCCGCAGTTGCTACGTGCTTTCAATGCCTTTTTTGCAAATATTGCTAAAACGTATTCAAGACCAGACAAATCCAGTCAAGGGCTTAAGTATAACCTAATAAACAGTTGTAGGCTGAGGCATGTGGTGAGGAAAGGGCCCTGTGGGCTGCATCCAAGGCCAACCTGATAAGCATTGCAGAGCACTCATCAGTGCCCAAGAACCTGCCAATGTAAAGGACAGTGACAGTGACTGGATGTTAACCTGGCTATAGCAGCAAATTTTTTCCCTCATAGAGGGATATCAGAAGCAGATGCTCTGGACAGAAGGAGCTCCTGCCTGTCATTTCTTGGCACTGGCAAGCTTAGGGAAGGAAAATTCTCTTAGCTTTGATTGTGAGTCTGTTCTTCACTTGTCTAAAATCTTGCTAAAAAGACATCAAGAATCATGAGCTACTGTACAAGCCTGTTGTGCCACACAGGCCTGTGGTGGTTTGACCACCAATGTAGGTCACAGATTCTTCCATATTCCTCCACCTGTTCCATGGTGGGCTCCTGTCTGACCCAGGTGCCTCTCCACGGGCTACAAGTGGGGTCTCTTTGTCCTCCATGGGCCACAGGGAGGGACCCACTTCATCATTGTATTCTCCATGGGCTGCAGGGAATCTTCTCTCAGCACTTCCTCCTCCCCCCCTTCACTGACCTTGATGTCTGCAAAGTTTCTTACATCTTCTCACTCCCTTCTCTGGTGGCAAAATTTGGCTGTTTGTGTTTTTCTCTCTCTAAAATGTAATTCCCAGAGGCCTGTGACTGGTGCTGATTGGCCCGAACAGTCTTGTCAGTAACAGGGTTTGAGAGTTTGGTCTCAAAAAACACAGGGATGTGTGTCCTTGGAAAGGACTCACTAGTCGAGGTCCCTTCTAACTCCTAATGTGATGTGATTCTCTGAGAGGACCCTTTGCCCATGGGCAGCTGAAGCTGACTCTGATTAGGACAGATGCTTTGAAATACAGACAGAATTCAGTCTAGACAGATGAGATCAAATACTGTTTTTCTTTTTTTGTGCTCTTTATGCTGCTGTCATTGCACCCTGAAACGATGATTAACGCTGTTTTTGTTTTGAATAATTGATTCACATTGTTTACTTGTTTAATTTCCTTAATGTTGATAGAGCTAAGTAGTGCAATATGGATTATATAGATTTTTCTGGAACCAAAATATTTGTCAGAAATTTCTACACTGAAGACTTTTATGCCTTATAGTGAAAATGAAGTAACACATAACTGGCCTGTTGCTTTCAGGAAGCATCAAGAATGAAGTGTGATCAATTAATAAAGTTCAATAGCTCTGTTCTTTCTAAAACTACCTTAATTGCTTACATATAAGTAAAAATTCGATCCTAAATCTAAGTTTACACCAGAGGATGCCTAAACTCTTCATCCTGGGTAAAACTTGGTTCTAGAATTCACTTGTTCATCCAAAGAATAAAAGCCAATAAGTGTTTTGTTTTGCCAGGAGCATCTCTTGTTTTGGACTCCCCAGAGGTGGTGAAGGCTGGAGGACTAAATTCGGAGTTAGGACAAATATCCATTCAAACTGAGCTTTTGGGCTAGATATGTGTTTTATGAAAAACATATGCACAGGGACATGTTCAAGAGAGATTTTATAGATTTCAGAAATTCACTATTGCTTTTCAGTCCAGAAGGGAATCCACACTCATTAGAAAAATGTTCCTTGCCTCAGTTTTCATTGCAACCTATGAAGAATATGTATTGCAGTCTCCCATGTCAGGCTTCACAGCTTACCGACTGTGATCCTTCTGTAGAAGTGCAACCAAAGTAAATTGTAGTAGCTATTTTAGCTAATTTTAGCATTTTAGCTCCCTTTTTTTTGCTAATGTCCTACACAAGAATAATATCTTTTTCATGAGTAAATGATCTTCTTACTTATCTGTTCTAAAGGGTTAAGTAGCTTTCTCATCATGCTTGGGAACATAACAGTAACCTTGAATTTTTCATAAAAGCCTTTCTCTCCTTCAAGGGCACACTGACTAAATTCATCCAACTTTATCACTCTGATTTGCATACTAAAGAATTGTTTCTTCTTGCAGAAAAAACAGTGTGAGCAAAATCCATGGTTTTTGATGCCAACTGTAAGCTAGATTAATGCTAGAGAAAATGATTACAGAGACCAAAATGATATATAACTTACTGGAGAACTAACACAACAGCAGCCAGTCAGAGGGTTAACAGCTTGAAGTGACAGTTCTGTTTCAAAGGCTTTTCTCTTCCGATGGATGTCTGCAGAATGAAATTGTCATGAGAATACCTAATGCCTAAATACCATGCTGCGTGTGCACAGCTGAGCTGGGAGGGCACGGATTACCCACAGAGAAAAACCAACATCACAGAAAAAAAAGCATCCCAAAGCCAATATTTGGTGGTAGTATTTGGTGGTGCAGAAGTCAAGGGCTGGGTAAGTGCTGTGGGCTTTTCAAACCGAAAGACCAGCTTTTAGACCCAGCTTTCATCCCCTATTGCCTCACAGATGAAGTGCTGAGGTGGACAGTGTGACATCTGTCTTACAAGGAGTTTAATATGCAGTCTGAGTGATGGTCATCATCAGATTGATGTGGTTGTGAACTTGAGTGTCAAAGGTGTTAGATCAAAGCTTTTTGACTGCTCCAAGTGGTAGTTGGAAGACTCAAAGAGACACTTTACTGTCTGTCTGTACCTATGCTTTGCATACACACAGGCTGCACTTTTCCTATTACAAGATGGGGAAGCCAAGCACATCTATAATACATGTTATTTACCTGTTTTTGAGGACCCAAATACATTTCCCTGGATTGTTTTGGGGTTTCTTTGTATTTCCAAAGGGCACAATACTTGATGATAATGGAAGACATTTTAGAGCAGAGCCAAAAATCATGAAAATTTTTCTGCCATGCAGTGTTCCTTGGTTGAAGTTAGCAGCATTTACAGGTTACCATGTCTGTAGCAAACCATCTCCTACAACTTCACTTGCTGCTAAATCCTGCCTGCATGTGAGGTCTGTGGTCTCTCCCACAGTTCTCTTTCGCTGTCATTTTGGACTACTCTACTAGCACAGTCCTGAGATGCATATATGTCACCCCAAAGATGGGGGGGGTGTGCTAATGTGTTAACCTCCCACTTGTCTTTTACTGGAACAACCTGCATTGTCATCACCTATGAAGGTTTCAGTCTTACCACCAATCTAACTCACCTACATAAGGGATCATTGCTATAGTTAACATTTAGCTACCGTGACATCACAAGTTTTGTGTGTCTCATGAAATAACAGCATGTTCTGTGGTAGTTCCCTTCATCTTTTCTCCCATTTCAGCACCTTTTTAGGGAGAAATTGCACATACAAAGTTCTCCAAACCAATTTGCTTGTTCTCACTACATGAGCAAGTGCTTTTCCGTTTCTGCAAAGACCATAACAGAAGCTCTTTCTTTTCTCTGAATTTGGAAGAGAATACATACAGCTTGCTTTCCACTGGCTCTGCTCTTTACTACCATGAAACTGTCTAACACTTCCAAATTTCAGTTTCTTTACAGATGCTTTCAGTAATCTATGCCAAGTCTTCATATTTTGCAACATCATTTCACTCGGATGATTTGTGCTGAGCTTAATACTTCCCCCTATTTAAATATATACTCTTCAAAGCTTTTACAGCGTTGCTTTAGTACTTTCTCTGACCTAGGAAAGCAATCAAACATGCCTTCCATAACAAGTCACTTCAGCAAATGCATTGGCACTTCATCAAGAGACTTCCTTCACTTTTGCTTCCCTACCTGCTTTTTATGACTTGCTACTTCTAAATACAGCCAATCTCATCCCGGTTGGATTTACATGATTTAATTCCTCTTTTGCATTCTCTTTATGTGGTACTCATGCAAAATAATCACTCCAAGCATTGCTAATTAATTCTGCATTCATTTCCAATATACCTTGTTTACCCCTAACATAAACAGGTGTGTTTGTGTCCCTTATAGTTTGTTCTCTTGCCTGGATGAGCTTGTAAATGATTTTTTTTTCCTATGTCTAGAGTCTTCCCCTCCCTGGAGAGCTGCAAAATGCACTGCTAGCTCCACTTTTAGCTGACAGTGGTTCTTCAGCTTCCTTTTCTCTTGTCATATTTTCACTGTTCAAGTGATTGTCCCCATATTTTCAAATCCACAGATATTTTTACTTGAATTGTCCATAAATAAGTCTCTTTTACTATCCAGTTCAACCCCAATACTAGCATCAGGGGATATTTGGAGGAAACATGCAGTTTCTAGGCTGTCCCATTTACTTTAATTTACCTTAAATTGATCTCAGAGGTGATGTTATGTCACCTGGGAAAAGGGGGGGGGCTACAGGTACGCAATAAGGTATGCTCTTGCCACAGTGATTTTTTTTTCAGGTTGCAATGGTATTCCGGGCAGCACAGCAATGAGCTCCTTTGCCCCAGCATTGGTGAGTAGCAAAATACTGTTACATGGATGAAGAATCAAGACAATGCAGAGCACACAGGCAAACCTAGTGAGCAGTTAACAAGTTTTACAAAATCCCCAGAGCTTTAACATTTTTTTATATAATTTTCATGGACAGATATGAAATTTTCTTTTTTTTTTTTTTTTTCAGATCCCATTAGCGAACATGAGTTCCCTTTGAAAAATTTATCTCTTATCTTTATTCATGAAATACATCTTCTACCAAAATGCTGATAGCTGCGCAGGTTGTTTGTAGTAAAGCCAAAGAAACTGGGCACCATATCCTGGCTCACTATGTTGTGGTTTTCCCACCCAAAACCCTCCACTGTGCAATCCTTGTTTTGTCTGGCTACTGCACCAAGATGGCAGAGGAGGACAACTGGCTTTCTGAAGAAGAGGAAAGATGAATCATCTCTGTGATGTCTCGGCGTTACAATGGGAAATCATTTCATCAGGGCAGCAGAAGGCATGTGTGCAGCCGCCGCTTGCGGCCGAGAAGCGGGGCCTCAGACAACCTCTAACCACAGCATCTAAAGCTCTGTCATTTCACTTGGATGCTAATTTAATTCTTTGACAAGGTTACCTTAATTAGTTGGCAGATGATAGAAAGAAACCCGACAGGTAAGCATAACCTGACAGGTCTTGAATCACAGCTCTCCCCTCTGCCTTTTCACTTTGCGGTAAAATTCAGGCTAAAATATGCACCGCCACGAGGCTACATGTTGGCATGGAAGTTCCTGCACCAGCTGTTAGTTTCACTTTTTGGAGGTTTTTGAGGAATACTTAGAATATTTTAACAACAGAAATGTGTAAGAGCCTGATCTTTAAAGTCAACTTTGACCATTTTCAGATTTTGTCAGCAAACAGGACTGTGTAATAGCCTTTCAACTTGAGAACAGTTATTTCTCTCCAAAAGGGTATGCAGGTCTGGAAAAATATGAAAATGAAGCAACTTTCAGGGTCAGTGAGGAAAAAATTAAGATGTGTTTAAAATAAATTTTAAAAAAAGTGCACTGTGTAAATCTGCTTTTATTTTTGTTTTTATTTAAACAATTATATAGTAATTAATAACACAATTCATTGTGTCATTAAGATAGCAGGCTTGCTCATTTTCAGCCTGCCTTCTGGTGGTTACATCTATCCCTGAAGAAATGGGAAATACGGACACTGTGCCTGGGACTGCCACCAGTGATTTGGGCTAGATCCTGCAGATATTTCTGTAGGTGAGTACTACATGGTGAGGCACCCAGCTCAGCAGGACCATTTGTAGGTGTTAAGTGGCACAGGGCTGTGAACTATTTCCATGATCAGAGTCCTAACTCCTGGATCTGTTTATGAGGTGCAAAACATGCCTCTATACAACCTTGTGATTCTGTGTTTCCTTTCCTCCATCAGTTCCAGCCAAATCATAGAATCATAGAATCACTTGGGTTGGAAGAGACCTTTAAGATCATTGAGTCCAAACACAGCCTAACCCTGCCTAGTCCACCTCTAGATCATGTCCTTCAGCACATCATCTATTCGCCTTTTAAATACTTCCAGAGATGGTGACTCCACCACTTCCCTGGGCAGCCTGTTCCAATCAAATCAATGGAATTTCTGATTAAAACAACTTGGTTTTGGGTTTTTTCCCCTTGTGCTGATCTGATTGTATTGTATGGAATCAAAACAGACGAGATATTTGAAACCTCAAAAACTTTTTTATGGTATTCTGGTTCCATAATGCTCTTCTGCAAGGTAGCAAGCATGAGCGAAAGATGAAATGAAGATGAAAACTCTGATGTGGAACGGTTCAGGGCACCACAGCTCAGCTGGGTGCACACTGGTATGTATGGTAGGGTTTTTCTTTGTTGCTTTTATGTTACCTCAGCTGTAATATTAGACACTGCACAGTAAAGCAGCTTGTATTTTCTCCATTGAGACTTTTATAGCTTTCGGGCTCACCAAGCAGTCCTTCCTCTGACATCCAAAGTATATTATACTGACAACAGGTAACAACATCCTCTCGGTGCAAGTTGTTCTTGTCTGAAATTTTGCACTTCTCACACATTTGACCACAGGATAGGAGTTTTTTATGTTTAGCCTAAGAAAATATTTCACTTCAAATTATTCACTATTTGTGAGTCTTCTCGAGTTTGGCCCAAGGGACATTCCTGTTTTCTATGTATTATAGAAGTGACCTTGCTCAGATCTGGGTAGGTGTCTGCTGGCTTTTCCAACAGAACGTGCTGTCAGAGGTTAGCGCCTATTGTCATAAAAAATCAGATATGGCAAGCAATGCCTCCTTGCAGGAATGATACTGTTTCAGTACGGAAACACTGTGTTGTAGTCTTTGGTTCTGGCTTTCTTTTCTCTCTTTTTGATACCTAAATGGCACTTGAGAGAAGCATACAATATATGCTGCAAGGCCTCCCATTTCCAAGGAAACGGGTTGCTTGGTTCCAGAAACTGCCACTGTTTTCAGGCTGCTGTGAAAGGTCCATGTGACAGAGCCTTCACTTCTCGTTTGGCCACCGAGGTGGTGTTGTACCTAAGCGCTGCCAGCCTACATCTCCTATAGGTGACACACATTGCATAAGTCTGACCGTTGGTCCATTTTTTATGAGTGACAGCCCAGGTGAGAAGCACATTCAGCACTGAAAACATTTGCAGAGAAGCTGTAAATACATAAAACAGGGTCTTGGCCTTGGTGTTGCTTTAGCTGACTGGAGTGGAAAACAATTTCTTTCCCAACTGAAAACCTGAAAACCAACTGAATCAAAGCCATAAGTAACTTGCAGGGAAGGAAACCACAGTCCCCAGTTACCCAAAGAGGTTTTTTTTGCTGGCAAGGTAGTCATTTGGGTAAGTGTTGTTTAACTGGTACCACTCAACATGCTCCGTTAGAGGACCCTCTCCCTCAGCAGAGAGGTTGTGGTCTCTCACATAGCTGGAAGGGCTCATCGCACCTGACTGGGTCATAATCATTTCCAAGTTTCATAAATAATGCCTTAAACCTAATGGGTTTTGGGGTATTTTTTTGGCTATTGTATGAACACAAACATCTGAAATACTGACTTTTTATTATTATTATAATTTTACATTCCAAACCAAAATGTAGGTTCCACTTTAAGCCAGTCCTATGACCAACAAACAGGTGTATAACATTGTTTACTGTTACTCAAAAAATAATAAATTTTGAAATATTTAAAAGATTTAGTTTCTACTCCTCAGAATCATTCCAGCACTCTTAAATTTTATTTCTATTTTATACCATATCATCTTAATGTCTATTTACAGCACCTACCTTGGAATCTATAAATGATAACCTCACTTTCAAAGCAAAATTTCCTTTCTAATGAAAAGAAAAAAAAAACCTCTGTTAATATTAGAACAAAGTTGTGGGTTTGTGAGGTTTTTAATAAGAAAAGCCATAATACTGAGAACCAAGGTTTAAGCCTATGTTCAGAGATAAAGTGAAAATAAAATTAAGATTAGAACTTTTTCAAAGTACTATTACTGTGCCTTGTCACTCATAGATAGATATATTTATATAGATGTGCATATAGATAATTTAATAGAGCATTTTTTTGGTGTGCATATGCATGCATATGTGTTACAGATGCATTTATTTCAGCAGCTGGCTTAGCATGAATCTGACGTTGTTGTTCCAATGCAATTATATCTTTATGCGTGTTACCTACAGATTCACAGTAACATCACAGACAGACATATGAACCATCAGTACTGCAAAGACCAGCACTAGAGCAAGAACAAGGTACTCACAGCGCCCAGTCTCTGTCCAGCCCTGTGGTATGCCCCAGTCCTGCTCAGCAGGGTCACATTCCCACTTCATAGCAGGAAGATGCTTCAACAGCCTGGTGCCCTTCCAAAGCAGGAACCAGACACAAAGGCAGGGGAAATCCACAACGAGATTCTGAACAACCCCTGCTGAAAGTAGTAACAAGAGCTGGGAAGCGGAGTGCCCCAGGAAATGCCTTTCCTTGACAAGGTAAGCACCTCTTCTCTTTCCCACTTAGATTCCATAACTTTAAAATCCTGTCTATGGCAAACTATGACACCCCAACCACAGGAATTATCATCTGTGGTTTCAAGCCTACGCTCACAACTGTTCAAACAGTTCATGACAGTAATTAAGCGAATGAAGTTCTGGAGGCTCTGGTATAATTGTGAGAAGGCGGAGTTCTCAGCCTCCTTTTGTAGTTAGATATTTTTTCAGCACTTGGCTAAAGTCTCATATGATTTGAACAAAAATAGATTTTACTAAACTCTCTAAACACATGCTTTGAAGAATTAACGACTTTGTACAAGAGATCAATTTTTATTTCTAGAAAAAAACATGGGTTTTAAGGTCCTCCTGAGCTGGCTGTCAATTGATACAATCATGTGGGAGAACTGGGAGAAGTCATTTGCTGCCCACCCTTAGCAAGCAGCCTCAAACCACTTCAAATGGATGGGCTTTTTCCATTTTTCTTTGGTAGAGGGAAGAGTTTGGCTGTTGTGTTGGGCATGTTGGCTGAATTAAGTAAAGGAGTGCAGTCATGCTTTTGCTCATTGGGCTTGTACCTATCAGTAAAGAAGTGGGAGGCCACAGATTTGGACAGGTTTTCCTTAAATTTTACAATCAATATCTCCAAGACACATTTCTTTCACATATATACATAAATATTGCCCAAATGTTCACTAACTCTTTTGAAAAGCAGATTAAAACTTCCCTCCAAGGCATTTTTCTTCATTGGAAGGAGGAACATCGTTGGGATTTCTAGCAAAGCTAATTAACTAGAAGTTTACATTACAAGCACCCTGCTAATTGTGCAGGTCAATACAATGCTTTTGAGATGCTGTCTTAAGGCCAATTTTCATACTGCTAAATATTAAACACATATGGCTTCACAGGTGGCTTTATAGCAGTGCCATACAGACATGACAGCGATATACTGGTAGGAGAGGAACTGTGAGAAATCCAAGCCCTTAGAAGCTATTTTTCAAATCAGTTACTGAGCTGCCTGGGAACTGGAGAGTCCAAGTCTGAGGAGGGCATGATTTGAAGTCTGTGTACATGTTGCTAGAAGGCAGGTGTGATGGTGCCTTTCCATCACAGCTCTCAGTGAATATCTAACTTAGTTTTACAATTTGTGAGTAGTACATCACTAACCATCACGAGGTGAATTCATCATGGTGCCCAAGATGAACTTAGAGAGATCCACCACAGGAAAAAGGATGTGACTAATGGGTGTGTAGAGCGGAGAAGAATTTAAAACTACAAAGCAGCCACAGTACAGGCTGATGGGCTGTAAGGAATGCTGTATTTCCAGGAAAAAAAAAAAAAAAAGGAAAAAATATATTTAAAACTACTTCAAAGCAGGCAGCTGTCAAATCACTACGATTTTGGAGAAGGAGACATGGGTGCTTCTTTGAGAAAGAACAAGAAATGGAAAATAAAGAAGATAAATTGTGACTTGACTGGCAAGATAAAGTGGGAGAGGGTCAGTCGGGAAATCTCTTGCTTGTTTTCCAAACAAAACAAAACAAAACAAAACAAAACAAAACAAAACAAAAGCAGTGAACTCAGAAAAAAAACTCATAAGCAGAATGCATTATCTGGTTATTAGCTGGGGTATTATCAAGAATATGCCTGCATATTCATTTCCACATGCATTTGCACACAAATACATGCATATATGCATACAAATTTTAATATATATATATACACACATACTAGTGATAGGGCAGAGGGAATGCTGCAATCTGTGCTGGGGAGGTTCAGGTTAGAAAATAGGAGAAATTTCTTCTCACAAAGAGTGGTTGGGCATTGGAGCAGGTTGCTTGGGGAGGTGGTGGTCACCATTCTTTGTGGTGTTTAAGGAAAGGTTGGATGAAGTACTTAGGAACATGGTTTAGTGAGTGATATGGGGTGGGGGGGACGGACAGACGACAGTTGGATTAGATGATCTTGGAGATCATTTCCAACCTTAATGATTCTACGATTCTATATATATGTACATATATATGTATAGAATCCCATTGAGTTCCATACAGCGCAGATGTCTGATTGTCAGCTCCTGACCCACTGCTTGCTTTGAGCATCAGCGTCTCCCTGCTTTAAGAATGAGGTGGAATACTAATCAAGAGATTAAGCAGTATGCTCCATTACTCCAACTAAAAGGTAAATTGTGTTAAACAGTCAGTCAAGCCATGCTTACTGTTCCTTTTTACCTGCAGAGTATAGCAGTGAGCCTGGCCGGAATAGTTTTCCCCTTTAACAAATGGCCAGTGAAGTGAACCTAAGATACATACAAAGGAGTAACTGTAATGCACTTCTTTTGCATCCAAAATGTTGTATTTTAGAAATTCCTTATCACACACAGAACAATCATGGAAATTGAAACTCGTCCTTCCAGTTGTATGGTAATTTTCTCAATCTACCAAACACTAAATATAACCCAAGGTGAAGAAGTTTTACCGTTCCTTTATTTTTATTCCGTTCCTAGGTTTTATTCTAGCCAAACAATTATGGAAACTGTAAACTGGAAAACAGCTCTAGAATGAATCACTGCAGAGAATTTCACAATATACTGATGGAAAATTTTATTAAAGAAATGTTTGAACCTCGCTAGCCCTTTACAATGTCCGTGGATCTGTTTTACTATCTTTTTATCCACTATTTTTTCAGACAGAAAATATTCTTGAAAAGGCTACCATGAGACTCAGTCTCTGTGTCCTTATCAATTCAAAGTCAGAAGAAAAGCTTCACAATTACCTTTTAATTATTTTTTTGTGTTTGTGTGTGGGCATGGGAGACATAAAAAATTGTGAAGACAGCTGAAAAAGTATTAGATGAAAATGTACTTTTAGTAAGTTTTTCCCCTTGTTTTAAAATACAAAAATAAATATGTAAGTATAGTAAGAAGATAGGAGGCAATAAAAAAGAGAAGTTCTTGTTTCTGAAATCCATTTCCATTTGAAAATCCATTTTCAATTTTTTTTCCAGGGAATTGGATGATTAAATAAAATTCACTGACATTACATAATCCTCATTATGCTATATTATCTTGAAATCCCCTTGCTAACCTTGCCTTCAAGAGCTTTAATCAAAAACTTGCATCTTGCATAAGTGTGCAATAACACTTAACATAGCCAAGCCTACAGGCAACACAAGATGGTTTACTGAATCTTAAATTCTGTATAGGTTACTCATAGGTTATTCCGTCTATGAATAAGCTTTTAAATCAGTAGTTCAGACTTCAGCAGCTATGCAAACTGTAACTGTACCCTGTGCTGTAGCACTGAGGTAGCAAGTTGTGGATAACGGTTTGATTTCATGAAGTTTTATCGAAAGTCAAATGTCAAACACATTAACACTAATACTATTGAAATGGTCTGGATGAAAGACTTGCTCGGTGCTGCAACATTCTTGGTAGACTCAGACCAAAGATGTATTCTAAAATTACACATATTCCATTAATTATTCACTTATATGACTGTTGCCAAATCAGTAGAGAGAAACACCACTGCAAATTTGAATGAATATTCATATGGCACAAATAAACAATGAATACTCATCATGGCAAACTGACAAAAATTATGCTAAAATTCTGTTGAAATTGGTTTTGGAACAAATTCAAAATTCACAGCCTGTTGGCAAATAGTTTGCTGAAAGAAAAAGAGCTACAATTGTCATAAAATCCTTTGTATACTTCCCTTGTTGCACCTACTTATTTTATTTAGCCATAAGGACTCTAAGACTTTCAAGTCTTAAATCAATTCCTGTGTGAAATAAACAGGGTTTACAAGATATACTGATAAATTGTCTTTGGCTCCCATTATTAACCCTCTTATCAAGATAGATGAACCAGCCAGGTCTACAGACTTTCTTATTTAAACACCATTACATCTCTTTGGATCTCACTACTATAAATTAAAACATATTAATTTTGAATTCCTGGTCCAATACTGGACCCAAGCTGATAATTCATTGTCTTTCCTTTTATGCCAGCTGATGCTTAAGGTGTAAGTTAAGCAGGCAGCCAGCCCTATTTGACTCTTTCATACTTTCTGGTTCAAAAATCTCTTGCACCTGGTATAGCCCTCAGCCAGACTCAACACTTGTTTGGCTTCACCATCACATAGCTGTCATTACAAACATACCCACTTTTTCTTTTGTTTTCATTGTACTCCTTCCAGCACCAGTTTACTACCTGCTCTATCAAAGCATTTTACTTGAAATAGGCTAGGCACAGAGCTGCACTGGCAGATGCCCAATTTGCCTGGTATGGATTTGTCTTTCTGAGATTGCACTTTTCAGAGGAGGAAGCTGAAGACATTTCTAAAGACCTTTAAATTTGTGAGGTTTTTTTTTATTAATAGCGCTGAATTTCTTTGGGTTTGAAATTCACGACTTAGTTTACCTTGTCTGAATCACTACAGAATAGAATAGAATAGAATAGAATAGAATAGAATAGAATAGAATAGAATAGAATAGAATAGGAGTAGAATAGAATAGAGCAAATCCTTTAAAAAAACAAACAAAACAAAATCAAAACCAAAACACAAGGCTAATCTGAACAAGTGGTAACAAGATGCAAATATATGAGTTTAGCCACATATGGAGCCTGATGACCAAATTGATGACAGTGCATACTTTATCATGAAGTATGAAGAATACCTACCTGTCACCATATCCCTGGACTTTCTACCTGCAGCATCACTGTGGTCCTTTAATAAGGGACTGCACTGTGCACTTAACTAAGAAAACAAACTTGAAGACAATTTTTCAAGTATCTACAGCCATCACATTGTCAAAATATTTTTCTTTCATCAAACCAATAATCTTGCAAATAAAAGCAAGAGTCTGAAACACTAGACTCTTTTATAATGACTTTACCTGCAAGATTTCCACAAACTCAGCAAAAACTCCAACTAATTACTACAGTCTTACAACGTGAAGATGAAGACATTGTGAAGCTGCTCAAAGGCAGATCTCTTTAGAAAGGCAGTATGGAAGGAAGGCAGGAGTTGAAAACCAGCCAGGAAGCCAACATTTTGAGTTTAATTAAAACAAGGAACTTTTCTCTAAAAAACCCCACCCTACTATTGAGACATTGAGAAGTAGCCGGGGGAATATTTCCAACTCAATTTAATGACAGCTGAAATGGTGTAGGTACTTGGAAAATGACACAAAATTGATAGAATGCTCACTATTCCTGCGGAACCTTTACCCTTCTCACTATCTCCTTGGTTGCCCCCTTTGTGGTGTCCCCATTCACAAATGGAAGCAGCGGTGTTTTGTGTTGTAATGAACCTGGGCTTTTCAGAGTTTAAAAGCTGCTTGGGGAATTCTATGCAGGAAAAGGTCCAGGCAAATCCTCCTCACATTTGTATGCCATCTGGAGTCCTGTCACATGCAGTTTGGAGCATAAGGTGGTAAATGCTGAAGGGCCTTTGTCCCATTAGACTTCATTTTACACGTCCTTGCTCTCTAAGTGTCTCTGGGCAGCACTACTTCCAAGAAACATATCTGGAGGTCTCCAGCCCATCCACTCTCCCTGACCTTGTGCTCTCATCAAAGAGTAACTGAGAAATGCACCGGCTCTCTTGCACAGCACAGCACATACATCACCAGCATCCCCAAAACTCAGCAGCCCATTCCAACTGGCTCATAACAAAACCATCCCTTTTTTTTCTCAGAAACAAATCCAAGGGCAGCAGGTAAACAAAAAAAAAAAAAAAAAAAAAAAAAAGTCACACTATAAGATTGAAGTCCTTACATAGTTAGCCTGTTGGCTAACCTGTGCAGTACCCTCTCATGAATCATGAATGGCACGGTCTTTGCTCTGGCACAAACGGGTCTTGGACTTCTATTTTCAAAATTACAGCTGTTGATCTCAACAGGCAAAACCATCGATTTCTTTTTTTCTGGAATTTGGAGGTGACATTCATGAAATCAAAGAATCATCAGGGTTGGAAGGGACCTCTAGAGATCATCTAGTCCAATCCCCCTGACAAGCAAGTTCACCTAGGGCATGTCACACAGCAACGCATCCAGGTGGATTATGAAGGTTTCCAGAGAGGGAGATGCCACAACCACGCTGGGCAGCCCAGCCAGTGCTCCCATCACCCTCACAGTAAAGAAATGGTTCCTCATGCTGAGGTGGAATTTCCTATGTTTCAGTTTATATCCATTGCCCCCTATCACTTGGCACCAGTGAAAAGAGAGTGCCCCATCTATCTGACACCTACCCTTCAGGTATTTATACACATTGTTCAGATATCTCAGCCTTCTCCAGGCTGAACAGACACAGATCCCTCAGTCTTTCTTCATAAGAGAGATGCCCCATTCCCTTAATCATACTTATAGCCCTTGCTGGACTCTCTCTCCATATTTCCCTATGTCTCTTCAACTGGGGAGCCCAGAACACTGATTGTGACTTTGCAGAATGGATTTGTGTGACATGACTCTCCTCCGATCTGCGTGTGGGCTGAGCCCTACAACACTTGTGCTCTCTCGCTGTTTGCTCTCTTGCCTTTCTTGGGTGATGACAGAAACCAGGATGCAAAGACAAATAAACTGGTTTTGTTTTGGTTTGGTTTTTTTATGTTTGGTTTTATGTCAACATTGCAAAATATGTGCCTTAAGTTAGCCACAAAGTATTTTTTTTCACTTTCTTTGGTACATCCTGCAAACACAGACAACACTAAGAAAACCATCAGAAGTAAATGCTGAGGGCACCTTTGGTGTGACTCATTTTGGCAGCTGCTATTTGCTTCCAGTTCACAGGATGTCCTCCAGGCTTCTGGAGAGATTCAGCTTTCCTGGAGATCTTAAGTGCTGCTTCATGCTTCCAGGCCATCTCTCTAGCTGTTTATTTTTTGGTTGTGGTTTTGTTTTGTGGTGCTGTGTTTTACCTAGTTGCAGACCAGGTTGATCACCAGAAAGATCTGACAGAACTGAGTTACCTGAAGTGTTTGAATTGTACATGAGCACTATCCAGAGGAGTGACCCACTGATACCTACTGGCATGCTTAGCACTTGCTTCCCTGCTGCTGGGGCAACTGTTATCACTGATACATTGAATACATTTACTGCAAATATACTTTCAGGAAAGTCTCCAAAAACACACTGCTTTCTTTTTTTCCAATTCTTGTCCATTTTTCCCAGCATGACAACTTTTGCAGCACATCACATATAAAAATGCTGCCACACCCCTTCCAGAGAAACCCAGTTCATTTCCATTTACAGAAAATGCTACTGCTCTTTTTCTTTGCATTTGTATCTGCAGTCCTCTCTCTTGTCAAAGCCATCCCATCCTGCTGTAGCACAGCTGGTCGAAGTGGCTGATGCTTATAAAAAAGAGAATCACCTCTCCTTTTGACATCTGATGGAGAGAAGAGATTAATAAAACAGATCAATGAAGGGTGTCTTGGTTTAATGTATCTGTGGGGATCTTTCTACTGTTCTTCCCCTATTCTGTACTCTTTTTTTTTTTTTAAAGCAGTTAATCCATTGTTCAAAAGTGAGTAGGATTAGTTCACAGAGCAACTGTCAGTTTAATTTAATTTCCCCCGTTTTCCAAATAGGAATGCAGGGCAATGTTTCTGAAATTTTAACTGGGCCCTTACTGGTGTCAGTTAGGTCCTGGCACTAGAGCTGCACATAGAGCAAAAGAAAAACGTTGCAGATGCCGTATATCCTGTCATCCGAGGTAGCTGCTTTATGAAAAGAGCCACGAGGACGTGTGGGCTGTCGTATTGCATTATCTACGTATGAACTGGCACAAAAGCATGTCAGATTGCCCAGGTATTTTGGATGCTGACTGGGGTAGGAGAGTAGGTTTATAACATAAAGCATTTAAAATTTAGCACATTTTGTCTTATGTTTTCCCCTAGCAGAAAAGAAGACAGTTTCTGAAATTGCTTAGTTTTGCTCCAACTGCTCAGATTTTGCAGAAACGGTATGAGTTTGTTGGGGCTACAGGGGAAACTATTACATGTCTTCCAGAAACATCAGTAGCAATTAAAGTCTCTCTAAATCAAAGTCCCAGCAAAACATTTCTTACAGTTGTGACTTCACGTGGAAGTAATAGGGTAGGTGAGTTTTCAGTCATTCCCTTTCAATTAGAGATTCAGCACTAGGAATAATTCTTGGAGATGTTATATTGCAGTATCTTCTAAAGCCCCACATCAGTAGTGCCTCGTAGTACAATATCCATATTTAATAAGAGGGTCACAGAGAGGAGGAAAACCAGAACAGAACAGCAAAACTTGTCTAAATCTCCAGGACTTCAGGAAACTAGAAACTCAAACTTTAAATAAAAGGAAGTCTCCTTCATGCAGTGGCTAGAAGCGCTCTCTTAGAACTTACCTTATGTTGTTAAGTACAAGAGTAGATGCAATTTAGAATTAGAGAGAAAATAGTGATAACCCTCTATAACTTCTCTTAATTTGGCTGTTGAAAGCCTGGGTTTTCTGCCAGGGTGAAAAGTTGTAAAAATTAGTGTATTCATAAAAAAATATGCACATTGTCACAACCTAGGGTTTCATTCCTGGTTTGTAATTATAAAATGGCTTCCAACCATTAGATCGAAGGCTTTGTTTGTGCTACTTGAGTTGTTACTGGTTATAGTTTATTGTCTCTCAGTAGCACGCAGCTCAGCTCCAGCAGTACGGGTCCTCAAGCTGCTTTGTTACAGAAGCAAAAGAAAAACGATTCCATGCCACGGCAGACAATAAGAAACAGAAAAGGTTGGTGGATGTGACCACTGGAGAGATACAGAGTCAAGAAGATGTTTACATGAAGGAAGCTTACAAATATACCTGCTTTATGAAGTTCATCAGTTTTCTTTTGTGAGACAGAAATTGCTCTGAAGGAACCAAGCACAGCAACCTTTCCTGAATTCATCGTTGCCACAGTTCAGGAAGCAGAATTAAACACATTTGCATTTATGGAAGTTACCTTCCACTGCCTGCCCTTTAAAGTCTTTGCCTGTGTGGAAAGTGACAGCAATACACTATGAATTAATTCCCTTCTTCCACATGGGCAGGGGAATAACTGTGCCAGAAAAACCAACCAACCCAAGTCATACTATGATTAACAAATTATACACAGAAAATCTCTTCCTGTCTTCAGGGATTAGCTATCTGACAAATATTCCTCTTGATGTTACCCTAATTGGTGGATAGTCTCATGTCTGGGATGGATGACCTACTTCACTCTATGTCATTCACAATGATTTCCATTAATTTGGAATATGCAAAATAATTTCTATTTTTTGTTTATATTTTGCTGATTATGGAATAAAGTGTCTCCTTGCTTACATTTTATAGGCTGGTGGTAATGAGGTACACAACCCTGCTTGTTGCCTTTAACATGTACATGGACCTGCCTACCCTGAATTTGCCTACTCCTCTCTCTGCTTTGGATCCGCTGACAGCATCTGCTACCACAGCATCCCACAGCTACAAACCCCAGATGGTCACCCTGAAAGAGTTTCTTCAAGCATCCCCAGTGCCAGTACTTCATGGGATCCGATTAACAGCCCAGTTCTGCATTCACATCACCTGCTGCCTTTGTGATTTTGAAAACCTCAGGTGTAGCCCCCATTTCCATCCTCCTGTACTTACTGTACTTACTGAAGAGCTGCACAATGAACACCATGAGAGAGTAGGAATACATAAAAGTGATCCACAAAGAAAGGATGAAAAGTTCATCTAAAAAGATGATTCTTTTTAAATCTAAATAATTCAGAAACAATTTTTAAGGGCTAGGGAGCCAAAGCCATTTTTGGAAAATGGAAGTGAAAAGGGCTTACAAAAGGACACAGAATATTGCCTGGAGAAAGAGAAGGATTTATCTGAGTCTGAGAAGTGATGGTCTGCAGTGAACTTTAATTATTGTTTTCCAAGGAATCTTGAAAGCAATAAAAGTAATGATAAAAGATAACCTGAAAAGCAAATCAAAATGGCTTTTCACTGTTTTTTCTTTTATTCTTCATAAAACTTTGTGATTTCTTATCATATATAGAACATATCAGGTATTTGTGCACTATATATTGTATATTATATATTTACATAAATATAACTGAGCACTTGCATATGTAATATTTTCCTAATTATATGCCTGTAACATAGGTTTCATAAAATATAAAAAAAAATATATGCGAAGTTTTTCTTTACATCACACTCTTGCAAGAGGCATTAAGCAAGAGAGATTTTTTTCTATCTACTACAGGAGAAAAAAAAGATATGAGGAGGGTTGTTCAATAAAGTACGAAGATGAAGCCATTAAAGGCCATTTTAATTAAGATAACCAGCTTAATGTCCCACACATCAAATTTGTCCAAATACAGTCATGAAGATAGTTGTGACTATGGTCGAAATTCACTCCCTCTCAGGGTCCCTGTCACCCATTTCTTGCCAACAGCATACAGCACACCAACTTAGCTTTCTATTTTCATTACCAAACCTAATGAGGACAATGGTCTCTTTGCTAGTCTTTCCACATCACAAGATTTCTCTCTAAAGTTGACTTCCACCATCAGCTGCTCTTCTGCACAAAGGAGTCTCTGAGTGGAGGCAATACTGATAGCTTTGCCCTCCCTAAACAGCAACTGCCAAAAAAACCCTGCCTCTAAAATGAGTTGCCAGCTGGACTTTTCTTTTGATCTGGGACTGCTCTTTGATTAGCAGTTGGCCTTCCTTCCCCAGCTTGCCTGTGGCACCTTCAAACATCTGTTGCATTAAAGGGGTGGAGCCATGAAGCATACTGGGGATTGGCCTCGAGCCCCACTGTCTCTTAAAGGAGAAAGACTGCCTGCCCTACTTCAGGAACAGAAGGTGTTTCCATTGACATTCTAGACTGTTTTGGGAAGCATTCTCTTTTTTAATCAGTTTTCTTGGGATAAAGTAAAGCACTATATTCGAGCTGAGTATAGGCCTCCTAGCCGCGGACCAAAGAGGTGCACAAGTCAGCGCTCTTGGCAGCTAAGTGAATGCATGAAACTGCATCTTCTATTGACTTCCAAGGAAACTGCCTAGACTTTCATTCAGAGCTGTGAAAAAGCAAGGCAAATGGCACTCCTGTGCCTCAGTGCTCTTCCATACATTTATCACGTCTTCATTCCTAGAGAATGAACAGAGGCATTGCATATGATGTTTGCTGCCAGTGCAACAGCTCCTGTACAGCTCCTTCTAATAGTTTGTCTAGGCTAGCTACTGAGCTGTGTGCCTGCCTTCATCTGTCTGGCAACTGACTGGCTTCAAGGGAAGGCTTTCAGCTTGCAAGACCTCAGACTACTGCTCCACACTTTCCTGTCAACTGGAGTAGCCAAGTAACTCTGGTAGGCAGGCTCATTTGGATGCCACCTATGAGGAACCCTGTTGCAGGCAGTGGTGCGAGCAATTCAGGAAGCAGAGCCCATCCCCAGCTGTGAAGGATGCCTCAGAGCTGTGTTGCTGTCTCTTGAGACACTTCTCTGCTGCAGTTTTGGACATATGGAGCAACAGATTGGTGGACAGGGAAACCAGTTAAGTTAGTCTGTAAGTTTACTGACTTTTAAGTCTCATCAGTCTTCCTGAATGATGATGAACATTTTTGCTGTTGAAAGGGTCCAGTTTCAGGTCTGCTTTCACGTGAAGTGTCATTGCTTTGTGATCCCTGGACAGATTGTTATCAGGGAATGCTTTTGCAGGTCGCTAGTAAGCTAATGCCATTACTGCCAAGCATGCTGCCTGGGTGATGTTTAGCATATCACCTCTTCAAAGTGGTTGTAGGTTTCAGGCCTGCTTGTTAGCAAGAAGGCACCTTTCTGTGCTCCTGAGAAAAATGAATAAAAATGGCTTTTGACAGTGCAAATAATATTTAGCTGCATAATAATACAAAGGAGACTAAAGCCATAAAATTCTAAATAACTTCAGTTTTGCAATAAAATACCTATTTTCTAGCACTAACACAAAGTAGAAACTAATGGCACATGGGCACTAATTAATATAATAATAATTTAAAAAAACCCAAACCATAGACCATGTCTCAGGATTCCTTTTATATCTTTTCCTTTTTTTTTAAATCTGGGATCTCATCTTCTATATCTGCTTGGAGCATGATCATTTCGTTTGGAAACTGAAATTCAAATCTGTGAGTTTATTCTGTTCCATAGCAACAACGAGCAAGAAAACAGCCTGTCTAGTGAAGAAGGGGAACTATACATGATCTAAAGAAATGCTGGAATGTATTTTCTCATGTGCCTATATGCACTGGTGCTACAAGAAGTTATGTGTTGCTGTAAACCTAAGGTTATTCCACTTGTGTCCAGGTGGCAGAGTACTGCACATCTGCAAAGAAGGACCTGTCTCTGACACCCACTGCTGCTGTGGAGTTCATGAACACATGAAGCTGCATGTGTTCATTCATACACAACTCCAGTATCTGGAGTTGTGTATGAATGAACACATGAACAGCCCAGCTGGTGAACCCAGCTTGGTGTTCACCAGCTGGGCTGGTGAACACCAAGTGATGCACAGACCTTTTCTCATTAGAGTGATTTGCTAGGAGCTGCACACAAAGTGTGGACTGAAAGGAGTGAGGGAGAAAGTGAAGAAATGTTAATATGTATTTAGGTATTTATGCAATTTGGTGCATGTTTGCTGTCAAGCAAACATGTACCAAATTGCATAAATACTGTGCACAGGTATATAGAAGGGAGAATACAAATGGCCTAGAACGTTTATAAAGACAACTTATAATAGCGATTTTCTCTCATCTCAAATCACGAGCCCTGACTCTTTAAAGACCAAGGATCTGGGCTGTCACTGAAAAATTAAAAGCTGCCATTCAATACATGATTTTTGCACTGGAGTTATCAGGACTCATCGAAAGAGCTTTAAGCTAGATTTGCAGGGGGAAGGGGATAAAAGCAGGCTTGCAGATAAGCCTGGAGGCAGCACACCAGTATCTGTAGGACGGTGTGCTAGGAAGATCCTTCAGTCAGTCTGCTATCTTAGCAAAAGTAAAAGATGGAGAGTCATGTGACAGCAAAGATGTAAAGATTATTGATGGTTTAGAAACTACCTTAAATAATTTTGCAGATGACACCAAGTTGGGCAGGAGTGTTGATCTTCTTGAGGATAGGAAGGCTCTACAGAGGTATCCACATAGAGTGGACTGATGGGCCAGGGCCAGGGCCAAGGCCAATCGTATGAGGTTCAACAAGGCCATATGCTGGGTCCTGCACCTGGGTCACAACAATCCCATGTAATGCTAGTTTTCTGGATAGCTGCCTGGTGGAAAAAAACCTGGACATATTGGTCGATAATCAGCTGAACATGAGCCAGCAGTGTACCTAGGTGGCCAAGATGACCAACAGCATCCTGGCCTGTATCAGGAATAGTGTGGCCAGCAGGAGTAAAGTGATCATCTCCCTGTACTCAACATTAGTGAGGCCACACCTCAAGTACTGTTTTGAGTTTTGGGACCCTCACTACAAGGATAGTGAGGTGCTGGAGCAGGTCCAGAGAAGGGAAATGAAGCTAGTAGAGGGTTTGTAGCACAAGTCCTATGAGAAGAGGCTGCAGGAACTGGGATTGATTAGTCTGGAGAATAGAAGGTGGAAAAGAGAAAGCTGAGAGGAGACCTTATCACTCTCTTCAACTACCTGAAAGGAGGTTGTAGTGAGGTAGGTGTTGGTCTTTTCTCCCAACTAACTAGCGATAGTATAAAGGAAATGGAATTTGTGCAAGGGGATATTTAGATTGGATATTAACAAAAACCCTTACAAATCTGTGAAAGTGTTGTCAAGCACTGGGAAGTGGTTGAGTGAGTCCCCACCCCTGGAAGTGTTTAAAAGATGTGTAGATATCGTAGTTAGAGATATGGTTTAATGGTTGGATTTGGAAGTGATGGTTTAATGGTAGGACTTGATGATCTTAAAGGTCTTTTCCAACCTAAATGATTCTGTGATGCTATAGTATACTGGAAAACAAAGAGCAATGTACAGTCACAGTTTTTTCCCAACATGACTGTATTTGAAGTTAAGAAACATATTTGCAGATGCAGAAGAGCATAACTGCAGTGTGTTTGAAAAACATCTGTCTTCAAAATAATGATCAAAGGAATTCAATAAAAAAAACCACCAAGAACATCCAGAGATACAGAAATCTTTGTTGCCTGGCTGATTCAACTAACATGTATGAAATAACCTATCCAGGTTCTGGATGGGTCTCCTGTGAGATTGCAAGCAGAAGAACTTCCTTCTGAACACACAACTCAATCATCTGAAGATTTGATTGTCTGAAAACAATCTATAAGCACCTAGCAGAGAGACATGCTTAAACTCTACAGGATGGGAAAGAAGAGTCACAAATTCTCCATTGATCCACAAAGCAAAGATGGGGATGGAATGATATGAAGGCAGCAACTGGAATATCTATTTGCTTAAGGATGTGCAGCTACCTATATAAGCTGTTTTTGGAACAATGTTTTACAAATCTGAACCTACTCAACCAGGTTATGAATAGGCCCCTGTGGCACACCGTTTGGTTATCTTCTTAGAAATGAAGGCATCAGCCTTGGAAAGGTTTTTCTGCACTTTCAGTAGTTTACCTTTTGGTAGACGTTACAGAAATTGGTTTGCAGAGTCCACATGTGCACGAAGACTGCACATTTCACAGTGCATAGGACAAACAAATGGACACCATTTAAAACAAACAAGGAAAGTGCAGAGATCTGATATGAAAAATCAGGAACTTATTTTGCTTTTATACTACTTATTCCAAATTACAGAAGATGGAAGAAGAAAAGTGAAAATTTTTAGGAATTAAATGAATGGTAAGATGAAAAAGAGAAAATGACCTGTGAAATTTAAATCTCAGTATTATTTTTAAACCTCTGGTGTGGCAACCTGTGTATATGCCTGAAGATTAGTGGAAACAGCAAGTTACGTATCAACATAATTTCCCAGGAATATTAGTGGTGTGTAAGGAAAACATTTTCTTGCTTTTAACAAGGATGATTTTGGAAACAGGAGACACCAGATGACGGACAGAGTATTTTCTCTGAGAGGGGACCGTGCCATGGCTGGAGGGAGCCTGTGCACTGTCATCCTTGCAGATACCCTGACATCAGAGCAGTAAGATCATGCTGGACATTCACAGCAAGCATCATTTTCAGATAACTCTCTGGAGTGCTAAGGTTCACACGACAAAGAGCCAAATGGGAATCATATTGAGATCTTCTCCCTTTTTTATGTAGAACATTAGAGTCTTCTGTTGAAGGTCCCGGAGAAAGTTTTGTGGAAAAGAAATCATTAAATAGAGCCTCTTAGGTTGTCCTTTGTTCCCATAAGCGACTGCTCTCTGCAGCAGTGTACAAGCCAGATACACTTAAAACAGACAGTTAAACTCAAGGAAAAAACTATGCCTTTTTTTGCATCCCATTTTTTTAGTGCTTCCTCAAGGAAGCTTCACATGCTGCTGAACGGAGCAATCATTTCTGGGAACCAAAGCTTCCTTTTTCTATATAAAGCCTGGCTGTCAGACCTAGGTTTTAATCACAAGCACTGGATCCTTTCTTGGTGCCAGTACCGATCAAGCCCTTCTAAATCTCCAGTCTCAGTGCCACTGTAAGCTTTGACAACCAAATAAACTTGAATTTTCTACGATAACCTTCAGATCTACTTGAGTGGGCTTCATCATGAATCACCTAGGAGCATTTAAAGAAAACTTTCCCTCTTCAGTATTTTTCCTTCTCCAGTAAAAAGTCATTGATTTTTTTAGATAGCAGGTAGAAATCTGTGGAAATTTGCAGAAAGTGACATTGCTTTGGGGTGGACTGGAAGCATTTACCATCTATGTGTGGGGAAGCTATGTGCTTGATTGCCTCAGTGAACTTCTAACTTGACTCCTTGCTTGAATCATTGGTTATTTGTTGTCTACACACAAAAAGGACTTGAATGTAAAGTTACTGTCAACATGCATTTCCATACAAGGTTGCAGGTGAAAGAGCTAAGCTGGGACACTGAGTTGCCCCTTGCAATGAAGTTATTGATGCCTGGAAAGAAGAAATGGGACATTCTGCAGCTGCACACTGCAGTTCTGGAGAAGTGTTAGAAATGCCTCAAGATCAGAGATAAATATAAAATTAGCTTGAAGAACTTTATCCCACACACTGTGGTGTTGAGTATATTGCCATTTATTACTAAACAAAGTTCACAAATGTCTTCTGTTAAAAAAAATAGGGAAAAATCAGGACAAAACAAAGTTCCAGCTCCCTGATGCGACTTGTGGTTCACTGGCAGGACTACTCCTGTTGGTTTCCTTATGTTTACATTTATGTTTTAAAAACTATAGGCAGTTGTACACAAATGCATTCAGAGGAAGGGTGTTACTGAAGCTGTAAGGTCATGCCAGTCTAAGTCAGCAAGAGCCAGAGTACCCTGTCACCTTCCCTCGTACCACTGTGTCCATGTGTTCATCAACATGTACCAGTTGCCTGGGAACTTGTTTTTCCACTACGTGGGAAACTGCATCATTTTACAAAAGAAGTCTTCTGCACTGGATAGAAGAGAACAGCAAAATTTTGTCTGCCTGGAATACAGGGGGAAGTTAATGCTTATGAACGAAAGGAGATCTCATGTTTTCTAGATGTATCTGTACTCTGATTTGTGACACCCTGCCACAAAAAATTTGCTCATGGGGCCTGTGATGGAAAACAATTAGAAGAATTAAAAGGTTGGGGGAAGAAACCTTAGATTGCAGCAGCTGTGCTAGAATGAAACTCAGTGGCTTCTCCACTCTTTAGTGCCAAAGCCCACGATTTGCGGCGTGAACCGGGGTGAAAGTACACATCAACGTGGTGCAGATTCAACCCGTTTATTCCTTGTCCCTCACATCATTATATACCCTTTGGTAGCCAATACCCGTGGAACATCCGCCAAGGGTGAACTTATCATTGGTTACAGCTTTCCGATTACTCAACGAATACTCAGTCCTGATTGGTTAACACATAAACCGCAAATTTCAAACCTTTCAGCCATTCCCCTTGTAACCTCTTTCTTTGTTCCTAGGCAGCCCTCCGGCTCCCCTATTCACTGCTCCAAGGCCAGGGTGTCCTGCACATGGTCAGCATAGTCCTTCAGTACAGCCAGGGCCCCAACACTTTAGGAAGCGGGACTGTCAGTAACACCTTGCTGGCAACATCAAGCAATGGTAAAAAGCCAAAATGAAGAAGCTTGGGAGCTGTAGTGAATAGTGCTCACATTAACAGTCAGAACATGTAGCTGGGCTCCTTCCCTTGCCAGAGACTAGGCAATAAATGAAATTTCAAAGGTCTGATGAGCAAAAATTCCAAGGTCACTCAACCTGAAGAGGATAAATTATAATAAGCTTCACTATAAATAGAAATTCAGTGACCTGTTGTTGCAATTCTGGGTGAGTTATCAGTGACGAATTTTCAAGTATTGCACATTAAGAATATTATGCACCATGTTGAAATTCAGTCTGTAGAGGTTGTAGCTCTTTCTTTTCCTCAGACACAGGGGTGAGGCACATCCCATCAAACTGCAGCCATTTATGAGACATATAGCTTAAGCTAGTTATTTAGGCTTCCTCTGTAATAAGGATGGATTCATCTCAGTATTGGATGCATTGTCTTCTGGAGCTGCCTATTTTCTTTTCTGTCCATTATGAAGGGATCTTACATGACCATCTTTAAACCAAGGGTCAGTCTTTTAGGATGATAAAGCATAAAATTCCATGATTATGCTTAGTGATACCCACTGTATTCACTATTCATGACCACCAGATTAATAAAGGATAATACTTATGCTAGATAAAAATATTTAAAACAGAAATCTTGCTAAATTCACACAGGAAGAAAAGGACGAGGTGATGACAAATACCTGGCAAAAAGAAGGTGTTCAAGAAAGCATCACTGAGTGGAGGCAGCCATGTGAGCTGGTTCTCCTTTCCTCCATCAGGGAGGTTAAAGATATTAAGTTTGTGGGAGTTGTCATTTGTAGTCTTAACTGCAAATAAAATTGACCCAACAGGCAACCCCTGATGTTTAACAGTCTCCAAGACTTTAGAAATTGTCCTAAGAAGAAAATTAAAACCGTATTATAGTCTTATGATTCCAGGAGGCGAGGCTTTAAAAATAAGACTTCAGAGGGAAGAAAAAAGCAAGAAAAGCATCCACAAAATCTTGAACGGTGACAGCCTTAACTGCTGCTGCTCATTAGACTCAGGAATATCAAAACCCAAGCCTTCTCTAGTGGTAATATAGATTAACATAATTCCACTGTAGTCATATTAATCTTTCTTTAAAAAAATTTAAGGGATACTTCACATTATCAGGAGCATGGACCTTTTTCTTCTATTGATTACAAGTTTTATATCTTAGCAACCACAATGAATTCAGTGTAAATATCCCTAACACTTTAGAGTACAGGCAAGAACCACAGACTGGTTTGGGTTGCAAGGGAACTAAAAGAACATCCAGTTCCCTTGCCCTGCCACGTGCAGGGGCACCCTCCACTGCCCAAAACCCCATCATCCAACCTGGCCTTGACCACTGCCAGGGAGGGGGCAGCCACAGCTTCTCTGGGAAGCCTGTGCCAGGGCCTCAAGACCCTCACATGGAAGAATTTCTTCCTTGTATCTAATCTAAGTCTGCCCTCCTTTAGTTTAAACACCTTGTCCTGCATCTACACTCCTTAACAAACAGCACCTCTCCATCTTTCCCATGGGCCCCTTCAGGTACTGGAAGGCTGTTGTAAGGTCTCCCTGGAGCTTCTCTTCTCCAGGCTGAACAAGCCCAACTCTCTTAGCCTGTCTTCATAGGGGAGGTGCTCCAGCCCCTGATCATCTTTGTGGCTCTCAGAAAAATTATTTCAATAGTTTCCATCAGAAACTATTTAAGTTAGGCATATTGTCTATTGGGTTCTCAGTAATACAGTATGAGAATGAACCTGCATTGTTTAATCTCAGTTTGCTGCTAAACAAAGTCTCTTCTGACTTTAGTGTGAGTCATTAATAGCAAATTAATCAAATCTGGACTTGTTTGTTTGATCTTTAAAATGATTTAGTCAGACATATCTCATTTAGAAAGTAAATAACAGAGGTAAAGTAACAGTTAACACAGAGAGTCATGCTTCAGCGTGAAGCAGATTGTTTATATCAATTGGCTTATGGAGGCAACGTGCAATATTTAAAAATGCAGACCTATCCCCTTGCTCTTTTTGCATAGATAGCTTCAATGAGTTCCTAATAACAAGTTCCAATAAAACATATTCAAAAAAAGCATTCAGACAGAAGTTTCTTATTTTGATTTATGAAAAAAGTATGTTTGGATCCAATACACAATTTTAATACTCAATATATCAAAAGTCAGTATGGGATCGATTAATACTAATTTACAAAATCTGAGTCACTAGAGCTACTCCGGTTCATTCCTCTGATGGATGTACCTCTAAACATGGGAGTGCATTACACAATGGGAAAAGCACCCTGCAATATGAAATTCAATCTCTTCTTCTAAAATCCATGATTTAAAAGCCCACTATAATTAGTATGGGAAAGGTGAAATTAATGAAGGGAAGCTGTGACTTGTATGTTCACATTGGAATGATTCATGTTGCTCTATAAAAAAAAAAACCCTCCATAGTTCAGCAGGCACAAAAATAGGAGTCAGCTAGGATACAATATAACCTCTTTTTTTTTTAAGGTTATGATTTTAATTTCTGTGTTGCTTAATCTGGGGTTTTCATTTACCACCCTTCAGCTGAGAGATACAAACTCCTGTTTGGTATCCAGACAGGAACTCTGAGTCAGTCAGGCATACATGAGACTAAAACCTGTAGTGGATCGCCTTTTGATAGAAGGTTGCATTTACATGAGGAATCACCACCATCTCCCCTCTTCCATATTCTCTGTGCTGACCTCACCCTCCCTGGCCTGCGTCACATGTTCAGCATCATCCCCTGCTCCTTGCTTTGCCACAAAATGCCCCCAGCTCTGGAGACTCTCTCACACATCTCACTAATACTCTACTTCCTACAGATCCACTGGCAGCTTTTGTTTCACCAGCCACTCAGACCAAAACAAAGCAGAAACCAGAATACTTCTCCACTAAAGATGTGCTTTTCAGGTGGTTGGTTTGTACATGCAGGTGGCCAAGAAGAAGCACTGGCATCATGTTTAGCCAAAAGGATGCTGGCTCTTGGCGCTGTCTGTATTTACAGAGGCATGCGGTGGGTCAAGCCAAACATATGTTTACTCAGGATCATGAGACCAGTAGCAGCCAACAGCATATGTACACGGAAAAGTCTGTAAAATAACCTACAACAAAGGCAATATTTCTTAAAGTTTTCCGCTAGCTGTAGCCCTGTAAACATGATCTTTGACAATAAAAAGTGGAAGTCCGTGTAGGCTTTAGACAAGGCAGCAGTTGCCTGGGAATGGCAGTCTGTAGGTCCCAGACTTTGCCTGAGAAGCAGAGAGGAGGAGGCAGACTGTGGTAAGACATTACATAAAAATAACCCCAAAGAGACCCAATGCTGATGAAAAAGGGACCACAACCATGAACCTTCCCTACCAACATGGGACACTGGAGACTTGTTGCAATCCCATTTTCCTGCAGAAGACTCGGGTCTTTGACCTATGCACCTGAAGGAAGCTTGGAAAGTTCCCTAGAGCATCAGAAAAAAGGAGGAGATATCAATAAAACTTGTTGTAAAACAATTTAACTGTATTACTAATGAGGCTCCTCGATATTAATTTTGGACTCAGAGTGCACATTACTGTAAATGCAATAGTAATTTGGACCATTGGGCTGTTAAAACATTAATAGGACTGATGTTAAACAGCATTCCTTTTTGCCAATAACAAGATTCTAAGCATAAATAAGTTCTGAGTGTAAACAGCTTCCAGCCAACTGCCATCCCTCTAGGGACTCCCCAAACCAGAACTAAAGTTAGCAGCTGTAAATAGGGTGTTTCCACTGTGATTTTGTCCAGACACTTTTTAAAACCACACAGGACACTCCTCTTGCAAGGTTGGGCATACAGCCTATGTGATCTCACAAAAATCAAGACTTTGGGCATGCATGCTGTGTAATCCTGCTCTGCTTTACATATACAGCAGAATGGAAATTCCCATAATCTTTAATTGTGAAGATGTGTGAGAACACATGACCGTGACTAGCATTACAGTATCCACACCAACATCTTTTTAGTGTCCAAAAAAGCTTTATTTATGCTGTTATCCAGCTGTGTGGAATGGCTGATTTTGGGTTTATAATGTAGCAACACTGGTAGCTGAAGCACATCACCTCTATACACTGGAGCAAAGAGGTGGGCTTTGAACAGAATCTGGAATTCCTGAAGGAGGAAACAAGGTTTGAGACATCGACCTTGGTGGTCACCATTGGTCTATGGAAACCACAGAGCAGCACAATAAAAAATCTTCCAGATCAGCTGAACCAAAGAAATAAATATGCTTGGGACTCACTAGGGACTCTCCTGTGTTTGTGTGCTGCAAGCCAACGCTTTTCATCCACAGGCTGGTTTGTTGAGGACATTGTTTCTCCCCACTTGTAAATGTCAGGCATAACTCTCTTGTTAGAATACCCAAACATGAATTGGGACTTCAGTAATTTGCCACTGTGTTGTGCCTCTGCCCTGAGCAATATGTATAGGCTCCCAAAAGCAGTGAGCAAAACACAGCTGTCACCAAAACTTCTCTGCAGTTCTTTGTGAAACAATCTGTAAGAACTTCTCTGCCTGGACAGCATGCAGCCAGGGCAGAGACCCAGGACACTTCATCAAAAACCAATATGAAGGTGTCTGCTTTCCCTGGGCAGCTGAAGAATATGAAAAATCTGAAAACTCTGCTCTATTCATTATGGGGAAATACATTCCCCACTAGTTTCAGCAATTATCAGAAGATAGCTACGCTGTGGTAGTACTCAGTTAAACCTTGGGAGAACAGCATCAAACCAATGGCTCATCTTTCCCCATTCTAAGCTGTCTTTGATGAATGGCAGCATGTGTTCCTACCTCAGTATTCCACTAAATATACTCTTTCTTCCATTCTTTGTCTGCCTAAGGCTGCCCATTCATTACAGCAATGACTTGTGCTTTCTCTGAGTAGTAGCAGACACAGTAGTGACAGATCTTTTGCACTGCTAAATGTTGTCATTATACAGAAAGCCACCAGTATTTACCCAGTCTTGTTTTATATAACAACAATCATCAGAAGGCCTATATTAACTTCTGTTTGGAAAAGGCTGAAATGTTATTGTCTATGGCCTTATTTCAGGGAAACACCCTTATTTTGGACATCCTGTGCCTAAAGCATCTAAGGTAGAAGGCAAAATTGAATAGTGAACTGTTAGAATAGTTCTAATCAGGAAAAATATAATACAATTCTTCAGGAAAATTAATATTGTGTCTGTAACCCTCATGACTAGATGATCTATAAGAGCTTTGTGACTGCTGAGGATACAAAACCTGTTATTTGTACTACAGGTTGGTGCACAGATCAAAGAATCCTATCACATGGGTAGGAACATAACTGTAAAGGCTATCTAGGCCTACGTGCCAATCAAAGTGAAAGTATCACCAACACAGTATCGGGTCAGCCACAGCTTCATCAGGCCAGTTCCCAAAGATCTTTCTTCAAGGTTCCCCCCATTCCCAGGTGAGCTGTTCCTGTGCTGCACTCACCTCTTGGTGAAGATGTTTTTCCTCAAATCCATCTGAATCTTCCAAGACGCAATGTGTGTCCCTGGCACCTTGTTGTATCATCCACCACTGCTGCTCACAGTCTCTGTAACTTCCTCTGAAGCAGCTGTGGGACACTGTTACACAGCATTTTATTTTCTGCTCTCCCAAAGTACAGAAGCCTGACTCAGCAATGACTGTAGGACCCTAAATATCCTGGAAGGTGAAACCTGTCAGCACCACAGCTTTATTTGGTTCTGCTAAATTAACAAACAGACCTCCTAGTGAAGCCCAGGTGAGAAAAGCAAACACCAAATTCCAACCAATCAGAAAACAACTTGAGTTTTTAAAGCTCCTCTTGAATAACCTCTCTTACCCAAAACCAGAGTGGGTTTGGTTTTTTTCCAACCAAGCAGCTTTGCAGTACTGTCTCCTGAATGTGCAGCTTGAAAGTTAATGGGTTTGGTGGTATTGAAGCAGTGCATCTTTTGCTATTTGCATATTAAGTGCAACAAGCAAATCTCTGCATAGTACAGCAGTATGACTATGCATTATAAAGGGCTCAGCATCTACATAGTACATATTTGCATGCAGGCAACCAACCACATAATATAGGTTTAAAAAGTGATAAACGCAAAAAGAATGGTGGGATGGCGGATTCAAATACGTACTGAAATAACTGAGTCAATTCCAGCATGAGTTTAGTGGTCTGGAGCCATGCTGATATACCTTAACAATACACCTCCTTCCATCTGCAACAGATGCTGGTTCTATTCCTGCTCAGCACAAACACATCTTCACGTATTGTGTGTGGTTTAGGTTGAACTCTGTGGCAAACCAGATCACAATATGCGCTGTTTCTGCAGTATTTTCACATTTTCTTTTGCGAGACATCTGCAATAACTGACAATATACAGCATCTGTAAAGTGTAAAGCTTTTCAGCGTGCTTTAGATTTGCTGCCTTGCAGCTCCACATGTGTTACCTTTGTAAATTCTCACAGTTCACCCACTGAACCGTGTCTGTCAGTGTTTTTATTGTGAGATGTTCTCGTTGCACAGCGTCTCTTCTGTTTCCAGACGGGCATGTGATGATCAGTTCCCCAGAAAAAGTTGTCTTCTGATCTTTTGACTGTCAGATCCTTGTCGGGGTGGCCAAAGGTATTCAATTAGAGAGATGATTTAGTTTTAATCTTTAACGCCATGGAGGCAACATGATTTTTCCCATCCCTAAAGGGGAGCATGTCAAGTACCAGCTGGTCTACTGCTTCAAGGCAATGGAGCAATGCACACCTGACACCTTCATGCTTCAGAAAGCTCCTTCTCAGGGGCTGCAAGTATATAATTTCCAACACCCTGACCCAGACATGGGAACTGCACACCCCAGTGTGCACTGCAGGGATGGTGAAGCAAGACTGAGGGCGCTTCCTTGTCACCAGCTTGGAGTATGCCCAGGAGAAATGAAGGAGTGGGATCCTTGGAAGCTATTCACTCAGGAAAGCCTCTGTCGGTATCGCACCACCGAGGCAAACAGCAGGGCATAGCACCCCAGGTCACTGTATCCACCCCCCACTTTCCACCTTGACACATAGAAGCATTGCACTCTCTTGTCCAGTACCAATGCTTCCCATCTTTAAATGGACAACTATGCAGGGTAGCTGCTGTAGCGGTTTTGCCCCAGCTGAGAGCCGAACGTCACGTAGCCACTCTCTCTGAATTAGGGAGGTGTGGTGGGGAGGGGAAGGGAGGGAAAAGAAACCCAAAAAGACACAAACCTCACAGGTTGGGAAAAGAACAATTTATTGGGGCAGCAAAGAGAGATAACGATGACAGGGCTTTATAGGAAATTATACAAAACCAGTGATACAGGATGCAACTTCTCCCCAAACTACACAATTCAGGCTGTACAGCTCAGAGTCATGCCCAAACTGGACTGTCACCCAAAACTGCACATCCTGGAGCATATACTGAGCATGGGATACTCTCTCTGGCCAGTTTGGGTCACCTGTCCTGGCAGTGTCCACTCCCAGCTTCCTGGGTGCCCCCCACCTTCGTGTTATGAAGAACTGAGAAGTCCCTGACTACTTGGTAACAACTAGAAACATCAGGGTGTTCTCAGTGCTGGTCTCATCCTAACCCCCAAACACAGCATTCCACCAGCTGCTGGAACAAAAATTAACTCTACCCTGGCTGGAACCAGGACAGCTGCCTTTAACCACCCTTACACAAATACTGTGCCTGCTGTACTGTTATTTTATAATTGTTCTTTCATGCACAATCTTCTATGTAAAAATCTGTCTGACTAAACAAGAAGTAGCAAGTTGGATTTCAAAAGCTGCTCTTTCTAGATATGTGCAATGAGCCTGGAGTAGCTTGGTTTTCTCCAATTGTGAAACATGGTCCTCAAATTCTGAGAAGGGTAGAAAAGAGCTTTCTTTTAAAGGATTGATGAATCTGTAAAAAGTAAAAGCAAGCCATCACTAAGTCTATCACTAGATAGTCTTCCTGTTAATGAAGACCCTGTTGAAACCAAGATATAGTTTGTTCTCATTAGAGACTATCCACTTTCCAGTATGGAGGAAAAACCCTGGGACAACTCACAAGTGCTTCCTAATGCCTTCATCTGTTTTGAAAATTCCTGATGAAAAAGTAGGGGAAAGCTGAGAGCTGAGATTTCATAATTTCTCCCTGTGTGAGAAAAAACTTACTAAAGGCGTGCATTTTCACTAGCAGAGAAAAGAAAGGGGAGAGAACCTGTTAAACAAGGTGAAAGCAGGGGGTAGATTTATATTGTAAGACTTTTGAAATTTGTTTTCAAATGCAGATCTTTATCTGCTGTTCAAAACAAGAAAATAATTTCCTCTGGTCTCAGTGAAATCCTGAAATGATGGCAACCTGCTGCCTGATGCTGCTTTGCTTCAATGGCACCTTCTAACAGCAACTCCCTTTTAGGAAAACTCTTTTATGTCTGAGGTGGGTTCAAAATAAGCTCATTAGCACATTCTCTCTGTACACTAGGGATGCTCTCCTGTGTCAGTTCACGATGTGGGGAGAGGATCTGTAGGGTTTCTGGGACCTCAGGGTTGTCCAGTTTCATTTTTCCTTCCCTTGTGATTAGGAAATAGTCTTAAAAGTGAAGCTACAAGAGGCCAAAAAGGGCAGAATGAGAGAAGGAGGGCTTTGTGTTCAGCCTCTGAGAGCTTTGTTGCAAATGAGATTTGGAGGCTATGTGTTTGCCCTTTTTAACCTCACTTTGCTTGTGTTCCTTCAGCCTGACAGACCTTAATGTCCGTTACCAGGATTTTTTTCCTCTGAATTTTCGTACCAAGCTAAACAACCTGTATTGAAAGAATATACTGATGTTAATGATAAGCCAGCTAGAAAGCATTCCTTAAAGGGAAAAATGGTATGAAGAGCAGGGCTCCATAAAAATGGAGGCTTCTGCAATCTTCATGTATAATTTTTTTTCAAAGATAGCGAAAAACATTGGCTTAGAGTAACAATCCTCCACCCCACAATAACCTTAGCAGGTCTGGCCTTGTGACTTCTTTAAATTGGTGTCACTCTTCCTACCCCTTTCCTGGACAATAACGCACCAGAGTGCTTGATTTCTCTTCCCACAGGAGGATTTGTTGAGGACTTAGTTTCTAACTCTGTCAAGTTTCTACAGTCTGGCTGTGATTCAAGAAATTATTGGCTGGAGGAAAATTACTGTAGCTCATAATGACAACATTGTTCATCACATTAAACAGCGTTTGTGAAGGGGGGAAAATCTGTACTTCCAAGACAATGCACCTGCAGAATATTAGCTGATAAATGAATAATAGACACATGGCTGAAAACATTAACGGGCCAACATATTTTTAAGAAGAACTTTGATTTCTTGCAACAAACTGCAAAGGGCTTGTCTGTGGTATCTTAGCAGTTAAAATATTTGTCAGTCCAAGGATGCAACACTACACTTTGTGCCACGGGAAGCAAATTGCTCAGGCATTTTCCCCTCTTGTGTGCTGTTTGATGGTTCTCCTCCCTGTCGCTTTGTCACTGACACTAGTACTGCCCAGAGAAATCATCATGGCTGAAGATCCTTTTCCCCTCCCACAGAAAAAGCAGGAGCACATAACTAACTACCTGCCTAAAAGAGGCAATAAATCTCTGGGTTATTTATGCCTTCTATACATCCTTTTTCTAGTATAAAAAACTATACTTGGCAAGGTTATGCTGATTATTTTATGTTTATGCTACGGTAGCAGTAGAAGTTACCAGCATGCTCAGAAGTATTACTTGGATGTCTAAGTCCTGGGCCACGGATGTGGTGCCGTGCTTGAAGTGAGAGCAGGCTGGATGCGGCCTGGCGAGGCAGTCATGCACCAAAGTACACGGTTTCCTCGAGCATTCCTGCCTCCCATGTTGTTGGTTGGGAAGTATGTGGTGAGGAAAGAGAGAATGCAGGAAGAAAAAGAAAGGATGAGCCGGTAGAACGGTGCCATGGGGAAATGTGCTCTATCCTCCATTCTCTTGCTGGAGAATTCCTCTGGGGTGCTCATAATTAAACTTTTCAGAATGATTAGTTCCTCGGTACCCAAACCCAAGCACAGAAAGGGCCAGGATTGCTGAAGTGTTGATCTCTGAGAACAGTGACTGAGAAATCTTGGGACTGTGCGATAGATTGCTGTGAAAAAAGAAGGAAGAAGAAAGGGACTGAACTCTGACAGTCAGATTCATGTTCATTTTTTAACTCAAATGGAAACAAAAGACTTTATGAAAGTATCTGGAAAGCAGTTTGGTCTGCAAATGTCTGGGAGATGATAAATCTTTCCAACCATCTTTCTGTGTCTATATCCCAGACCTCTTAAGGGATTTAACAAGTGTTGGATCTCCTGTGCCAGGTCCTCTCTTTCTCACTCCCATCTTCACCTTTTTATCTTCCAGGTGCATCCTTGCTTTCACCTCACAGCCTTAATTTATTCCCCATTGCTTCCTCTCCCCTACTGCCTCCTTTCTCTTTAATCTTTCTTCTGTGATGTTATTTATACTGTACTCCAAATCTTTTCTCCCTCTACATCACAACTTGTATTATTTCCTCCATTTCTTTTATTCCTTGGCATCAATAGAGTAGCATCAAATTTAGTAATTGTCTGGAAAGTTTTGATCATTCCCTGAGTCTCCATTACGTGTAGTCCCCTCACTGAGATAAATCAACCTCAATTGACTTAAATTTTCTTTTCTGAGGGAACATGTAGTATGTCTGATATCCAGATGTCTAACCTGAATCTTTCCTCCTGAGTTTATACCTATTACTTTATCCCCTGTCTATTACAGACACAGAGAGAGCTTATTCACTTGCTTTTTTTGCAGCAACACCTTTACACATCCAAAGACTGTTATTACGCCTCTCCTTGACATTCTCCTCTCTAGATTAAATAACCTCAACTGACTTAACTTTTCCCTGGAGGTGATGTTTTCTGGTACTCTCATTGTTCTCCCTGAAATGCTTTTTGCACATTCTTTTTAAAGCATGTTACCAAAAGTGGACGTAGTACTCCTGCTGAGACCCCAACAATGCTGACTGCAGTGGAATTTGGTCTTTTAAGCTCTAATCCCTTCTTTTTCTACCTATACAGAGAGATACAGGAATAGAAAATATCTCTTAGTATAGTGGGCTTACTGCTTTTCTTAACATTTTTTAGATATAGCATGACAGTGCTGACTTATGTTCTTCACCATAATACATTTTCTTCCCTCCAATTTGATTTCTTGCCAGTTCCTGCTCCTCCTCTGTTTACATAAGGGATTGTTCCTGCCTAAGTGTATTACTTCTCGTTGCTGAACGGTACTGTCTTCTTTGCAGACTATTCCTCCTCATATTTTATTGAGTTACAAAATTATCCAGAATCCTGAATTTCCTCTAAGGCCCTCCCTAATTTGACACCATCTGCAGATTCAGCAGTCATACTTTCCCTTCCATTGCTTCTACTGCCCCACTTTCTGTTCCCAAATTTCTTGATCCAAATCATTCTTGAAAATGTTAAAAAACTCCGTATACAGATCAACCCTCAGTGGAACACTACTTGACATATTTTCTCCTAATTTGACAGTAAATTGTTGTTAAGACAGCCTCTAATTTTCTAAACAGTTTTTTCCCCTACACTAAAATAATTCATGTAGTAGTCTGCATTTCTTTAACTTACCTATAGACCACAATGGAAGGCAACGTATTTCTAAAGTCAAGATATATGAAGTCTGAAGCTTTCACCATATATGCAAGATCTGTAATTCTGGCATCAAATAAAAACAGATTGGGAAGTCTATGTTGGATGTGCCACCTCAACTCATGGTGTTCCAGGTGCTTATGTACTGTTTGCTTGATTCTTTTTGTGAGTGAAGCCTCTTACCTCCTTGTGTGTTGGCATGGGCACTCATTAGAGCCTTTGTTCATGGAAGCGGTATTTCTAACAGGCACTGTTAGTATTTCTGCTTGCTATTTCTTCCACACAGATCCACAAAAACAGCTGAGAGACAACTGAAGGAAGTGAGCAGCTCTGGCAGTTGACATCTGCAGCGTTTGTGGTTTACTGCATTAATTTTCATTGTCTTGTTCCACAGCCTTGTCCTGGCTGTGGTAATCTGAGCCAGGAGGAGCCTCTGGGTGGAGCAGAAGGTTGTGCTTTCCCTGGGAGCCACTAAGCATGGCCAGGGGAAACATCAGGGGACAGGATGGTCCCAACTGAAGGGAGGTGGGAAGCACGTAGTCAGGCAGCAAGGAGCCTGCAAAGCTGCCAAGGAGACTGCTGAGAAAACCAAAAAGCAGGTAGACAGCTAACAGCAAGAGGATTATTTCTTACAGAGCCAGAGGAGATGGCGGCTTAGGTCTTTGCACGACCAGGAGTTAGCAAGTAGAAAGCCTGTGAGAAGGGACCTGCTCTGCAAAGGTACGGTGGTGAAGTGAAGACTTGTAAATAAGTCCTTTCATTTCTGGTTGTTCTTATCCTGACTTGTCTTTGTTTTTAAAATTTAGCCTTTTAGCTTATGGTACAACCTGAATTTAGCTTTAAAGTACACTTCTGATTTACTGACCACAGGGAGAACTCTGATAGTGCCATCTCAGTGCTCCAGGTGGTATAAAGTGTCAATGCAGTGTCACAAAACTCAGCTCCTAATTATTCATCATTCCATAACAACCTGCTACCTCTAAATATTTTTGGCAATGCTCTTGTTTATGATCATCCCTGCCTGGTTCTCCCATTTAACACCACCAATACTTATGATGGCTGGCATGCTAGTATGAAATGCAGAGACTTTGGTTAAGGAAGCTCTAGAAGGCTCACAAACCTCGGGAAGCTGAAGTTTCCTCCAGAATACTCTGATCATGGAAAGAATTGTTGTATATCTAATATTCTATTTATGACTTAGATATCCTCCCAATTGTAAATGATGTCTATCATTGGGTTTCAGCTGTCACATGCATAAGCATACGTAAAATCAAATTTTTCCCATCTGAGGCTGACAGACCAATGCCAATCCCTTGTCATTAAAGAGTCTCCAAGAGTTGGACTGGCTGCTCATAGGACTGCCTGGGAACAGGAAGGCAGGGAGGTGGCAAACATGACTTTTGGAAGCAGACAAGTTCTCCATCTCATGGAGAACATGGTATTTCTGGGGTAGCAGCAGCAGCCAGCCTGACTTTTTAGGGTTGAGACAAAAACAGACAAAACAGGCAGCCTTTTCCTTCTCCTTCCTTCTCACCCAGTGATCATTTTGCTTCCCCATGCCTTTAAAGATGACTACTTTGCCTAGGGCCATACCCACCATGGGACTTCAGCTATGGGTGATTTTACAACACCTTCATGGAGATGATATGGAAGTATATGACACCCTTGAAGGGTGTCATATATATGACACCCTTGAAGGGTGTCATATACTTCCATATCTTTTGAGAAGTTAGGAGAAAGGTTAGGAAGATGGCAAATTCCACATGCAAAGCATTTCTGTGCTTGAGGCATGCAAAAAAGTAGGGAGTTTAGTCATGGAAGGATTAAAAATATTTCCTTTCCTTCCACAGGGTTTCTGTGATTTGATGGTCCTCACACATTCTCTTAGGTTTCTGGTTGTTGTTGTTGTTTTGTTTTGTTTTACTTTTAAGCTACTTTGAGATCATTAGATACTAATACACTAAATAAAACTACCCACAAGGACACAAACTCACTGTTTATTTGCAACAAGAGTCCATTGGCTTCTTGCTGGGCATAGCTTTTTTCCAAGAGGACTCCCAGGAGTCCCTAAGCAAAGATTTCTGTAGCAAGCCAAAATCCAGTCACCTCAGTGAGCACCTAAAAATGTGGTCTGTAAGTAACGAGTAAAAAATTAAACCCCTGGTAACTTAGCAAAGCACGCCAGATCTTTCTGAAATTATTTTCAAATCTTTCTCTTCAGTGGCAACTCAGAAAACCTTGTGTTCTGCAAACTGATATGCTCAGAAGACACTGTGCTGGGCAGAGCCTCCTCAAATACTGTAGCTTCTAGAATCACAAGGCAGTTCTCCAATGAGTATCAGGTTAAAGGTATTGCTTAAGAAGGCTTTTTTAATTAGTAATTTCCATCTTGAAACCTCTGGAAAATACAACAAAGAGATCAAGAAACTCAGTGGCAAATGTCCCAGCATCAGCTGGGATAGACAGATTGAATTTTCTTTCTAGTGTCACGAATAGTGCTGAGGTTTGGATGCAGTATGAGAGTAATATTGATAACACACTGATGTTTGTAATTGTTGCTGGGTAGTTGTAGTGTCTATACTAAGTCAAGGAGTTTGCAGCTTCTCACGCCCTACCAGGTGCACAAGAAGATGGGAGAGCACAGCCAGGGCAGCCAGCACAGGCTGGCCAGGGAGACATTGCCTACCATGTAGCATCAAGCTCCATGCAGAACTGTGATGAGACGGGAGGCAGATTTGCTGCTTGGAAACAGGCTGGGTATTACTTTGTGGTTTTTTCCATGGGTGGTGAGCACCTGCATTTGTGCATCGCTTTACTACTAATAATATTGTTATTGCTTTTATCCTATTAAACTGCCTTTATCTTAACCCGTGAAGTTTTGTTCCATTATCTTCCCCATCCCCTTGAGAGGGAGGGGTGAGCGAGTGGCTGTGTGGTGCTTAGTTACCAGCTGGGGTTAAACCACAACAGCAAATTATCACTTTCTAAGCCTTACTTTTAAGACCTGTTCACTAGCACCCTGGCATATATTCTTTTTTAGGGTCACAGCATCTGAGACCATCTGTCACTATCACAGCAGTGATGATTACTGCATCATAGAGGCTTGAGAGTCTCAACAGGGAGGATTTAATTATTTCAAGAGGAAACATGGATAATATCCCTCCAAGCAGAAAGTCCAGCAAGTCACTAAGTTCTCATTACAGGGATTTTCTGTAAGAGAAAACTTTGCACATTGGCCTGAAGCTGCCTCAGATGTGCACTTCTGGTCCCTGGCACTCTCTATCAGAGACAGGGCAGCCGAGAGTGAAGATGATGATTGCATTCTGGTTGCAGATTAGCTTGAAACAAGATTTCACTAAGTCATGGGTGCTAGAGGGTTTCTCTGGGTTATTGTAGTCATGATATGTGTGCACTGCAGGATGCAGATTGTTCTACACAGGCTCCCAGGCATTAGTGAGATTATGGAAAGTAATCTTTTTGGCAGCAGCAGCCTTTGTTGATTGCAAAAACTGTAAATGCTAGGGGCTACTCCAGCCAAATAGCATATTTCATCCTTTGGAGACCTGAGAGTGCAGGAAGGCTTGGTCAGGCCTCAGTGATTTATTTCATCTCAAATAAGGGATTCAGAGTTAGAACCGGCACTGTTAAACTGACCGTTATCTCCTATGCCAAACTACTCACACAAAAGAACTCTTATCAGGAGAGAGAAAAATGTCACTATATAATAATAGTTTTCTCTTTAAAGTTTTGCTTCCGCTATAAAATAAATTCTTTTAGCTTAGAGAGCACTTCAACTTTGCCCTTTTATGATCCTAGAAACTTTTAGTATCTGATTTGTTCTTCTGGCACAAATGTGTCTTTTCCTTCAACCTCATGCATGTACAAAGTATTAAATGTCTAATATCTTGAGAGATAGTATAATTTAAACATTTGTGAATTACCAAATATCTATGTGGATTTTCTTAATAACTGGGCAAGGCTGAAAACAAAACCCATTTAGATTGTGGAGACAAAACAGTACAGCGATTACTTTGCAGTTCCTTCTCTGGTAAGACACTATTCTTTTAACAGAAATCATGAACGTCACTAGGACAAGGAGTACTTAATGTGAGAATGTGGTTATATCACTGATACACATTGTGAACCACATCAGTCTATGCTCTTATTTTTGGTTTTCAGGTCTAACCTCAGAATATTATTGCAAGTAAATAAGGAGACAATTGAAGCTTCACTCAGGAAGTGCTTTAGCATCTTTGTTTAACACATGGGCACATTGAGTTTTTTCACTACATTTCACAAACCGCACTTTACATTAATATAATTACTGATTAGCTAAAAGTATGTCATCATATTAGCTCTATCAGACGGCTGAAGAATTGTGAAGTCATTACCTATTATTAAGTCAATGGAGGAAAAGGAGGATTTCACAAATGTTCTCTTCCATCCACTTTCACCTGTTCTCTCTTAGCCTGGGCTAATTCAGAAACCTGTTTCATGGATCAAGCCTTCAACACAAATGTAGCTGTTCCTAAGCTCCTTAAAATCCCCCACACAAATGTGTGCATGCACACACACACTCACAGAGGCACAGAATATGGCAGAAGGTCAAATAACTGCAAAGCCAGAATAATTATTTCCTAGTCCTTGCAGTATGACTAAGTGGGATATCATTGGCACATTGGCCTTTGCACATCAGGAGAAATCACGCTATGCTCTTGTCAGACTATGCCTGTCACAGGTTGGAAGTGGACTGCCTTCCCAGATATAGAAACCAGATCGTGCAGCACTGACCCAGAGCTGAGTACAAACACACGCAGAAGCTGCGAAGGATTCTGAGGGAGCTGTCGTTTAACAAAATAATGGTTGCAATCTCTTCAGCAACTACATATATAAATAAATAAATAAACAAATATATATATATATATATATATATACACACACACACACCTTCTACCACTACAATGATCAATAGTTGGCAGGTCCATCTCAAAAAGGTCTGCTTACCAGGGAATGCCTGCCTTTTATTTTCACACTGTTTACCTTCATGACAGAAAGTGGAACACTTCCAAAATCTCTACTACATCACAAATAGTAAATCTTGCTTCTTTTTAGAGGCCTGAATTTATTGTTACATCAATGAATCTAATGATGGCATGCAGTGATAATACAAACAGTAGAAGATCTCTCAAATTCACCTACTTGACTTGGACTATAAAACCTGAATTCTGCTTATTTATCATCCTCTCTGTTCACCCATATAAAATGCAGTCTATAGGTTGAAAGTTTCACCCATAATAAAAGATATTCTGGTGTGGGATTTGGGGTTTTTTTTGTTTAGTTTTTGGGTTTTAGTTTTGGGGTTTTTTTTCATTTAAATGCTTCTGTCTGTTGGGTTTTGTACAATTAGCTTTATTCTAAGTGAGAGTTGGAAATCTAAATTGGCTGGCACTCTCTTGCTAGAATTTCCCAAGACAGTCAGATTAGTTGGGGGTACTGGGAATGCTTCCTGATATTTTTCTATCAATAGATCTATAACAAGGAATTAAAACTTAAAGAATGTGGGGTATCTCTATAATATTTGTGAAATCCAGCTGGGGCATCCTGCCTGAAAGAGGGTCTGTGACTTTCAAATCATTTCCCCAAACCTCTGTCAAAGCCCATTCAGCAGTTCATTCCTCTTGTTTCTATGTGTGCCTAACAGCTGCCAGGTCTCTACACATTATCATTCTCCTGTGCTTTTCTTCTCTACCCCTTTATCATCTTCTGATTTCAGCACTGAAAGATAAGCTTTACAGACACTTGCATGCATGGCATTAAGTCTTTAAATAAGGAACTTCATTTTCAAAGGTACTGGACACTTTCCTGTTTTGCAGGCGTTGCTTTGGAATTGCTTCACTGGCATTATGTGAGAATAGTGCAGTAACCTACCTCCAACACCAGCATCACCATGGTAGATGTTCTTTGCACCACTATCTCACAGTTCATTAACCCCAGTTCCTGCTTGGTTTGTGAAGCTCATAGAGTCTCCTCTTGTTTGGAAGGTCCTGGGTTAAATTGGCCATGAGCCAATGAGCAGATCCAACCAACAGGATCTGCAAGGTCTTCCCTCACTAAAGAGAGTTTAGTGTGTTGTGTTTTGGGATCACCTCAGATATGGTACAACAGTGAAACAGTGTATTACTCTGCCACGAAACCAGAAGGCTGTGAGAAGCCTTGTTCAAGGCCTGCACTCTATGCTTGGCAGCTGCATTTCAGCTGAGGCTTGATCTGAAAATCTACGTCATCTCTACAGAAATTTTTGGTGGTCGTTGTCAGCTGAGCCTGATTACTGCTCTGCTCTTCTTCTTCAGGCTCATCCCACTTCCCTGCCATCATCCTCAGACCTCAGCTCACCTAGGTGGAGCACTCTGACAGAAAATTTAATTCAGATTAAATTTAGCATTTTCCTCTGGCCCAAGTGTTTTTATTCTATTTGCAAATCAAAACTTTCCAAAGAAAAACTGTTATGCTGGCAAATTGGTTGTGTCCCACCCCATAGTTCAGACTGTAATGTCCCCATTTAAGTGTTAGAGTGATTTTTGAGGAAGAGCTTCCAGCTGAGTTTTCTTCAAGTAGATCTAGTTTCTATACACCTAAGTCATACAGAGAAATGACAAAAAGGTGGTAAATGGAAACAGAATTTACTTCACAACTGCACAAAACCATTCTCTCAGCCTTTGTGATCCAAAATGCACCAGCTAAACACATTGACTAAGATGCAGACTTCCACATGATGCTCCACAAAGGAGAAAAAGGTTTCCTTATGTGTCCCATAAGCCTTTTCCCTGAATACTTCCAGATTCTAAGAAGAAAAAAAGAAGTCTATTTTTCCCCAGAAGTGCTAAAACATAATTAATTGTAACTCTCTCTTTAGTACATAGTAGTAAGGCACATACTGATCATAGCAAAGATGGGCCACTATGACAGATCTGGCAATTAAGCAAGAGTGCACAAGAGGACCCTGACATGATGTTGTGTTCTGAAATCCTGAAGCAAAATATTGCTCTCTACATTTGTGAAACCTTGTCTGTAATAATACAAAAGATGTCAATCAAAAGAAATGAAAATTCCAGTTAGGCAATGCTCTCCTTTTCCTAGAAAACATTTGTGGAAACCATGCCTAACTCTAAATTAGAGAGTTGTCTGTGCAATAGAGCAAACTGGAAGGTACACTTGTGGCTAAAAAATGCCCATGTCCCAAACTAATCCAATGTTTAGAAGATGGGCTTACCTGTAAGGAGAAAATTGGAACATCTGAAGGTTTTAAGCATGTGTATGAAAGTAAGAATCAGTTCCATCTGAAATGCCACATAATACAATCCTTTGTGTTTAATTTGCAAAGTCATCTTGCGCATCTCAGGCATAGTGAATTCCTTCCTGTTTGGCCTTTTATGCAGTAAGGTCTTTATTACTTTTGCCTACAGCCTGGCTGTTGACTGTTATTTTTTAGGCAAGGTCCTAAAACCAGGGAGAGAAAATAATCTGTGCATTAATTCCAGACACTGTGCAATAGTGTCTGTCTGTAACTGCTGCCTAGATGAAGGTAGTAACTGCAAAGATGTGACATCAGGTCAGTCATTTGGGTTCTTTGCTCAGAATGTTGGGCTAAACAGCTGCTCATGGGATTACTCGCAAACAAGACTGTAAAAAGAAGGCATTCAAAAGGTGATCTGCATGCTATTTTAGGAACAAAACTAAATCCACCAATTTTGAATAATCTGTAGTGCTTGTTATGATGCCTTTGCTTTGGCAACAGTCTCAACGTTAATTACCTTTTTTTATTCCAGTTTTTCACACATCATTTCCACTATAGTGTTAGTAATTTTACCTTTGATGTTCTTTCTAGCCGCTCACCAGTTCCAGAAGCCATCTTTCATTAGGCTGTGCTTTTGACAGGGATTTTTCAATAGGTTTTGACTTTGGTTGGGCTAAACATTTCACTCTCTTTCCTTGACTGGAGACAACATTTTTATGATTAGATGCCTTAAGGATCTGTACTACACTTTAATAAAAAAAAAGGTTCTTTGATGCACAGAAAAAAAGATAAAACTGTCATGGTCATTGAGGCTCATTAATAGTTCTATTTTTCATTTATAACTTTGCTGTGAGTTTTGGAAAAATGGGACATGAGGAAAAGAAGCATCAAGGCAAAATAGTGGCACTGTGTTCAGCGTCTGCTTTTTAGATTAACAAGTTTGCCATGAAAAAACAATGAAAAGTGTATCCTGAGATCAGAACATCTCTAGTCATCTGGACATTGATGCACTAAAAATTGTGCACTAAATTTAAAGGCTATATGTATATGTACTGAAAGTGTAAGATAAATTGTAGAAGAGTATAAAGTTGTGTTCTGCTCAGTAACCTAAACTGGACTACATGATTTCCAGCTAGATTTATGTACAAAAGAACCTACATTAAACCAAAACCTTATATGATCCCTATCATTAACACCCAGATTTTTTTTAACTAGGCTACACTCTTTGTCATCTGAGGACCTTCCAGTAGAGCGTGAAGCAATTTGACTAACATCTGTCACAACTTTTTCTTTTCATACTCTTAAATCTTGCACACTGATGTCATGAAGCCATCAACAAGGTAGAATGCAGAAGTTTTCTCAGTCTTAGGCTCTCTCTATAATCCATGGAGACAGAGGGGTACATGCCTAAGGGATCCACATAAGCCAGCTGGCTGGCTCTGCCAGGCTTACCTAACCAAAAGGGGAAAAAAAAAAAGGAAAGGAAAAAAAAAAGAAACTGAGATGTCTGTCTTGTATTTTGCCTTCTTTAAAGCTGAGCTGGCTGCCTTATCCTAATGAAGAGGCAGGTGCCTGGCTCCCTTCAGGCTCCTGCATCCTCTCCCAGGGTCGGGTGCCAAAGGCAGTATCTCATGGAAAAAAAGATGAGGACTGAAATAGATTCTATGTGACAGCTCAGTTACTGAAGTGGGAGATTCTGGTTGAGCTCTCTCTTGATATACTCTTACAATGGAAAATGTTTTTGACCATTCAGCTCAGAGAAACCCAAAAGTGCAAGCCTTACCAAAGTGTGTCGTATTGCACTGCAAATGAAGGCTGTGTAAAAGGATGTATTTTGCTACAGGACTCTTTTCCCACCTTCTTCTTTAGATATTAGGAAGAAATTCTTACTGTGAGGACTGAGACAGGTTGCCCAGAGTGGGGGTGGAGACCCTACCTGGAGGCATTCAAGGTCAGGCTTGATGAAGCTCTGAGCAACCTGATCTACTAGATGTCTCTGCTTACTTCACAAAGAGGGGTGGACTAGATGATCTTTAACAGTCCATTCCAACCTAACACAGGCTATGATTCTATTATTCTTCTTGGGAAAGGGGTGTGATGTTTTGGAAGCCACTAGACTGTATCATTCTGGTGTGAAAGACTGTTTGGCGCACTCTGTTTCTCATGACGCTATTCCCACCTCACATGAAACTACCAGAGAGAGAATAAACTTGCCTCTAACATACTGATTTGGCTACCTGCTTAAGCAGAAAGGAACTGCAGGTCACTTTTATATTTCAATGGGGATGCAGTTGAAGCTTTGCCTTTGGAACTATGGTTGAACTCTCCACTGAATACCTCTCCTACTTTTTCAATATTTTAATTAATTCTTCTTCCCTCCTGATATATCCTGTACCCTGATATTTTTGAAACAACTTTCAGATTTTTTTTCTCTTAAGGCTCTTTGAATGGTTTTTTTATGGTAATCTCTCTTTTTCTCATAATTCTAGCAGACCTTATTTCCAGCACTGCATCCAGCTTGAATTCATTCTTCCCTGACATAGGTAAGCAGAAGTGAGACATTAGCAACAAAAGCTTCTCCTACTGGAAGCAATCTGGGATCTTTAAAAATTTATTTTTTTAGTGATAGAGAATCAGGGTCACCTTTTTTTTCAAGCTGGATAGAGCATGTTGGATTTATTGAATCTTATGTCTTTTAGCTAGAGAATCTCCAATGTTGTCCGTTTTGCAAGAAGTCTCCTGAATGAGTAAAGCTCCAGTGTGGTTGTAAGTGGCTTCATCTGTCTGCCAAGTCCCTAGAAAATAGAAATAGGAGTTATGTTAGAGGAAGGCCAAGTATTTGTAGCAACTTTTGCAAAGGCAGAAATATGCCTTTCACTAATAACTTCTTTTTTCTGCTAGCTGTAACATTTTTTATACTTCTGGTATTTTTCAATTGAATTGAAAGTGAAAACCAAACATCTTACTTCTCTCAGATATTTTCTCTTACCACATGCTTACATTTTTGTTCTGCCTGTCTTCCCCACCTGCCTCATGATCTTTATGCTAATTCTTATTCTCTTACCTTAGCTTGGTCCAGTCCTTCAAGCACTCCTCCATGTGCTTGACATTAGTAGAAACATAAATGCCAATGTGGCTCGAGCACTGGACCAGAAACATTTTTAGAAAATAGGGCATACTTCTGCTTCACAAGCCTTCCCATGAAATAGAGGCTCACCTAAGCACCAGCATGTAATTGCAAAATAAGTCATTTTACAAACAACCTCAAAAGAAGAAAGAATTTTTGCCTGCTTCCTGATGCAGGAACTTCTTTTCTCAGTTCCATAGCAGAGTGACTGGCACAAGTGGCTGGTTCTTGATGTGTTGAATGGGCAGAGCAAGAAATGTCACAAATTTACACACTTGATCAAAAGAGTTATATGCATTCATGTTTATCTAAACCACAAATAATTACTGGAAAACCTTACAATTACTGCTACCAAAAATTAAAAGAAAGATACACAGCGCTCCACAAGCACAAAGATGAGTTAAAAGAAATGCATGTGTGTTTGTTGTTTCAAAACATTAAGGAAAATGTTTTTCTTTCTGATTCCAGAGAGATGGATCAAGCACCACCCTAACCTGGACACTGCACTTCAGTGCGAAACTGAGGTGTGGATTATGATGGTCATTCAACAACAGTTACGGCACTTGAATTTGCAGTAGCAGTATCAATAGTTGTATTCCCGTGTCCTACAGTTAGTGAAACACAGGGCTTGTTGGACTGTTTTCTACTAAATTTACATGTTAACTGTAGGAAAACAAAATCTAAAAAGCCTTTCAAATTGTAAACTAATTTCTCTACAAGCTGGGAAATTATCTAGACAGGGTAGAAAGTTTCAGTCTTAAGGAAAATCACTGCTGAGCCTCTCTTAACACTGTTAAAAACAGGGCACATTTTCAATCCCTAAAGCAGTTCTCTGTCCTTTCTGCCAGACACCTGGCCCTGAGCCTTTTTTCTGCCCATGCTGTGCTGAAATGGAAAGGTACTTGCATGCTGTTTAAAAAAAAAAAAAAAGAAAGAAAAAAAGACAAAAGTAATTTTCTGCTGTGAGAAGTGATGAAGATGACTTAAATGTATGATAGGGACAACCTCTGCCTTTAAATTCAGAGTCCATTTACACTGGAGTAAAAAGGGTGCTGCAGATAAGGTAAGCCCCTGGCAAATATTTCAACTCTCCATAAATAAGTAATTTGTGGCCTTTTTAAGACTGTTCAGTGTCTTGTATGCAGTCTACCTCTGTGAAACCTCTGTGTAAGGCAATGCAGAAAATAGACTATTCTGTAAACAAATTACTTCTATACTAATTTTTATTTCCCCTTAGTCAAGCATAAACCTTCACTTGAGGCTGTCAGATGAGATTATTGATCTGGCTCTGACAGCATAACTCTAGCCAGTCCAGGAATAATGAAAAAGTTGAGTCTTTCCCTTTTCTTGCTTTCAATTTAAATTTGATTTTTTAAAAGAGTGGCAATGTTTGGAGAAAAAGGTAGCAAGGTGCAGAGGGTAAAGCATATTATCAAAGTAGAATCCTGTTTTTTATGGCTCAGAAGCCCAGGAGCCCTCCTGGAAGAATAGTGTACATGTGGCCATACAACTCTTCACAGCTGGAGGTTTCAACATGGTGTGCTGATTAAGTAAAGACAAAAAGACAAAAGACACTAAAATTGGAGTAAAATTGGAGCCCTACTGAAGTCTTGTAGGAGCATCTTCCACCATGATCTGGTGACTTGCCCTACTCATTGGAGGAGGTTGACATCCCTTGACTATCTTCTCTACTTGTGTCAATTCTTGTGCAATCAGAAGTGTGTCTTTCAAAAATTTTATTCATAAGGTTATGTACTTTGGTTTGGTGGCAGGCTGTTGTCTTGTTTTGACATACGGCACACTGTAGTAAAGAAAATATTTCTGCAAGTTTAGTATAATGAGGAGAGACTCATCTTCTTTTAAAAACACTGTGGGTATCCTGAAGGATTATTTATTAACTGACATTTGTATTGCAGCTATTGCAAATTCCAAAGCTTTTATTTCATTGATTTCCGAGGGAATTTGCTTGAGTAAAATATGTGATGAAGCCTGAGTAAAGACATGATATGAGTCCCACATTTCTAACCTGAGGGAGAGCTAGCTCAAGGCTTTGCACAACCACATGCATGGTTGAATTTTTCTGTTCAAAGAGGAGGTGAATTATAGAATCACAGATTGATTTGGGTTAGAAGGATCTTAAAAATCATGTAGTTCCAACCTTCCTGCCATGAGCAGGTCCACCTGTCATTCTGAAACAACACAGTAAATTTTCTGCAGAAAAACTACCTTTTTGATGGATGATTAGAAGAGACTGGAAGTGATCTATAGGGTATCTGTTGGCTAGGGATGGAGGAACAGAAAGATTCAATGTGAAAGGCAGTCTGTTTTTTGGAGATCTGATTCCCCCTTCTTGAGCCTTTTTCTCAGCTGATCAGTCCTAAATAGGAGAAAGAGCCTTGCATTAGCAAGTAAGAGCAGTTGCACTTATATATGACAATGACCAAAATTTGGAAAAACAGACCAAAACCTAGAGCAGAGATAAAAACTGAGCAAGCATATTACAGCTCAGTAATTATTCATTTAGTTATGACTAGCACAAGGCTTGGGGGGCAGCTGTCAGCACAGGGTCTCAGCACAGGTCTGGCCCTGCCTTGGCAGGAGCATGGTACCAACTGTCTGGCAGTCACATGTCCGTGTCCTCTGCACGTTGGCTTTGCTCTGGGAAAAGTTGGGCAGGGGCATGGCACCCCCACCTAGTCACTGTGGGAAAAATCTTCAGCTCTTCTGGTAGAACGGCACCAGGGGAGAGGAGCATTCAGATCCCAAACTTGGCATGAAAGGCAGGAAGAAGGAGGCTGATTGTGATAGGAAAACTTCATACAAATAGTCCTGAGCAGACCCCAAGATTAGGAGAGGGGCACCTGCATCACAAACATCACGCTGCATGCAGCCAAGATCTGAGGATGCCAATGTCTTGCTCTGACTCCCACCACCCCTCTAAAGGAACAGTCAAGTCTATTTTGGTACCCAGAGGGACATCAGAAGGTTGAGCACACCACCATTGAAGAGATAGGTATCAAGAGATTTTCTTATACAATGATTTTAACTTCATTATTAATGAGCCTTTTTCTTCTATTAACTGTGTATTTTTTACAAGTAGACTGTTAAAACACTAACTGGGCCAACATGAAATTCTTGGTTCCACATATATGCCTACAAGAAGATCTTAATTGTAATGATAGAAGAAATTCTTCACCAAAAGAGTTGTCAGGGTGTGGAACAGGCTGCCCAGGGAGGTGGTTGATCCATCACCATCCCTGGATGTATTTAACAGACAGGTAGATGAGGTGCTCAGGGATATGGTTTAGGAGAGGACAGGTATGGTTGGACTTGATGACCTAAATGGTCTTTTCCAACCTAGTCATTCTGTGATGCGCTCTAGTTCCCCAAATTCTCTCCCACTATTCCACAGCTGGGACCATCTAAGTCATGTGTTGACTTGGTACTCAATAATTTTCAGTTAATTAATTTTCTCGCCCCCCAGAATTGTTCAGTTCACCCTTAACTCCCAAAAGCTTCTAACATTCACACTATCTGACCGAAAGATGTTTAGAAGATGGGATATGTGTTGTATGAAAAACTACCTCCATGTGTTTGCTATGAACTTGCCATCGGCTCACTTCATCTGATGCCCTCCTGGGTGGCAAGTAGCAAACACTCCCGCTACTAGTGGTTTCTTCTTTGTCTGCCACTGGCTAACATTCTTTCCTCTATCTCCAGAGCATTTGATTTATACCCCATCTCTCCCTTCCCAGCCTTCTCTGGAGGCTGCAGGAGGGTTTGGTCTGCAGATATCTGCACCTCCTGGCTGCTGGTCTGTTATTAAGAGGCTTCCTCGCCTCTGGCACGTCGGGGATCCCTGTTGATATTCTCAAGATGGATGCTCAAGGCTTGAGATACCATGGAAAATTACTTTCCCAAGAAAAACAGCATTTTCAGATTAGCACAGTAAAGTGGGAATGGTTCCTGCTTTCAGGGAACCTGTTTGGGTGACACCATGATAGATGTTAAAAATTTGCCATTTTCCCAACATGAAGCACTCAGTTTACTCAATCAATTGGAGGACATTTCTGAGGATCTTCAAATATGGAAAAGGCTCAAATTGTATAATGTATGTATTGCCAAAGCTGGATGCTAAAACCCAGCAAGACAAAAGCAAGGACTTAAATCGGGTTGCCTGAACTGGTGCACTGACCACAAAGCTGCTGAAGTGAAGCCAGTGGAATTGGCAGAAAATGGCAGCTGTTGCTGCTCTCGGGGCAGATAACCAGCCATTACATGCTCTTAGGCATTTAAGACCCTGATGACAGGGTTCCTCTGGAAAAATAGGTGGCCAAGCACAGGTCTGATAGCTGCTAATGTGATTTATGCATGAATAAGTTTGGAGAGGCTCTGTCCTGTCAAGATTGAGACACCTCTGCGTTTGGCCATGAGCAGAAGTGCATCCATAATAGGAATATTTAAAAAACAAAACAAAAGAAAAAGGAAGTAAAAACCCAAACCAAAATGGCAACTTTGAGGGAGTTAGGCATGAGTAGAGCACAGGTTTTTGAGGACTTGGCCTTAGATACTTAAATCCTGTCAGAGTGGTTATGTGGGTCTGCTTATATCTTATCTCACACCTTTTTCCAACTTTCTAGAGTGGTGAGAAACAGGGTAAGTTGTACTGCTGTGTAATGATGAGGGCTAATTAGGTATTTCTTATAGAAGTGGAGAAAGAAGAGGCCCTTCTTAAAGACACAAAGATTTCAGGAAGTGCATTGTGCCAATTAAATTTAGTAGTACTATTAGGAAATAAAATTGTATTATTCAATTATCAGTCACATTTGTAGCCATTAGTTTCCCTGGAAACTTGTCAAAGCTTTAGAGTACAGCTGTCAAGGCAAAAACAGCAGAAAAGGAATACTTTAAAAACAATTTGCAGTTGACCTTTAAATGTTATTTTCATCAATGAAACTAACAATGTGCAAGATTTCCCAGAATAAATACCTTATGCCTGACTAAGATTATATAATATTCTCCTTGTGTTTTACTTGATATGCCTATACGTATAAATATATGTATTTACTGGGTTAGCATACATATGTACATATATATATATATATATTGCATTAGATATTTCTTTTACCAGCAGTTGGTTTCCAAAAAATAATTTTTGACAAAATTAGGACATAAATATTAGAAACTGAGGCATTCAGGTCTCTTGCTCCAGATCTAATCATAATCTTAGCAAGAGTGATGATGAAATTTCTCCCGTAGCTGCTTAGTGCTAAGCAGTCAGATAGCCGAACTATAGATTGGGTTTGGTTTGTTCGCTGCTCTCCTCCGATGCATCAATGCTGGCCGCTGCCAGAGGTGGGATTTTGGACTTGGATTGAAATAGATCTCAAATGATCTTGCAATTGCTTGGCTCCTGTGCTGCAAAAACACAGTAAGGGGAGACTAAATAAATAATTTAATGCTCAAATAAATTAGTTTCATGCATGAAGTAAAGATTGGATTGCAAGTGCATTACTCAGGATGTATACAGGACATACATAACATAAATTTGTTTTATACGAGATAAATGTAATTCACAATTTGTTTTTCTACTTCAGCAAGCAAGCGAGAGCTAGATATTTTGCAGGTATTGACTGCTAAATAAAATTGGCTTGTACGTGATTTTAGACACTAGTATAATGTTACAGAAGGAAACAAGAGTTGCTACTTTATAATCCTAAGAAGTTTCAGTATTATAAAGAAATCTGTACTGCCCTTAAATCTGTTCTTTTTTCTACTTTTTCTATTTTACTTCTTTCTTTTTCTTTTTCCTGTCTTGTTTCTGTGAGTGGTATCAGAAAAAAAAACCCTACACTTTTCTAATTATATCTTTACAGAAACACTAAGAAAAAAGATTTGGTGCTTATTACTTTAGGATAATAATTTAAATTGCCTGATAGAGCCTCTATTCCAGCTTGGGTTCAAAATGCAGCATGACTTGCTAATCAAACAAGGGGAGGTGATTGCAATTTTTATAGCATCGTCATTTGCTATTGATTACTCCCAGGGAACATCAGTCTAATATATGAAGGGGCAGTCTTCTAACTCCTCTGTATGTGTGTGTCTTAGATGTATTTAAATACACGCTACAAGGGGAACATGCTGTGGGGAATGCTACAATGAACACAGATTCAGCAACTCTACTGATAAATATGACAAAGAGTATTTTACAATCCATGTTTCAAAAACATCTAGTAAAATGTAATAAAAGAAAAAGTAAGGACAATAAAAATGTAAGCACATGATGTTACTAATTTAATGACGTTCATTCCTTTTATTAGTAGCAATCCCACAGATGCCTGAGGAAGCACATTTGCCTTTGTTAAAACAAATCCATTCTAGAAACTCTTCTGACATCCACCATTAAAGCATTTTATGTGAGTAGTCTTCCTTACTGTATTATTAAACCATTCATTAACATCGTAGATAAAAACTCCATTCCACTGAGAATCTGCCATGGCGTTACAGAAATGTGCCCTGCTTGGCAATGATGAAATATGCCATGACAGGAAAACAATAAAACAACATAACTTAACATCAGGCTCTTCAAATTGTAGAATATTTCTATTGTGCTACTTAGATTATATACCAAACTCGATTTCCTAAATAAATAAATAAAACTTGTACCAGAATTGAATCTTGGCTGTGCAGTCTATGAAATGATTGCTAAAACATGATAGGAAACAAAGATGGAAAACTCTTCGTGTAGCACTCACTGCACTGTCTCCATGTCATTTAGAGTTCCTGATACAGTTCTGAAATGTGCCTGGACAGCCTGAATTGTATGTCTGCTACTGAACAAACAGCAAACGACTGTACTTTAAAACACCTGAAGTGGCACAGGGTTCAGTGAGCAATATATTTAAGCATAAAGGAGGACATCACCAGCCTCTCCTTTCTTCAATATACTACAAGGAAAACCGTATTTACAAAACCAGGTTTTATAGGTAATTTTTCATACAATTACTGCAGTGTTTAAGCACCTCACAGCTTTCATCATCTCTCGAATGTCCCTTGTGACATAGAAAAATGCATCTTGAATCTGAGATAAAACAGAATTGCAGAATAAGACGGTCATTGAGACTGGGAGGACCTCTGAAGATATTCTAGTCCTAATACCCTGCTCAAAATAGTTGCCTATAGCAACTATCACCCAGGTAAGTAATGAAGAGGTTAAACAGAACTGGACTGAGTATTTAACCCTGCAACACACCACCAGTGACTGGCCACCTGCTGGACTTTGTGGCACTGATCGTGACCCTTTTAGCTCAGCAGTTCAGCCAGTTCTCACTCCACCTCACTGTGTATTCATCTGACTTACACTTCATCAGCTTGAGGATGTTATGAAATATATCACCAAAAGTCTTACTAAAGCTGAGCTAAACTAAGCTGATCTTCTCATTGCAGAAGACTGATTGTTAAGCTTCTTGTCCTTCATGCATCCAGAAATGTTTTGTGGGATTACTTGTTCTGTCACCTTCCTAGGTATCAAGGTGAGGCTCACTGGTCTGTAGTTCCCTGCATCATCAGCCAGTAAAGAGTAAAGCAAAGACAGCACTGAGTACCTTGAGGTCTTATGTGCCCTCTTGGCACATTAAATGGGTAAAGGAATTTGGCAGAAAATTACTCCCCTTACATTCCAGCTTGTGTTCAGATATCAGAGGGTCTGGGGGCAACTAGGCTTAGATTCTGAGTGATTCCTAATTCAGCACTACAAGTCTGGTTACATTCAACATACCAAACTATCACAATTACAGATGCACAAGTAGTGTGAGACACCTTTGGGAGTCTTTAGCTCCTCTACAGCATCCATGAGATTCTTCCAAAATCTATTGAAGCCCAGGGCTTTGGTCCTGCGTTTAGCCTTGCTCCCCCTTCACAAGATTCTATTCTATCTCTTGCCACTGCAAGTAAATCTGCTCATTACCTTCATATCCTCTACAAATCCTTCCTTGTTTATAAACGTCAGGACCGGCAGAGTGTCTCTCCTTGTTGGTTCCTCAGTCTTCTGTACAAGTTGTCACCAATACAGTCCAGAAACCTCTTGAAATGCTTGTGACCTGCTGGGTTTCCATTCCAGAAGATACCAAGATGGTTAGAGAGACCAAAAGGACCATAGCCTGAGAATGTAAGGCTTCCTCCACTTGTCTAAAAAAAGACTCACCATCTTATTCTTCCTGATAAGGCAATCCATACCAGGCATACACAACATCACCCATGTTGGTCTGCCCACACCATAAGCTGTCATTGGTTCCTCACCCAGCCAGAGGCATAGCTTCATGCGTTCCAGCTGCTCTTTCACACACAGGCAACTCCTCCACCTTGCCTTCCCAGCTTGTCCTTCCTGAAGAGTCTTAATTGGTACATCACAAGACTAAAAACATCTGAGCAGCAGTGTGAGTCATCACCCCTAGAAACTTAGGGACTATGAGAACTTGAGAACTGCACTCTAAGAAACTTCCAGGTCTGAGGAACTGAGGTAGTTCCATGAACAGGAAAAAGATCAGCAGGGTTTTGAGAACGTCCATTTTTGACTTGGCAATGAGCTGCTCACTCCTATGCCAGGTACTGCAAAGCCTATACCTGCATTGTGTTCTGCCCAGGCTGAATGGACTTGAACAGACACCTGAAGCTGTGCTATAGCAGAGGGCAAGACATACTGTTACTATTACAAGGAAATACTGGAGGAAATCCAACTCATAGTTTCGGTGTGTTCTCCAAAATGGTAAAAATTAGATGTAAAATTAGGCTACACTGTGTATATATGAGGTGACCTTACATTCAGGGAACACAGATGAAAAACAGAGAAGATACAGAGCCAGTACTTTGAAAACCTCTGATACAAATCTTGGATGTTTTCAACTGGGATAAAACATTGGTTCTTTTCAGGCTTTTGAAGTTCAACAATTTTAACAAGCTGAAGTTCAGTTCCTCCTTATCTAGCAAAAAAATAAGCCACAATGTAGAAGTTACACTTATTTCTAAAGACTTGTAAAAGCAGAAAGATGATTCAGTAGTACCTGATGAAAACACAGTGAAGAGTATGGGAGTTTTGTCACTTCTATCAGACATTGCTTACTATTCCATAAAGCCCCAGCCTTTAATTGCAAAAAGATTTGGTAGGATCTAGTATGGGTCATATTACAGCATGTAGACCCATAATAATCACAAAATGGAAACAATCCACAGTGTTTGTTGAAGTAGATTTTTCTCTGATTTGCTTCTCACAAAATCCTTAGGAGAACATCTTGCATTTTCATTGAAAACATTGAAAATAACATCCTCACGTAGCAGGCATCAGATTTATCACCATTTAAAGGAAAATTGGTGCAATAATTATCAGAGGATTGGTGAGTTAATCACTAGGCAGATTCAAAGGGGAATGCTAAAGAGGCTGCATAGAATCGTAGAGAACAATACACTGTCTTTTATATTTTCATTTGTATGCTCATGTTACGTTTATCCAGTACCATTATAGTAATTCTCCTCACTGTTTACAAAATGTAGGACACGTACAGTACTAAAAACCTCTTGTCACTGTAGCAGAATTTTGCTTCTGGCAAGATTGTAGCTCCACTTAATATCTTAACGTTAACACTGTATGTTTAATATGTAGCTTTCTCCAGCTTAAAAAGATCTTCAGGTCAGCTTATTAAAAATTTGAAACTAAATCTGAAATGAGAACAAGCTTTATAACATCAGAATACATTATTGTGATCCCCAATATCCTATTATCATTCTGATATCTGAAAAAAAAAAACAAAACCAAAACACTTATATGCTTATATTTTACTCAAATTTCCTGAAGCTGTCTAGAATAATGCTATATAAAACATAAAATACTATCAATTAGAAATTTAAATTTGCAATAAACTTATGTGTATAGTAGAATTGCCTTTTAAGTATAAAAGCCATGCCACCCAGTTTAATGGTAGAAAAGTAGCAACTGGTATGATTCCCAAAGTAGCACTGTTAATCTTAAATGTCAGGGGAAAAAAATCTCATATGGAATTTTTTTTCTTTTTTTTTTCTTTTTCAGGCAAAGGAGTTTGGTTTTTTGTGGTGAGGGGCTGAAAATTTGATTAAATTGCCTCTGAGTACAAAGATGTTTTGTTCACATTTGAAAAAAAAAAAAGCAATAAAATGAACTCAGTATCAGGCAGCTTTGATTTCTGATAGACTTAGTCCCCTGAGACCTAACCATCAGTTATCTATCTACAGCTGCCTGATCCGCGCTGCTGAGGCCACAACTAGACTTCATGGTCTATTAAAGCCCAGTTTAGAAGCCTAGAAAGGGCATTTAAAAACTGCAAAGCTGCCAAGTCATACAGCGGGAGCCGAATGAAAAACACATCAGCTGATGATCGACCAACCATTTGCTAAACAATTTACAGTTCAGATCACTGTGCTGGCGCAAAAAGAGTTTCAGAAATTCCCTTTGTACAGACAAACAGCCAGGCCACCCAACAGCTCCCATCTGCAGAAGCTCAGCCCAGAGCTATACAGAAACTTTCTTGTTTACCAGAAAGCTGATCTGAAGCGAGCCCTTCAGCTTCAGGAGAGGCAGGGTATCAGAGCATTAACAAGTCGACCTCAGAAATTATGGCTGTTTGCAGGGGCAAGTTTCCAAGAAGGTAACCCAGTCTGCAACCACATCATATCTTCTCACTGGTACAGACCTCCCATGGTCCCTGCTCTCTGTGTTGGGTCATGTTCTGGGGCTGAGTTACACATACATATTGGTTACAAGAGGTGGCAGGGGGACTGGCTTCTTGAAGGACAATTTAGGCTAGAAGGCACTCTCCCCTGCTGCCAGGCTCCTTCCAGTCTGGAAATTAATTGTCTGGAAATCAACTGGTAAAGTCCCCTTGAACTCTATCTTGTACATTGGTTGGCCTCAATGATCTCTCAAGGTCCCTTCCAATACCTACAATTCTGTGATTCTGTGATACATGGGGACCAGCAGTGAGACCGAGTGAGACGAAGCAGACGTGCCCCTCACTCAGTGTCAGCATACTGTCCAGCCAAGTGCAGAAATGAGTCTTTCTCATTCCTGAATCCCATTGTCACCCAGATCCCTTCTGCTCTGGTCATGAGGACAAATGTCACAGCACAGTTGGTATGCACGCAGCTGAACAGTTCCTCTCCAAAACAGTGTGCCCTGACACACAACACCAGCTAAGAACAGCTCCTGGCCCTTTCTAATTCTGAACTGTGGGAACACCAGCCAGCACGGCCCAAGGCCGTATGAACACCATAGCAATGAAACAGTCTGGACGGCTATTTGTGGCCTGCAAACCTGTGGCCCCCCCTGCTGTGTTTGCCAGCAGGAGTGTTGTCCCATTTCCAGCGGATCCTTGTGGGCTTGCTCCCCAAGGAGCTCTGGTGGTGGCAGTAACAGGCTTCCAGCAGGGATGAGTCTTCTCAGAATCTGTCCATGAAGCTGCAAAGAGTTTGGGGTACTTAAATTTGAGGCAACTATAAGGAGAGATGCCTTTCCTCGCAGGAGAAGGAAGGTCTCGGACCATGCCCAGTGCCCTACTGGTTGTTCCAGCATTAGTAGCTTTTGTTGCTGTGAGGAACATCACAGAGAATGTTTACAAATGAAGTAAATTGTACATCACCTTGGAAACGAGCATGTAGAGCATCCCAAAACCAAAGATCCCTTTTTCCTCCAACAGTTGTAGTGGGTTGACTCTTACTAGACACTAGGTGCCCACCAAAGCCACTCTGTTGCTCTCCTCCTCAGCTGGACAGGGGAGAGAAAATACAACACAAGGCTCCTGGGTTGAGATAAGAACAGGGAGAGATCACACACCAGTTTACTACAACAAGATAAACAGACTCAATTTGGGGAAAAAATCATTTATTACCAATCAAATCAGAATAGGAAAATGAGCAATAAAAACTAAATCTTAAAAGACCTCCTCCTCTCCTCCTACCCCTCCCTTCTTCCCAGGCTCAACTTTATTCCTGATCTCCCTCCCTCTTCCCCCTCAGCAGCACAGACAGTTGAGTGATGGGATTGCAGTCAGTTCATCACACGTTGTCTCTGCCTTTCCTTCCTCCTTAGGGGGAGGACTCTTCACACACTTCCCCTGCTCCAGCATGAGGTCCCTCTCATGGGAAACAGTCCTCCACCAACTTCTCCAACATGGGTCCTTCCCATAAGGTGCAGTCCTTCACCCCACCGACTGCTGCAGCCTTGTCCCCCACAGGGTCACAAGTCCTGCCAGAAAACCTACTCCAGTGTGGGCTGCTTTCTACATGAGGCCACAGGTCTTGCCAGGAGCCCACTCTAGCATGGGCTTCCCACAGGGTTGCAGCCTCCTTTAGGCACACACCTGCTCTGGTCCTCTGTGGGGTGCAGGGAAATCTCTGCCCCAGCACCTGGAGCACCTTCTGACCCTCCTTCTTCACTGACCTAGGTGTCTTCAGAATTGTTCCTTGCACATATACTCACACCTTTCTTCTGACTGTTGCCGGTGTTGCACAGTTTTTCCTTGCCCTTCGTAACTCTGTTACCCCAGAGGAGCTGCCAGTGTCTCTGGTGGGCTCTGCCTTGTCCAGTGGTGGGTTTGTCTTGGAGTTGTCAGGCATTAGCTCTGTTGGATGCAGAGGAAGCTTCTAGCAGCTTCTCACAGAAGCCACCCCTGAAACACCCTCCTCCCTACACTACCAAAACCTTGCCATGCAAACCCCACACAAGCTCCACACACTCTAGTTCAAACTCTAGAGTTATTAAACCTTTTTCTACTTTGCAAAGTTGCCAGTGACTCCAAGCAAAACCATTCATGTTTCTGAACTAAAATTTTGCCATGTTATGCGCTTGGGCAAAAGATCAAGTTCTTCTGTGGTGTGTCCTTCAAAGGAAACGGTAGTTTGAAGCAGTGACATGTTACATGAACTGAACCAAAGCCTGAAGGAGAGGGGCTCCAGAAAACTCAGAAGATTTAAGGCACTCTGAAAGCAACACACTAGAGGACATCTCAAATATTTTCTCTGGTCTACAGAGGGGAAAAATAACTAATTGGCGTTTCTGCCAGCACTTAACAGCACTCTGGCATCAGACAGATTGCTATCCAGCATACGATAAGGTGATCTAAGCCTAGCCTGTTAAGGAATGAATGCTACTCTGCAATGAACCTCCAGTTTTGGGATGCTGAAGGGGGTTCCACTTTATAGTGTTGCCATGTAGCTTACAGCATGACAGAGAAAGCCTGGCCCACCTAGGACTTTAGTGCACATCAAAGGCTGACATGCTATAGTTTGATGACTTTGTTGAATAATGTGGGAGATTCGGATGACAAGAGGGAGCAAAAGGACAATTACATATATCAAGTTTTGGTATCCTCACCAACAGTCATATCATAGGAACCAGGTTTAGGCACGTACTATGTAAGGCTACACAGGTATCTGGGATTGGAAAGTTTCAACACAATACCATCGCCAATTTACAATACTGAATTAATTGCAGTTGACAGAGCTGTGATAGTCTACACCACTGAAGGATATTACTGCAGTCAAACTGCATTACCATTGTCATAGTCAAACTACTCCAAGTCCTTGTTTGACCCTCATTATTCTTTTATTTGAATCCCATAAAATCATTAAGTTATTCATCCTCAAAACACTGAGTAGAAGGGCATGTGATTACCCTCAGTGCTCATAAGCTGAGGCACAGGAAGGCTAGAAATCAATTTAAGCACCCAATTCTTAAAACCTCCTTTTTACTTCAATGAGCATTTTTGTTTCCAGCAGTCAAGCTACTTAGATGCCTAAAGTTTTGCTCTTGCACATGGATTGATCCTTTTTTCACTGTGCTTGTTCACCTTACTAGAGCAGGACTTAGACGCATGTTCAAGCACTTTGTGGATGCCTTATTTGTTTCTCACTGCCTTGTTGTTCGCACAGTCCCTAGAAGGGGTTTGCCCATGTCCACCTGAATCTTCTGAGACCGATGGACCAAAGACCAAGAACAGTAGGCAGCACGGACCAAGCTGTTCCACATTTGTCTGGCTTGCACCATCCTTCAGTGTAATTGAATGAAGAAGACTTAAGGCTAGTTGCTGTCATGGATGAACTCAGGCCAAGCTAGGCCAAGCCAGGCCAAGTCTACAAAGAATACTCTGTAGCCCTGTTTAGCACATTGGTAGTGGTGTCATTGTAGCTGAGAAATGGTCTCCAAATAAAATACAGATCCTTAAGTGTGCTCCACCCAGTACAGTGAAGAGACATGTCCCAAAAGGATTGGTCTCTCCTGCTCCCTTCTCTTAGGATAACAAACTGTTCAATGTTGGGAATATTCTCCTGGAAAACCACTGATGCGTATCTGAATATTCCTTAAGCACTGGAAGAATTGGGATCTTTAAATTCTGTTTCTCACTCAGGTGACAGTGTACCTCAAATTTAAGAGCTTTGACATGAGGCAATACAGCACATAACTGTTTCTTTCCAAATAATTATTATTAAGTCACTTGCTTAAGGCCACTTAACATATCATGGTGCAGAGAACTAGAGCAGACTTGCAGGCATATATGCCATCCACCCCCCTGCTATTTTTTCTAACCTCTGGAATTTGCCCTGTGGTATGTATCAAACTAACACTCAATTCCTCTTCAGTCCTATTTCTCATTCATTAATTTTCCATGAAGTATGAAGAGCCTGTCTTCGTAAGAGCTGGTGCTTTAAAATAGGAATAATGGCTGCAGGACCCCCTACTAAAACCTGTCACCCTTGAAATTCTATTTTTAACCATTGAAAGACATATTATTTATATCACCTAAAGACTGGTTCAAAGAAAAACTTAGTCATGCCACTTGAAGCTTCTGTTCAATTTATCAGACATATAACCCAAGTATCAGAACTCATATATAGTAGGACATGTCATGAAAGCAAGAAAAATGTTTGGCACAATGTGAAGGCTAAAAGAGTATTTACTACATCTTTAAATTAAGCAGGGCAGTTGCTACACAGAATTTTCTGACATAAAATGTACTAACTAAAAAGCTACTTTGCTAGATTGTAACTACTTAACAGAGTAATTTGAGAGCAAAAGGCCCATTTATATTTTCACAAATTAACCTAATTGTGTATTTAATTAAATACTGTGAGACCTATGTTAAAAAATGTCCTATGTTAAAAAATGCAGCTGGTCAATGCTTTCCCTGAAGATAGGGAAGTCCCTGAAGATCTGTAAATATTAATTATTGAGGGGTGATTAAGAACAACAATGAAATATTCAAGCACAGAAACTCTAAATAAATCAAATGTCAAAGGCATAATGAGAAAAGATACAAATTAATTTTTATTGCAAAGAGCTAATTTTGAGAAAGAATCACAAACCAATGAAGCTATGTGCAGCAGGCAGGCATCTCAGCCTGACCACAAGCTACTGTTTATCATAACTGCCAGAAGGCATCATCAGCACGGCCCCAGGTCCAAAGAAACTTTAGGACTCAGGCAAGAATACACTTAGGCTTGTACATCACCTCCCGGGATGAGTTGAAATTAAAGCTGCTATCATGTCAAGCCTCTGGGCAGCTTCTGCCTGGACATTATTTTGGTCACACAGGGAATCCTGCTTCTCTGGATCTTCTCAATGCTGTCCCCCAAGATGACATGATACCCAAAGGGATGGTTCACTCATAGAAACACTCATAACCGTGAACAGCAGTTTCATTTGAACTAAGCATATACACAGCATGTGATAAAAGAAACATCACAGAGTCAACCCTTAAATACTGTGAGAGAGAGGACTGACTGTTCACCCCAGCTCTGGCCATCCTGGGTCAGCTAGTGGGGAAGCAAGGACAACCTAACCACACTATCAGAGACAATGGAAGAGCAGAGCTGGGCCTTCTACCTCAGATGGATGGTCCCTACCAATCATTTGCAGAGGGGCTTTAAGCAAGGTAACAAACCCATAGGGGCCATCATTCAAGCCTGGTCACCAGCACAAGTGCCTCAGTACTCCATGAGGGAAGCCAGCAGTCCCAGCCCAGCCAGCAGCTAGTAACTTTGAGTTGCACAGTAATGGAACACAGAAAATGAAATAATTAATACAGGTAAAGGGAACAGTCAGTTGTTAGGTTGGACTCAGCTGACCAACACATACTGCTTCAGGGCAAAAGAAGACACAGTAAAAAATATAGTGAGCTAAGTACAGTAAAGTGAAAAAGCTAAGAGGTTCCTGAAACACGCAAATCTTGACAGCAAGGACTTAAACAGTAAAAAGATAAATGGTAAAAGACTAGTTAAGATTTTAGTGCTAACAGCGACTTCTTGTGCAATATTTCTGTAGCATGCTTTTCTTGTCCTCCGCTTTGCCCAGAAACCTCCACCTTCCAGCCAGCCCACTGGGAAGCTCATCTCTCACATGGCCAGATGAGCCATGGTTTTGGTGACAGTGCAAGAAACAACCCAATTTTAGGCATCTCTGCTTAGTCTGTTGTAGGCTCAGATGGGAGAACACACCAAGTCCCCCAAGGTTGGGAGCCCACAGGACACACATCAGTGGGTACTAATCAGAGCCTCAACCCACACATTTGAGCAGTGGCTGTGTCATACCTGCTTAAGCACCTGTTTTCAGATCTGGCTGACAGATTCCTAGATACCACATCTCAGGTGATTGCTTTTTGTGTCCTTTCCTTGGAAAGCCTGCTACCAAAATCCTCATGTGTCTTTGATGCACTTGCAGATTTTTTTCTGACTTAGAGCAGAAGAGTTGCATTGAAATTGATTTAAATATTTAATATCTGTCTTTCACAAAGCGAATAGCAATGCTCTTCAAACTTTCTTAGCTATATACCCACAGGAGTGCTTTGTCAGACTGTTGCTGTCAGCCGAATGTGAGAAACGTGGATTACTGGTAGCAAGCGTGTGAGCTATTCCTTCTGACTTGTGAGGCTTCAGACACGATTCTTCGGTGTACACTGCTCTGCCTGACCTCCTCTTTCTTCTAAATGATACTGAAACTATTATCACTGGCTCTGTCTCCCCCTCCCTATTGTTCCTTTCTTCCCAAGCTCTTTTTTCCCCTGACAATTCAACTTTCTGAGTTTCTGTGCTATAATATTTCCTGTGGTTCTCTAGAATTTTCTTCAAAGGCCATAAGGTCCTTTCTCACAGGTTCTTCCTGCTGCAATACAGAGAGTTCCCCAGGCTTATCTAATTAATGTGGCTTGCATAAGTTTGTAGCAATTTAACCAAAATGAATGAAAATGTGTGTAGAATTACGAGAGCTCAGGGGCCTGCAATTCTGACTTTTTATTTGTATAACTGACAGAGCCTAAAGAAGGACCATAAATGCTTCAGTGTTGCTCAACACACTGTAGTATTTTAAGCTTCAGACTTAAAGCTAGCTACAAAATGTCTTTTGCATTTCCTTTCTGCTTTTATCCAGCAGCCTCAAAGCGCTTTGCAAAGAAAAACAGGTACTACCTTCGTGTCCGCGTGTTTCTAAGAGACAAATAAACACAAAAGTACATGCACTAATGCTGATTTACCTGGGGTGTGGAGATGGAAAGTGAGGTACCTCTGTAATAGACTCACACTAAATGTCAGAGTCACCCTACTCAGAGGAAGCACTGCCAAGTGCATGTTAGGATTTCTCTAATGAAGGATAACATGCGTCCTTCTTCAGCTGGGAGAACGATGTGCCAGCCATCTGGCCCAAAGGCTGCCCAGTGTCTCTGACTGGTAAATCTGTTTGAGCTGTGGGAAATGATGGACACTAACTGGCAAGGAAGATTTCCTCTCTGGCATACATCAGCCATCTCCTGCTATTTTGAGAACTAAGCAGGACTCCCACCGTGTAGTTTATGCAGCTGGAGACAGAGGTTTTATGCTTTCTGCTTTCCCTCTGACCAGCACAAGATTTTCTGGGACCCAGCGTAACTTTCCGGGAGCCACGTAATGAAATTGGAGCTGTCAGGAATAATAGTCGTGAGTCCCAGTTGCCACTAGGTGTGCCACCAGTCTATGAAAACCCTGCACGAAAGACTCGTCTGGGCTTTTCTTTTTCTCCTTTTCAACCTGGAATGTATTCAGACCTCTGAGAAATTGTTACCTTTGATATCAGATGTTTCCCCAGCTGTTTATACTTAGAAAAATCTTGACTGTGCCTTCGAAGGCATTCCAGTAAGAACGTGTAATACCACAACAGTGAAGGAAATGCAAAACACTTGTTGAGCCACTGAAGCTCTGCAACCAACTCTAACAGATTCTCAGAAAACTAAGTTCTCTTTCAAGCAGTGGCAGACTAAGAAAACCTGTCTCACTGGCTAAGGTCTGCCTCCTCCTTTTTTCCCCAATCATCATCCTACATTGCTTTTTGATGGGAAAAAAAAAGTAAAATTAATTAAAAGAGCCGCTAAAGCAGAAAAGGATATTTAGACATACAATCTTCTGAGTTCTCTCCAGTAACATCATCTTAGGTAATGGCTTATCACGTAACATTTGCTTTATTTTTCTTTAGCAGTAGGATATTTCCAAACTTGAGCATCCCATCTGTATCCGTTTTCACAATGACTGAACAAATGCAATTAGTCTGCAGTCAGCCATGTAATGCTCTCCTACTACTACCACTAGGTATTTTTAGTCCATGGATTCCCTTATTTCTCAGCTATGCCCTGTTCCTTTTCTTATCTTACATTTATTATCAGTTGCTTTTTTCCATTCACTGCCATTCGGTGTTACTGAAAGAGTCCCATATGTTCTATCTTTTCCTACTTCTCTCATAGTCACCTCATTACAACATACAGATGGTTGAAAAAGGAGGAAATTTTTCAGTCAAATTATTGCAGAATTTGCCCTTTATTTCTCCTCAAATTCTGTGCTGTTCATAATTTCCTAGATCTCTACAGTCTGCCTTCGACCCAGGCTTCCTTACACTGGTTACTGTTTTACAAAGGTATATGAATTGCTGGAGAAGAGAGAATCTCCCTGCCGAGAAAGGAGTTCTGTTTCCTCCTCCCACAACAGATTTTCAGTGATCCACCCACCTCACAGCAGGAGGCAACACTGATTTTGGGAGGGGGGGG